>CM038675.1:851338093-851873264 GCA_021605145.1 Aegilops bicornis | reverse complement strand
CCCAACGAGCGAAAGGTTCATGTTTGAACATGATGAATCACTTCGTGCCGACCTGTTGCTATACCGTACATATACCAACTACGCACCCCTTGTATACTTCTTTTTCCTTCTCCCGTGCTTCAAGTTCTGCCCCGGCTCACTCCTCTCCGCCCCAGATAAACTACCCACCTCGCAGTGTCCCCCCCCCCCCCCCCCCGAATGATCGGTGCGGCGATTCTCTAGGCATGACTACTTGTCCACTAGCTCTTCACTTGCCTTGTGGGGATTTTGGATGACAACATGCTTCCTAGAGCAAAGTCGACCATACCCTCGTCCCACGTGGGTGACCTTTATCTAGTCCCGAGTCGACAATCGAAGTTACATGACCTTCATTTCTATGGTTGTCCTAGGTTATATGTGCTTGACTCAAGCAATGTCGACTCCACTCATAAGTTGTTCAACAAACTGACATCACCGCTTTTGACTTAATTCTTTTTGAATGTTGATTACAATTATGAAGAGTTTCAATGGATTGACATCAAAAGATTGTAGGTCGTCTAGCACTGCCACTAGTCTCAAACATCTCCCGGCCATATCCGCTAACATAACATCATAAGTTGAACCGCAACCACTGAATAAAATAATCGGCGCAAATCTAACATTACATAATTAGCCACAGTTGTTTGTAATTTGTAAGAACCAACCTTGTGACTTATTGCAGAGTGCGGGAAGCAGCATCCCTTTGTCGAAGCAGGTCCACTACTTTGGGACGACCAAGACAGAGATGGAAGCCGCAGCCGGCAGAGGCAACGTGTCCAGGCTCCTCGCTCACTCCTTCTTCCTCCTCGGTGTTGGCAGCAACGACCTGTTCCAGTCCACGGCGACCACCCAGGGCGATGTCATTGCGCTCTACACTGCTCTCATCTCCAACTACACGGCAGCGATCACTGTAAGCGAACCGATAACCCATCCAATCCTTTATTTTTTCATTAATTAAGTGTTTTTTCATTCCGTGCAAAAGGGAAATGACTATTCTTGTACATATGTTTTATTTTAATTAGCTGGTCATACATATCACAATGCATAGGATTTATATGGGATGGGGGCGAGGAAGTTTGGGTTCATCAGTGTCAGCCCGCTGGGCTGCGTGCCAGCGGTGCGCGTGCTCAACACGACGGGGGCATGTAACGATGCCATGAACCAGATCGCCAAGGGATTCACCACCACGCTTAAGTCTGCACTCGCCGGCCTCGCCCCGAAGCTCCCAGGCCTTGCCTACTCCGTCGGCGACTCCTTCGCCGCCTTGGAGACAACCTTCTCCAACCCGCAAGCAGCTGGTACGTCCCTCTACAAAAATCGATAGAAAAAGTTGTGGCACTATAATTTCTCTAAGAAAATCTTGAAAATGTGCTAGTTTTTTTTTTTTTTTTGCTTTCCAAAAAGAGAATTAGCCGTGGCCTCTGCATCAAGCTATGCACACATCTATTTTTTGAAAAGGCACTAGTGACTATTGTAGTTGTACAAAAAATGCTTGAGATCACAACACAGGATGTTGCTCATGTATCTCTGTGAATCAAAGGGTACGAGAACGCGGACAGCGCGTGCTGCGGGAGCGGGAGGCTGGGCGCGGAGGGCGGCTACTGCACGCGGAACTCCAAGCTGTGCGCTGACCACGACGCCTACGTGTATTGGGACTGGATCCACTCCACGCAGCGGGCTGCCGAGCTGGGTGCCCAGGCGCTCTTCAATGAGGGCCCGGCCCAGGTCACCGCACCCATCAGCTTCGGGCAGCTGGCCCACAAGAGATAACGACACACTCTCTTGACACGTTGTAGCTGTAACATTTTCGTTGGGAATAGTGTAGCTGTAATCTTCTTGTTCTGAATCGCATTAAGCTACGAAGCTCCTCTAAGAAAAGCAATAAGCTGGGATGAATCTTCCCATGACACGTTGCTTCATTGTATTTGGATTTAGTTTGTAACCCATGCTTGGTTCATTTTGATGTGTACACTGACGCTCGTTGGTTAGTACTGACAAGTATCTAAGTCTTTCACCTCCGTCCGGAAATATTTATCATCAAAATGAATAAAAAAGGATGTATTTAAATGTATTTTAGTTCTAAATACACCTCTTTTTATCCATTTTGATGACAAGTTTTTTCGGACGGAGGGATTACTAGAGCTAAAGCATGGTTTAAGCCATGTGCAGGTGCAATGCTTCCTTGGGAATACGTGAGCTTGCGTCCACATACAAGAGAAGAGAGGTTTCTATTACTGTCTAATCCTCCAAGAAATGCTAGTGGACAAACATATACTCCCTCCGTCCGGAAATACTTGTTGGTTGGATGGATGTATCTAGATGTATTTTAGTTTTAGATACATTCATTTTTATGCATTTCTTCAACAAGTATTTCCGTACGGAGGGAGTACAAGAAATAAAAATTGTGTGCTGAAGAAGCGTCACTACATTTTTGAAGTGCGTCTAAAGAAGCGTCACCACATTTTTGTTAAAGTGCGCTGAACGGTCTTGTCCTTGTGTCATTCGAGAAGTGCAGCCACATTGGATCATTCTACTCGTGTCAATCTACGATGTGGCACATAGGTTACAATCTACTGCTAAAATAGGAAAATAAAAATATATTTTGTGTACTCAATGTCGCTCTCGTCGTGTAATGGAAAAGTAAAAAAATTGATATAATGGTTTCCTTATTTTTTGGCCCAAAGAGCGAGATCCCACTCTATTTTTTGGTCCACCAAGCTAGATCCCACTCTATTTTTCGGTCCACCGAGCTAGATCCCAATCTACTGCTATGAATTGGAAGAGTCAAAAATACTTTACAAATTTAAGGCACAAAGCCAAGGATAGAGAAGTGCATGTTCTTGATTATATGGAAATTTAGTAGAGGTAAATTACAAAGTGTATCTAAAAACATCAGCGCATGACATTAGTGTTGGTGTGGAGCATAACTAATGGACCGAAATGTCAGGGAAGATAAACCAGCCCTACAGCTTCAACAATAAATGTCCGAGAAAACTTCAGCAAGGAGTTTAATGGCACGCGCGGGACCGGGGGGGGGGGGGGTTCTGTCCTTGTGCCATTACTGAATAAGTGCATTGAATGAATAACAAGAAAACTAAAATTGTATTTGATGCAATATAACACTAAATTATGAAAAAATTGTGTACTCATTGTTGCCTTGACATGTTTTGAAAAAAAACAGAATAACTTAATGGTGTTGCTACTTTTTAGTACACTGTGCCACACACCTATTTTCTTCGACCTCGTCTATTTTCTTGACTGTGCCACGTCAGGTCAAAACTATGGTGTGCCAAGTCTATCCAACATTGATAGTTTAGAATAAAATTGCGCAATTTCTTGTACATGTAATCAAGCTTTGCAATAAATTGAAAGATGAAACACACCTATCTATTGCTAAAATGCTATATTCTCACAAAAGGCCTTATTGATGTATATTAGATGCACCAACTTTAAATACCAGGTATTGGAGTGAGCTTTAGTGTTGGGCCTTTTCTTGGTGGCCCAAGCACGTATGACATAGAGTAGATTCGGCATAGTTCACTGAGAAAGTACACAACACTAAATGGACCGAAGTGCCAGAGAATATAAACAGGCTGGGCCTACGACTTCAACAACAGCCGTCCTAAAAAAATCTTCACTGTGGCACACAACGGAGATGGCCTATCTGCAAAGGACACAGCTAACAGAGAAGTGCCTCTACATGATTTTATGGTAGCTTAATAGAGGAAAATTACAAAGTGCATCTAAAGAAGCACCACTGCATGAGATTTGTGTCATAGTGCGCATGAATTGTTTTGGCCGTGTGTCATCCTACAAGGGCGGCATTGAATATGTGCATTGAATGAATACAAGAGAACTAAATTGTTATCTGATGCAATATACTACTCCCTCCGTCCGTAATTACTTGTCGCAAAAATGGATAGAAGTGGATGTATCTAGAAATAGAATACGTCTAGGTACATCCCCTCATGCGACAAGTAATTTGGGACAGAGGGAGTACTACTAAAGAATATATTTTGTGTACTTGTTGCTCTCAACATGTTATGCAAGAGAACATGATTAATGTAATGGTTTTGCTACTTTTAAGTCTAGTGAGCTCTCATTAAATACAATAACATACGAGCTATGCATTAGAAGAGTTCAATAAATATGCAGGGCCGGGGATGTTCTAGCTGCCAAGGATACGGTTAATATCTAACTAAAAAAAAGACGCGGTTAATAGAGAATTGTCCTTATATGATTATATGGCAGTATAATAGAGGTAAATTGTAAATGTATTTGGAAAAAACACCACCACATGACAAGTGTTACCCGTATCAACCTATGGTGCATGTATGACAAAACCTAGGGTGGAATTTGCTGTATTTGATGCAATACACCAGTAAATTAAGAAGAAAAAACAGATAATATACTTTGTGTACTCGTTGCCGCTCTCTCGTCATGTGCCATACACAATGGTTTTGCCTTTTCTTTAGAAATGACTATATATTAACAAGGCGATGTGTGCAGATAAAAAACATGAGAAAGATCAGAATCAAACAGCTACATATTTAAAACAAAGTTGCTAGCGGCCGCCTCCTGCCAAGAAGAGAGATTAGGGTTCCTATGTCTCCCGCCAGCGCTGCCACCGGTTTGACTTGTCTCGGGTTGCCATAGGGCCATGGAGCCGTGTTGGATCCCGGCCTTTGCTGGCAGGATGGCTCCGTTTTAAAGATGTTTCTTAGAGTTTTGTCAGGGTTTGTGTCCTGTTAAGGAAGACGAGACCACTGCGGCTCCCTGAAAATGGAATAAGGTTCTCCCCCTAGTCCTGTCCTAGTGGCGTGTCTAGCATCATCGCTGGGCGTGTGGAGGTGTGTCACTGGTGGATATTTTTTTGTTGGATTTGCTCGGATATGTTCGTCGTTCGTCTACGTTCGTGTGTCTTCAAGTTGGATTCATCCGATCTATGCTACTCTTCATTGACGATGGTTGTTGTTCTGGTGCACTGGTCCTATGGGGCCTTACCATGAAGACATCCCGGCTGTCTACTTCAACAAGTTTTACCCGGCTCCAGCGACGGAGGAGCAATGATGGCGGCGCGTCTTTGGTTCACTTCATTGCTTATAGTCGTCGCTTGGTGATCTGCGAATTTGGATGAACTTTTTATTATTTATGGTGTTTGCTTTACTGCCATGATTCAAAATAAACAGATCGGATGTTTTCTCAAAAAAAAAAAAAAACGGCTATCACCAGAATCTGATCTGATAAAAAGATGTTACGTGGTGGACATGAACAGTTACCTGATACATTCCAGTAAAAAAAAAGTGTGTTATAGAAAAAAAACTGAAAAGTGGAATTTGTGGACGTACAATAATGCGCTCGGTCCACCGACGATGGTACTACTTGCACATATGTATATCGCGAGCGATCACTTTCTGGCACATGCATCACGTACGTTCTCCAGCCAGCTTGTAGTCGATCTCTATCGGATCGATCGTCACATGCATGCACAGCACCAATAGGCATGCACATGGCGCGCGAGGACAAGGTACGTACGTCGCTTTCTCCCCGCGGCCATGCATGCATGTGTTCCTCGCATCGCATGGACGTATATATACCTGCCTGGTTGAGTGAACTCTGTTTTGAACTCTAAAATTATAGCACGTGACGCAAATAAACCCCGTCCAAATCCCTGAAGTTGGTACCCGGACCTCATTGACACCGGTCAATTGTAAACCCAAACCCACTCTAGACCTGTTTGGAAGGACAATTTGAACTAGGATCCCTTGTTTCTCTCCCTGAGCACGCGAGCCGCCTACCTGTCATATCTCGCTCACTGATTCCATCGCCGGTTCCCAAAATTTGAGTTGTGTTTCGACATTTTGAGGAGTTCGTGAGAAAAAAAACTAATTTTGGCCGGCAAAAAGAAAACCCAAAAAATATTTTTTTTTCTGTTAGAGCTCATCGGATGTTATTTGACCACAAATATTTACGCACATCTAGCGCACCCAAGCATCTTGGTTGTCACAAAAATTCAGATTTTTAGTTGAATTTGCTTGCTATTTTTTGAATTTACTATTCATCAGACAAACATGGTCAACCCAGTCAACCCGCTCAAATTCTGGATTTGGACCAAACTTATCTGGTTTTGAGACTTGAAGGACCAAGTGTCTATAAAAAAATCTTGAGGAGCCAAGTCTATACTTCTGGAAAACATGAGGGACCAAAAACATATTTTTCTCAATATATAATGATTGCATCCACATGTGTTGTTCTTCCTATACCGGCTGAGAAACAATTACTTGTAATTGTCTTTTTTTTTTGGGATAAACCTCCAACATATTCATCTTCAACCATGGCAGTACATCAAACACCAGCAATAATAAAAATTACATCTAGATCCGTAGACCACCTAGCGACGACTACAATCACAGTAGGGGGATGAAGGTGCGCCGCCGTCATTGCCCCTTCCTCGCTGGAGCGGGGCAAAGGAACCCTAATTTCTTTAGAAGGTGGTTTGTAACGCCCCCGATGCGGCTATATCTCCCACGTGTCGAGGCACGACTTAGAGGCATAACCGCATTGAAAGCAATGTCGCAAGTGAGGTAATCTTCACACAAACCATGTAATAAATAAGGGAAAGAGATACAGAGTTGGCTTACAATCGCCACTTCACACAATACATAAATAAACATCCATCATTCAGAGTACACTCAAGGTCCGACCACGGAACCAAAATAAAAGAAGATACCCCAAATGCTACACAGATCCCCGATCGTCCCAACTAGGCACCACTACTGATCATCAGGAAAAGACACATAGTAACGACCACGTTCCTCGTCGAACTCCCACTTGAGCTCGGTTGAGTCACCTGCACTGGCATCGTCGGCACCTGCAACTGTTTTGGAAGTATCTGTGAGTCACGGGGACTCAGCAATCTCACACACGCGAGATCAAGACTATTTAATCTTATAGGAAGGACAGAGTAGTATAGTGGAGCTGCAGCAAGCGACTATCATATATGGTGGCTACTTCGCAAAAGAGAGCGAGAAGAGAAGCAAAGCGGCGGACGTGAAGCTAGTAGCGATCAAGAAGTGATCCTGAACTACTTACGCCGACATAACTCCAACACCGTGTTCACTTCCCGGACTCCGAGAAGAGACCATCACAGTTACACACGCAGTTGATGTGTATGTTTAATTTGAGGTCAACTTCGGGTTTTCTACAACGGACATTAACAAATTCCCATCTGCCTCATAACCGCGGCACGGCTTTGAAAGATAATACCCTGCGGTGGTGTCCCAACTTAGCCCATTATAAGCTCTCACGGTCAACGAAGGATATTCCTTCTACCGGAAGACCCGATCAATCTCGGAATCCCGGACTACAAGACATTTCGACAGCAATAAAACAAGACCAGCAAAAGCCGCCCGATTGTGCCGACAAATCCCGATAGGAGCTGCACATATCTCGTTCTCGTGGCACATCCGGATGAGCAGTCCATACAACTAAAACCAGACCTCAAGTTTCCTTGAGGGGCTACCGCAGGGCTCTAGTTCGGGCCAGCACTTTCGAAGGAGCACTGGTCCGGGGGGGTTAAAATAAAGATGACCCTCAGGCTCGCGAAAACCCGGGGGAAAAAGGCTTAGGTGGCAAATGGTAAAACCAAAGTTGGGCCTTGCTGGAGGAGCCTTATTCAAAGCGAACTGTCAAGGGGGTCCCATAAATCACCCAACCGTGTAAGGAACGCGAAATCAAGGAACATAACACCGGTATGACGGAAACTAGGGTGGCAAGAGTGGAACAAAACACTGTGCATAAGGCCGAGCCTTCCACCCTTTACCAAGTATATAGATGTATTAATTATAGCAGATATATATTGTGATATCCCCAACAAGTAAACATGTTCCAACAAGGAACAACATCTCCATGTTCCAACAAGGAACAAACTTCAACTTCACCTGCAACTAGCAACGCTATAAGAGGGGCTGAGCAAAGCGGTAACATAGCCAATCAACGGTTTGCTAGGAAAGGATTGTTAGGGGCTGACATGGCAATATGGGTGGCATGATATAGCAAATGGTAGGCATCGCAGCATAGGCATAGCAAAAGAGCGAGCATCTAGCATAGCAAAGATAGAAGTGATTTCGAGGGTATGGTCATCTTGCCTGCAATGTTCTCAGAGTTGTCGAAAGCTTGATCCTCGTAAGCGTTCTCAACAGGTTCCTCGTTCACGTATTCGTCTCCCGGCTCTACCCAAAGCAACAACACAAACAAAGGAACCACAATAAATCACGGTGCAATGCACAATCAACATGATGCAAAACATGGCATGATATGCGGGATGTGATATGCAATGCGTATGTGCGCACCGAAAGGAAAATGATGAACCAGGCATCAACTTGGCAAACCAAGTATGCCACTGGAAAGATGAGATGATTTCGGTTGAAATCGATATAAAGATCACCGGAATCGGATGCACGGTTTGGAAATGACAAGCAAAACAAGAATGGCACAAATCTGCCATTAACAGCATGATGCCACTTAGCAAGCAACAATAAATTAAGCTACTGCACCCAAACGTACCAACAAAGTATATGGCAATGATCTACACAAGATGCTTGACAAAAGATGAGCACTGAGCTTCGGCTAAATCACATCATAACAGGTTCAAACAAGCATGGCAAAAGTGCACAAAATATCAGGCTGGACATGGCAAAAACAGCATCAGGTTGCAATGTTCAGAGCAAGAAAACTACATTCTACAGGAATTTAAAATAGCAAAACAAGGCATGGCATGAATCTACTCAAAGCATAGAACAAAAGTCCCTTACTGACCATAAGCCAAAAAGGATCCAAAAATATAGTAACACCCATGTCAATATTGAAAGTTTAGTTAACAGATTCAGCAACATGGCATGTCAAAAACTGATAACAAGTAGGCATGTTTACAAGCTCAATGCACTCACTACCGAGCCTTAAATGATAAACTAAGCATACATACATCAAGAAGACATGGCATAGAAGACATACATGGCAAGAACAATAACATAGCATACATGGATCAACCACAACAACCTTGGAAAAATTGAATAACATGTAAACAATCTGCCAGGAAACATTTTATAGCAAAAGTAGAGCTCGATTGACTCAAGCTATGGTACTCCATAATTGCAAACAAAGACATGGATGGATAGATCAAGACATTTTTAACAAAACATCCTTACTGAAGTATCTCAAAATATGCATGGATCTATCGGTATCATCAAGTTAACATGGCATCAAAATATCAGCAAAACAGAGCTGAAAACAGCAACATCAGGACACCTACTTTGCATGCTTGTGCTAGTCACCACATAGATCACATAAATACATGGCATACACCCCTGGGAAGATGGCATGGCATATAACAAAACACATGTAGGACTCAAATTCATAGGGTGCACACATTAATCATGGCAAAAATAACAAAAGTGCAAGTTCTGTTAAGAAACAGAAACTAACAACACATAGCACAATTCCAACAGCATTTCGGGCGTCAAGATGAGCTCAATTGAAAATGATACAATGAGATGAAATGATCTACTCTTCGAGGCGAACATTTTGATATATTATACGTGCAAAATGGATCTACAGATGCCAAGATATACCATTTTGAAAATAACACAAAATATCGTGAGATTAAGGACTTAGAAGAAAAGGTGAGGGGGAGAAGTCAACGGGCTCGCGCGCGGCCCGAGGCCGGATCGGGCCGGACGGATCGGGGCGACGGCGCTGGGTTGCGGGCTCGCCGGAGAAGGCGGCCGAGGGGAGCCGAGGCGGGGCAGGTCACGGTGAGGCGACCGGGCTCTGGCGGGCGGCAAGGCGTCGGGCGGGCGGAGGAGCGCGGGCGCGCCGGGAGGCGCGGTCGGCGGCGGAGGCGGCGCGCTGCCCGGGAGGCGGGGAGCCGGGCGGCGGCGCGCTGGGTTCGCCTCTGGCCGGGCGCGGAGAGGCGGCGAGGCGCCGGGCGGCCGACGTGGCAGCCCCGCTTGGCCGGGCGGTAGGCGGACGGACGCTTCGCTCGACGACGTCCGGCGGCGCGAGGGAAAAATGCTAGGGTTTCGGGAGGATGATCCGGATTTGGAGGGGGTTTGCTTAAATAGGCATAGAGGGAGCTAGGAGAGTCCAAATGAGGTGTAGTTTTACCACACGATCGTGATCGAACGACGGAGAGTATGGGAGTGACTTAGATGGGTTATTGGGCTGTTTTGGAGGGGTGTTGGGCTGCAACTTAAAAGAGGCCTTTGCGATAGTGCGGTTAACCGTTGGAGTACCAAACGAGCTCCAAATGACCCGAAACTTGACCGGTGGTCTATGGGTGGTATACCAAGGCCACTAGACAAACCTCGGTCCATTTCGAGAAGGTTTAGTACCCGCACGCGGAAAAACGTAAAAGGGGCCGCCTGGGGAGATAGGAGTGCCGGATTGCAAAACGGACAACGGGAAAAATGCTCGGAATCATGAGACGAACACGTATGCAAATGCGATGCACATGATGACATGATAAAATGCATGACATGGACAAAATGAAAAAAGGAGAAAAACCCAACCACGGAGGGAATATCATATCACAATGCCGAAAATGGCAAGAGTTGGAGTTACAAATATGGAAAGTGACTTCCGGGGTGTTACAACACTCCACCACTACAAGAGGATCTCGTCCCGAGATCTAGGACTGAAAGAACTCCGGATATTCGGAACGGAGGTGATCCGCGCGCTCCCAGGCAGCTTCTCGGTCGGAATGGTGTGACCACTTCACTTTCAGGAATTTGATTGACTTGTTGCGAGTCTTGCGCTCGGTTTCTTCAAGAATAGCAACGGGGTGCTCATGATAAGAGAGATCTTCTTGAAGGTCAATCTCTTCGAAGTTGATAGTGCGTTCAGGAGTCTTGAAGCACTTGCGAAGCTGTGACACGTGGAACACATCGTGCACATTTGCAAAGTTGGATGGAAGCTCAAGTTGATAGGCGAGATCGCCTCTTTTGCCAATTATCTTGAAAGGACCCACGTATCTAGGGGCAAGCTTCCCTTTGATACCGGGTTGACGAGTGCCTTTCATTGGAGAGACGCGAGGTAGACATGGTCTCCGATTTCAAAAGCCACATCACGGTGCTTATCATCATAATAGCTCTTCCGCGCGATTATGCGGCTTTGAGATTCTCACGAATGACTTGGCACATTTCTTCCGCTTCAGTGATCAAGTCATTGCCAAGAAGTTGGCGTTCACCTGTCCTGCACCAATTGAGAGGAGTACGGCACTTTCTCGCCATAGAGAATTTCGAATGGGGCCTTGCCGAACTCGCTTGGAAGCTGTTGTTGTAGGAGAACTCAGCATATGGAAGACAATCTTCCCACTTCATGCCGAAAGAAATGACACAAGCCCTGAGCATATCTTCAAGGATTTGATTGACTCGCTCGACTTGGCCACTTGTTTGAGGGTGGAAAGCTGTCTTTGAAACGAATGTTGGTGCCCATGGCCTTACGAAAAGAATCCCAGAACTTAGAGGTAAAGATGCTGCCACGGTGCGAAGAGATCACTTGTGGAATGCCGTGCAAGGAGACAATCTCGGAGGTGTATAGCTCGCCAACCGAGCTGCTTTGTGATGGATTCTTTGATAGGAAGAAAATGAGCCACTTTAGTAAGCTTGTCAATGACAACGAAGATAGCATCATTTCCACGCTTGGACTTAGGAAATCCAGTCACGAAGTCCATTTCAATATGATCAAACTTCCATTCGGAATAGCAAGAGGTTGGAGGAGACCAACTGGTCTTTGGTGTTCTCGCTTTCACTCTTCTCGCAGACATCACACTCACTCACGAATTGAGCAATTTCTCGCTTCATTCGAGTCCACCAATATGACTGCTTGAGATCATGGTACATCTTCGTACTTCGGGATGAATGGATAGAAGCGAATTGTGAGCCTCGTTCATAATGACTTTTCACAGATCACCCTTAGGAACCACAATCCGGTCCTCAAAGAAAAGAGTATCTTTGTCATCAACGTGGAAGCACTTGTACTTGGAAATGCCCTTGTCGATACCATGTTTCACCTTTTTCACCATGGTATCCAGAAGTTGAGCCTCACGAATCTGATCTTCCAAAGTAGGAGAGACTATGAGGTTGGCAAGAAGGCCTTGAGGAACAACTTGAAGATTCAGCTATGGAAAGCTTCACAGAGATCCGGTGAAAGGGCTTGAGGATTAGGCATTGCGATAAGCCTTCCTGCTCAAAGCATCTGCAATGACATTGGCTTTGCGGAGTATATTCAATACTTGGGTTGTACTCTTGAATCATTTCGACCCATCGAGTCTGCACGAGGTTGAGGTTGGGCTGAGTGAAAATGTACTTGAGACTCTTGTGATCGGTGAAAATGTCCACTTTCCTTCCCAACAAGAGATGTCTCCATGTAATCAAAGCATGGACAACTGCCGCCAACTCAAGATCGTGAGTGGGGTAGTTCTTTTCGTTGGGCTTCAACTGGCGAGAGGTATAAGCCACAACTCTCTTCTCTTGCATTAACACTGACCGAGACCTTGAAGAGAAGCATCACGTAAAACTTGAATGGCTTGGATTCATCGGGAGGAGTCAAGACAGAGCTGTGACGAGTTTCTCTTTGAGGGTATTGAAAGCAACGTCACACTCGGGGAGACGGACATATTTCACATGCTTACGGAGGAGGTTGGAAAGAGGCTTTGCAATCTTGGAGAAGTTCTCAACGAATCTTCGCAATAGCTTGCAAGACCAAGAAAATCATGAGCTGCTTGACATTCGAGGAGGTTCCCAATTCACAATTGCGGACACCTTCTCGGGATTAACAGCGATGCCCTTGGCGGAGATGATATGACCAAGATAAAGCACTTCATCAAGCCAAAATTCACATTTGGAGAACTTCGCATAGAATTGATACTCTATGAGTTTGTCTAGCACCAATCGCAAATGTTTGGCATGATCCTTCTTATTCTTGGAGAAGACCAAAATATCATCAAGATAGACCAAGACGAATTCATTGGTGTAGGGGTTGAATATGAAGTTCATCATCCGAGAGAATGTTGGAGGAGCATTGACAAGGCCGAAAGACATGACAGTATATTCATAAGAACCAAAGCTTATTACGAATCTTTGTCTTGGGAATATCTTGTTCACGAATGCGAATCTGATGATAACCCATACGAAGGTCAAGCTTGGAGAACACTTTAGCACCTTTGAGTTGCTCGAAAAGCTCATTGATGTTGGGAAGTGGATATTTGTTCTTGATTGTCTTCTTATTCAATGGACGGTAATCGACGCAAAGTCGGTCCGTGCCATCCTTCTTCTGGACAAAAAGAACGCCACAACCCCAAGGAGATGAACTCGGTGCGATCAAACCTAGACGCTCTTGTTCATCGAGCTGCTTCTTCAATTCCTTTAGCTCATTAGGTCCAAGCTTGTATGGACGCTTGCAAACGGGTTCGATGTCGGCTCAAGATCAATAACGAACTCAATCGGCGGTGAGGAGGCATTCTGGAAGCTCTTACGGAAAGACATCTTGGTACTCACAAGCGATTGGAATCGAGAGATAGCATCCAATTCGCCCTTCTCATTGAGAGAAAACAACCGAATGGTTTCATCACGAAGCGGCATAGATGATCACATCATTAGAAGAGTGAGTCAATTGAATTTCCCTGGCAGCACAATCAAGCTGAGCTTTGTGCTGAGAAAGCCAGTCCATTCCGAGAATAAGATCAATATCCGAGTCACCAAGAACAATTGGTTTAGCCAGAAATCTATAATCGCCCATCTTGATACCGACATTCGGAACCAAAACTCGAGAAGTCATCTGCTTAGCCGGAGAAACAATAGACAAAGGTCTCGGCAATGCTTGAGTAACCAAATCATGCATAGCCACAAAAGGTCTTGAGATGAAAGAATGCGATGCACCAAGATCAAATAAGACTTTGCAGGAATATCATTAATCGAGAGATTACCCATTATCACATCGGAAGAATCCTCCGCTTGAGCTGCATTCATCATATTCACCTTGGCATGCTTTGGATTATGCTTGACCACCGCATTGCTTGAAGATTTCACAGAGGAGGAGGCGGAAGGCGCCTTTGGTTGAAGCATTTGTTCGCATAGTGACCTTCTGGCGACATTTGTTGCAAGTCACCTCGAGAGCGGACGGTGGTAAGGAGCACTTGACCTTGGAGCTTGAGAATTAGACTTGTTACGATAGCAGTGGTTGGGTGGGTGGGAAGATCCACGGCCACCTGAGTTCTTCTGGCCGATAAGGCCGTGGAACGGAGGAGGAGGAAGGTAAAACTTCTGCTGCTTAGCTGCCACTTGAGAGGAAGAAGAAGACCGAACTGCATCCCTGATTCTCTTCTTAGAAGCCTCACATTTGAGCTGGGCAGCTTCTTGCTTCAGAGCCATGTTGTAGAAATCATCATACTTATCTGGCTCAAAAGCACAAGAGCTAATTGCAGATCTTCTCTCGGACCACCTCTGAATTGATAGATGATACTCTTTTTCATCAGTGCACGTCTTGCTTAGCAAAACGAGCGAGCTCGAACTGGATATTGTATTGATAGACAGACATGTTGCCCTGCTTGAGATTGCGGAACTCCTCACGCTTGCTCTCAACAACACTTTTCGGAATGTGATGAGCTCTGAAATCACGGCGAACTCATCCTGTAATGACACGACCTCCTCTGGAATCTTTGTATTCTTTGGTACCACTCAGCAGCTTGATCCTTGAGTTGAAACGATGCAAACTTGACAAAGTCCTCGTGTCCGACATTGCTACAATCAAAATGCTTGCAGATGTCCACAAGCCAATCGTCAGCGTCTGTGGCCTCGACACAGAAACTGAAAGACTTCGGCTGATTAGCGAGGAACTGACTGAGAGTAGCAAAGTGCGGCTGATTGTTGCCTTGACCCTGATTGCCTTGATTGCCTTGCCCTTGAGTACGTTCTTGCAAGAGCTGCAAAATCATCTGAGCATTGGCATTGGTGGCTGCCATGATAGCTTGCCGTGCCTCCGGAGGCGGAGGTGGAGGTGGAGGTGGAGGTTCGACTGATCCCCATCATTGCGATCCGGATTCAGACGTTGGCGGAGCCATCCTGGAGAGGGTGACATCCGTTAGTCCTTTGATAGACAAATAGTCAAGTAGAATCAACGGATAGAAATTACAACATATAGTCTTCACAATAAACATTCGAACAAGAATGAACGAATGAATTCTAAATTTAATCATCACACGTCCATTAAGGTGAGAAGCCACTTAGATAAAGATATGGAAACAACATCTGTCTTAGAAACAAATCGAATATCACAACTGAAAACAAAAGGTTGGCTTCTAGAATGAGCGGAACAAACACATGATAGAGATTTCGCCCAAAGTGTTCGTAGGGGCCCACACGGACACGACGTATAGCGGCCGTCACGAATGACAAACAAGACGTCCCCGAATCAGCATAGCCAAGGATTCTTTAAGACGCCTCGCGACCACTGTAAATCGACCGTGAATGGGCGGACCACTAGACGTTGGACCCCAATCTCTAATCATACATCCAGCCGGAAAGATATCCCGTAAGCTACTAGAATTCCCACCTATAAACTCCCGAAACTTTCTGGTTATGCAATCTGGTGTTGGGGATACAGGGACACAAAATATATCACCCAAACTAACAATACCTAGATCCATTTGTATCCATCCGTCAACACATAACCAAGAAATCCTCGGAAATCGTGTACCTCGACCTTGAAAAACATCCGTTATACAAGTCATGGCAATACTCCACTTTTCGCCTCGATCTTTGGGCTATCAGGGTTATCTCACCAACAACTGCACAAAAGAGATTTCGATGTCGGCAAAACTCAGGTATTCGAGAACTGCAACGGTAAAATTGTGACGACAACACCTCGGAGCTCAACTCCCCGGGACACTGCCACAACCCCTAAATGTCAGGAGGCACCAAGAACAATGTTCTCGTCACAAAACCATCGGAACGATTCCAAGATACCCACGTGATCCTAAAAATTTTTTAGTGAAATTTGAGGAGAGAAGAGTCAAAACACTACGTCGGGATACCTCACAGAGCTGACGAAGGGACTGGGAAGTAAAAAGAATCCTACTCTCCGATATATATAATCCTAAGACTCAAAACATTTTTCCATTCTAGACTCAACAACGCCACAAACAATCAAGTAGGGGGCTCCTAAGTCGGGAAGGCTCGATTACCAACTTGTAACGCCCGATGCGGCTATATCTCCCACGTGTCGAGGCACGACTTAGAGGCATAACCGCATTGAAAGCAATGTCGCAAGTGAGGTAATCTTCACACAACCCATGTAATAAATAAGGGAAAGAGATACATAGTTGGCTTACAGTCGCCACTTCACACAATACATAAATAAACATCCATCATTCAGAGTACACTCAAGGTCCGACTACGGAACCAAAATAAAAGAAGATACGCCAAATGCTACACAGATCCCTGATCGTCCCAACTAGGCACCACTACTGATCATCAGGAAAAGACACATAGTAACGACCACGTTCCTCGTCGAACTCCCACTTGAGCTCGGTTGAGTCACCTGACCGCATCGTCGGCACTGCAACTGTTTTGGAAGTATCTCGTGAGTCACGGGACTCGGCAATCTCACACCAGCGAGATCAAGACTATTTAAGCTTATAGGAAGGACAGAGTAGTATAGTGGAGCTGCAGCAAGCGACTAGCATATAAGGTGGCTACTTCGCAAAGAGAGCGAGAAGAGAAGCAAAGCGCGGACGTGAAGCTAGTAGCGATCAAGAAGTGATCCTGAACTACTTACGTCAGACATAACTCCAACACCGTGTTCACTTCCCGGACTCCGCCGAGAAGAGACCATCACGGTTACACACGCGGTTGATGTGTATGTTTAATTTGACGTCAACTTCGGGTTTTCTACAACCGGACATTAACAAATTCCCATCTGCCTCATAACCGCGGGCACGGCTTACGAAAGATAATACCCTGCAGGGGTGTCCCAACTTAGCCCATTATAAGCTCTCACGGTCAACGAAGGATATTCCTTCTACCGGGAAGACCCTATCTATCTCTTAATCCCGGACTACAAGACATTTCGACAGCTATATAACAAGACATGCAAAGCCGCCCTATTGTGCCGACTAATCCAGATAGGAGCTGCACATATCTCGTTCTCATGGCACATCCGGATGAGCAGTCCATACAACTAAAACCAGACCTCAAGTTTCCTTGAGGGGGCGCTGCACAGGGCTCTAGTTCGGGCCAGCACTCGAAGGAGCACTGGTCCGGGGGGGTTTAAAATAAAGATGACCCTCGGGCTCGCGAAAACCCGGGGGAAAAAGGCTTAGGTGGCAAATGGTAAAACCAAAGTTGGGCCTTCTTTGGAGGAGTCTTATTCAAAGCGAACTGTCAAGGGGTCCCATAAATCACCCAACCGTAAGGAACGCGAAATCAAGGAACATAACACCGGTATGACGGAAACTAGGGTGGCAAGAGTGGAACAAAACACCGGGCATAAGGCCGAGCCTTCCACCCTTTACCAAGTATATAGATGTATTAATTATAGCAGATATATATTGTGATATCCCCAACAAGTAAACATGTTCCAACAAGGAACAACATCTCCATGTTCCAACAAGGAACAAACTTCAACTTCACCGCAACTAGCAACGCTATAAGAGGGGCTGAGCAAAGCGGTAACATAGCCAATCAACGGTTTGCTAGGAAAGGATGGTTAGGGGCTGACATGGCAATATGGGTGGCATGATATAGCAAATGGTAGGCATCACAGCATAGGCATAGCAAAAGAGCGAGCATCTAGCATAGCAAAGATAGAAGTGATTTCGAGGGTATGGTCATCTTGCCTGCAATGTTCTCAGAGTTGTCGAAAGCTTGATCCTCGTAAGCGTTCTCAACAGGTTCCTCGTTCACGTACTGCCTCCGGCTCTACCCAAAGCAACAACACAAACAAAGGAACCACAATAAATCACGGTGCAATGCACAATCAACATGATGCAAAACATGGCATGATATGCGGGATGTGATATGCAATGCGTATATGCGCACCGAAAGGAAAATGATGAACCAGGCATCAACTTGGCAAACCAAGTATGCCACTGGAAAGATGAGATGATTTCGGTTGAAATCGATATAAAGATCACCGGAATCGGATGCACGGTTTGGAAATGACAAGCAAAACAAGAATGGCACAAATCTGCCATTAACAGCATGATGCCACTTAGCAAGCAACAATAAATTAAGCTACTGCACCCAAACGTACCAACAAAGTATATGGCAATGATCTACACAAGATGCTTGACAAAAGATGAGCACTGAGCTTCGGCTAAATCACATCATAACAGGTTCAAACAAGCATGGCAAAAGTGCACAAAATATCAGGCTGGACATGGCAAAAACAGCATCAGGTTGCAATGTTCAGAGCAAGAAAACTACATGCTACAGGAACTTAAAATAGCAACACAAGGCATGGCGTGACTCTAATCAAAGCATAGAACAAAAGTCCCTTACTGACCATAAGCCAAAAAGGATCCGAAAATATAGTAACACCCATGTCAATATTGAAAGTTTCGTTAACAGATTCAGCAACATGGCATGTCAAAACTGATAACAAGTAGGCATGTTTACAAGCTCAATGCACTCACTACAGAGCCTTAAATGATAAACTAAGCATACATACATCAAGAAGACATGGCATAGAAGACATACATGGCAAGAACAATAACATAGCATACATGGATCAACCACAACAACCTTGGCAAAATTGAATAACATGTAAACAATCTGCCAGGAAACATTTTATAGCAAAAATAGAGCTCGATTGACTCAATCTATGGTACTCCATAATTGCAAACAAGGACATTGATGGATATAGCAAGACATGTTTAACAAAACATCCTTACTGAAGTATCTCAAAATATGCATGGATCTCTCGGTAGCATCAAGTTAACATGGCATCAAAATATCAGCAAAACAGAGCTGAAAACAGCATCAGGACACCTACTTTGCATGCTTGTGCTAGTCACCACATAGATCACAAAAATACATGGAATACACCCCTGGAAATATGGCATGGCATATAACAAAACACATGTAGGACTCAAATTCATAGGGTGCACACATTAATCATGGCAAAAATAACAAAAGTGCAAGTTCTGTTAAGAAACAGAAACTAACAACACATAGCACACTTCCAACAGAATTTCGGGCGTCAAGATGAGCTCAAATGAAAATGATGCAATGAGATGAAATGATCTACTCTTTGGGGCGAACATTTTGATATATTATACGCGCAAAATGGATCTACGGATGCAAAGATATAACACTTTGAAAATGACACAAAATATCGTGTGATTAAGGACTTAGAAGAAAAAGTGAGGGGGAGAAGTCAACGGGCTCGCGCGCGGCCCGAGGCCGGATCGGGGCGACGGCGCGGGGGCTGCTCATGGGCCGGAGAAGGCGGCCGGCGGAGGCGACCGGTCGGCGGGCGGCGCAGCGTGGCCGGGCGCAGGCACAAGTGGCGCATGGAGGAGCGGCTGGCGCCGGGAGGCGCGGCGGCGTGGAGGCGGCTACTGCCCGGGAGGCGGGGAGCCGGCGGCGGCGGCAGGCTCGCCTGGCCCTGGGCCGCCAGCGTGAGGGCGGCGATGGGCGCCGGCCGACGTGGTGGCAGTGGCAGCCCGGCGGCGGACGGACGCGTCCGGCTCGCCGGACGGTGGCGGAGGGGAAAATGCTAGGGTTTCGGGAGGATGATCCGGGATTTGGAGGGGTTTGCTTAAATAGGCATAGAGGAGCTAGGAGAGTCCAAATGAGGTGTAGTTTTCGCCCACACGATCGTGATCGAACGACGGAGAGTATGGGAGTGACTTAGATGGGTTATTGGGCTGTTTTGGAGGGGTGTTGTGCTGCAACTTAAAAGAGGCCTTTGCGATAGTCACGGTTAACCGTTGGAGTACCAAACGAGCTCCAAATGACCCGAAACTTGACCGGTGGTCTACGGGTGGTATACCAAGGCCACTAGACAAACCTCGGTCCATTTCGAGAAGGTTTAGTACCGCACACGGAAAAACGTAAAAGGCCGCCGGGGAGATAGGAGTGCGGATTGCAAAAGCGGACAACGGAAAAATGCTCGGAATCATAAGGCGAACACGTATGCAAATGCGATGCACATGATGACATGATAAAATGCATGACATGGACAAAATGCAAAAAGGAGAAAAACCCAACCACGGAGGGAATATCATATCACAATGCCGAAAATGGCAAGAGTTGAAGTTACAAATATGGAAAGTTACTTCCGGGGTGTTACATGGTTGCATAAGGCTTTTGGTGGTCTTCTTTGGAGGGGGTGCGTCACAGTAGCATGTTCTTTTCCTACTTGCTTCTGCCTTTGCTTGTAATAAATATAGATCTTGTATCATTGACTCCAATGTGATAGTTCATACGGACCGTAGCTTTACAATATCTTCTCATCAAAAAGCACGCTAAGCCTCGGTCGATCAATTTATATTAATTCAACAATTTGATTTGCAGATCATCGATAGAAAAGGTGAAGACAATCATGTGGCAAATCATCTGTCAAGAATGGAGAGGATACCATGTTTAGCAACAGTTAAAAATTTAGATAAGTTAGAAATTTAGCAACAGTTAGAAAGATAGTATCATGTTTTGCTGATTATGCTAACTTTCTTGTTGGAAAGTATATGCCTCCGGATATAAATTATATTCAGAGGAAAAAATTCTTTAGCGACTTAAAATATTATTTTTGGGATGACCCATTCTTATCGACATGCATGGTCCAGATGTATGATTCGACAATGCGTAGCCGATCATGAGGTGAACACCATTCTCTATGATTGTCATAGCAGTACGTATGTGGTACATCATGCAGGCGATCGCACCTTAGCAAAGGTAATTCAATTTGGTTTCTATTGGCCGACTCTACTTAAAGACGTGCACAAGTATGGCAAAAATTGTGATGTTCGTCAATGCACAGGTAATGCAGGTAGCAGACAAGAAATGTTTGTAAAATACAACTTAGTTTGTGAACTTTTTGATGTACGGGGGCTGAATTATCTAGGTCCATTTCCCACTTCGGATGTTGGGTGCGTTCGGTGAAATGGTGCCCGTTGGTTTCTCAAGGCGGCGTGGTTCCGTTCTTGCTTGATAGTCTGAGTTGCTTCTGTTTAAGTGTGGTGACTTCTGTAATTAATCTTGCTCGACTTTGAGTAAGTGGTGTTTTCGCTACTATTTTGAATGTTCTTTTTCTTAACCTACTTGTAAGAGGATTTCTTCATCACTTTAGATCGGTTTGAATATTTGTCCTCTATTTATAAAGCTGGGCGAAATCTTGTTTCGATAAAATAATGCGTCCATACACACACAGTAGGGCCACTGCGTGCATCATACGTACACCGCGGTCCATACACACACAGTAGGGCCAGAGGTGGACACCGCGGTCCACTGCGTGCCCATACGCATGCCTAGCAACCGATCACTTTCTCCCGCATGCATCACGCTCTCCAGCTAGCTTGTATGTATAGTCACATGGATGATTACACGCACCATCACCGAGCATGCATCCCCGTACGTCGCGATAGGCGCAGCCCGCGCGAGGACAACGTAGGTCGCTGTCGTCTCTGTCATCGCATCGCATCGCATGGACGCATGCACCGTTGATAATCGTCCGTCCGCCTACCGGTCTGACTCGGACGATCGATCGCGCGCGTGTTACACGGCTCCGTCGATCGACCCGGCCCTTTAAATACCGGCCCATGGGACACCGGCATCCTCACACCAAAACCTATCTAGCTTTGCCTATTGCTAGCACAGCACGCACGAGCTAGGTAGAGTGAGAGCCATAGCAGTTTCGGCCATGGTGAGGAGCATTGCTCTGGTCTGCTTCCTCGTCGTCGGTCTCTGCCTCGTCGGCGCCGTGTGTGCCTCGACGGTGGTGGCTGGCGGCAAGAACGGAGGGCGGCTGGCGAACGCGGTGTACGTGTTCGGCGACTCGCTGGTGGACGTGGGCAACAACGACTACCTGCCGGCGCCGGCGCCCAGGGCGAACCGGCCCTACGGCATGGACCTCCCCGGCAAGCCCACCGGCCGCTTCACCAACGGCTACAACCTCGCCGACGTCATCTGTAAGTGTACCCTTGTAGCCGTCCACGAACCCACTACGTGCATGTATATTTTGCTATTAATGGGCAAGCAGCAAGCTTAATTTTATGCACCGTACGTGCATCATCTTGACGTCGAACGGGCTGGATGGAAAGGATGCATCACTGTTAACCACTAAATTAATTAATTTGTGACTGAAAAGTCGTGGATATATAATAAAAGCAAGACCTTAATTTGAAGATCAAATTCAGACTGAATGACAAGTATATATTTATATGAACATATAACCATATAAGCATCGCATGACGAAATTAACAGTTGCAAACCCACAGCTTGGATGATGCAGCTCATGAATAACATAACAAACTAATTAAGTAAGCAGCTAGGCAACCAAGTTTCTAATGCATGTGTTATGTTGTACGTGCAGCACAACGTCTGGGGTTCGAGATGAGCCCCAAGCCGTACCTCTCCATGCTGCCGCACGACAAGATCTTACTCGGCCTCTGCAAAATTGGCGCCAATTACGCTTCCGGTGGATCCGGCATCCTCGACACCACGGTACATAACCAACTTCAAGCTTGTGATTAAAATGCCATTCAAGAGCATAATATTATGTAAGTACATATAGTTGTTGGTTAATTATATGCATGACGCATCGATCTTTTGTAGGGAAAAGGGACGCTCACGATGCGGACACAAGTCGAGTACTTCAAGAAGGCGGCGGACAACATGATTTGCTACCCAAGCAAGGAGGAGCACCTGGCACGGTCCCTCTTCCTCCTCAGCGGCGGTGGCAACGACTTCTCAGCCTTCGACCCCTCCACCGCCAGCCCCCAGGCCTACGTCGTCAAGATGGTCACCACCTACATCGAGCACATCCAGGCGCTCTACGACATGGGAGCGCGGATGGTGGGAATCCTCGACGTGCCACCGATCGGGTGCACACCGGGCCAAAGGGTCGGCGTGCCCAACGGCGAGTGCAACGAGCAGGCCAACTCCTTGGCGCAGGCGTTCAACGGCCTCCTTAGGGCCAAGCTCGCCGAGGCCGCTGAGGCGACCATGAAGGAGCTCAAGTACTCCATCGCCGCCAACTACAACATCCTCAACGACATGATGGACAACTCGCTCGTGGCCGGTACGTGTGCAGATAAGCTAACCATTTTACATGCTTATTCACCAGCTAGGGTTCTTGTACGTACGTGCATGTACTAATTCAAGTGTACTGTTTGCACGCACGGCCAGGGCTGAGGCACGTGAAGACGGCGTGCTGCGGGTCCGGGAAGCTCAATGCGGAGGTGATGTGCAGCCACCAGGGCACGACGGCGTGCCCCGCCGCCGAGCACGACGACTACATGTTCTGGGACATGCTCCACCCCACTCACGCCACCATCCAGCGGGGTGTCGTCGCCCTCTTCTACGGCAGCGGCCCCAAGTACGGCGAGCCCGTCAACTTCGGCACGCTGGTCACGGGCCAGAACGTATCTCCCGCGATCAAGATGGTCGTCGACGGCCAGTAAACGGCCAGTAAACGGCCAATAAGAGAATGATTTTCCCTTTAATTAATATTCCATGCGTACGTGCTGCTAGCTCCATCTTGTCTTGTGTTCTGTCCTTCGATTATTAGTATGTGGAACTAATAAAGTGGTTAAGTAAATAAATATTGTCCTATCCGGCCCGCTTGTGGTGTGCAATGCATGATGCATCGATAATTCTACATCTGACGTGATCTACAAAACTTGCATATATGCTCAATTATCAGATGCATAAATAGTGATCGATCCATAGATGTCAGTCGTCCTTGTGGTCAATTATGAGGTCCTTCCGATCACATGCAATCATGCATGCAGTGCATGTTGCCGTGAGAAGATGGATCCGACACAGTACCTGGCCAAGCCAATCACACATACTACAGACACACATAGCGTGCATGTTGCCGTGAGAAGATGGATCCGACACAGTACCTGGCCAAGCCAATCACACATACTACAGACACACATAGCACAGTAGTTTGCGATAAGCCGATATCTTTTGAGATCGATATGCTTTTGCTAGCGAACAAAAATATAATGACATGTCCACATGTTATCAGCAACCCTACTACACCTGTGTTTGGATGGTTAGGAGGACAGTGGTATCCCCAGTCCATCAAGTATCAAGTCTTAACCTTCACAGGTGCTCATAGGGATAGGGTGTGCGTGCGTGCTTTTATAGGGGTGAGTGTATTCTCGTGTATGTGAGCGACTTGGATTGTACTATATTAAGAAAAAAAAAGCAGCCCTACTACGCCGGCTGCCCATGAAGAGTCGGGAAGCAACGAGTTGTCCGTGACTTAAGAGATGGACAAGACCTCGACCCGGCCGGGCCGGACCAAACGTTTACCAGCAGGCTAGGCCAAACGAATGGTGATTTTTATTTTTCGTATCTTTTGTATGATTTTAATTTGCTTGAAAAATTCATGTTTGCGTTTGAGAGGTTCATTCCACCATGTGTAGCAATTCCTTATTTTGTGGAAATTTAACCGAACCCAAGTTTGGAAAGTTCAAAGATGATAGCCAAAAATGTTCAAAGAAACTCTAGAGGTTTCATGGTTAAAAGAAGTCACTAGTTCGGGGTTGAGACATGGGAGAGTTTGGAGAAGTAAAAATACCAGAGAGTTCATGACACTACAGAAAAGCAAAAGAAAGTACTCCCTTCAGTCCTTTATACTCTACATATAAGAATTGTGTGACTCAAATTTTATAAAGTTTGACTATCTTTATATGAAAAAGTATCGATATATACAATACTACAGCTACAAAATATGAAAATTAAATTCATGACCCATATAATGATATTGAATTCGTATTGTGAATGTTGATATTTTTCTATAAAGTTGGTTAAACTTTACGAAGTTTGACTTCAAACAATTCTTATATGTGAAGTAAAAAGGACTGGATGGAGTAACAAGAAACGCTAGAAGTTCACTATACAAAGTGCTAAAAGTTCAATTGCTATTGCCACAACACGTTGGCATGGTTTGAATAGAAATGAAGTAAACTAACATAAAATAGAAAATGCAAAAGTTCACGTTAAAATAAAAAAGAAGTTGGAGGTTCGAAAATCAAAATGCCATGTGAAATATAATTAGAAATTGCAAAATCTTATAAATAAAAAATTAGAAGTTAATTGAATAAAACATTTAAGAACAAACCCTGAAAGTACACATGAGAAAACATGGTGAAATCATCAAAAATTAAAATAACAAAGTAGTTCAACTTTTAGAAAAAAGGCTTTTCCCCATTTCTAAAAATAAAACTAATAAGCTCAAATAAAAATAACAGTACACTTCAATGTTTATACAAAAAAAATCAGATTTTTTCCTGTTTAGAGAAAAGCCAAAATTTTCAAATTAAAATAATAGAGAAGTTCAATGTTTATATTTTTTCTATTTTTATTGATTATAAAAATATAACCAACAAGTTCACATTTTTTATAAAATAGAGCAGTTCGATGTTTATAAAGAAAATCTCATTTTTCCCGTTTGTACAAATAAAACCAAGAAGTTCAAATTATAACAAAGCAGTTAATTTTTTTGGATTTTATTGATTCTACAAATAAAACGAACAAGTTTAAATTAAAACAAGAGATCAGTTCAAGTTGATTAGAAAATTAAATATTTTCCGCTTGTAGAAACAAGCACGCCAACTCCCTGGCGCAGGCTTTCAACGGGCTTCTCAGGGCCGAGGTCGCCGAGGCGGCCACGGCGACTATGAAGGAGCTCAAGTACTTCATTCCGGCCAACTACAACGTCCTCAACGACATGATGGCCAACTCGCTCGTAGCCGGTACGTATGCAGATAAGCAAACCATTTTATACACTTATATGAACTAGCAGCTAGGGTTCGTACGAACGTGCATGAACTAATTCATGTGGAATGTGCGCATGCACGGCCAGGTGAAGACAGCGTGCTGCGGGTCCAGGAAGCTGAACGCCGAGGGTGATGTGCAGCCACCCGGGCACGACGGCGTGCCCCGCCGCCGAGCACGACGAGTACATGTTCTGGGACATGCTTCACCCCATGCACGCCACTATAAAACGCGGCGTCGTAGCCCTCTTCTACGGCAACGGCCCCAAGTACGGCGAGCCCGTTAACTTTGGCACTCTGGTCACGGGCCAGAACGTATCTCCCACGATCAAGATGGTTGTCGCCGACGAGTGAATGATGGGTGGCATGCATGCATGTCCAGGTGCATGTGGAATCGGCGTCTGACTCCCAAAACTAATTTAAATTTGCATGCAGCAGCAAGCTCAGATAGGAAATTCAGGTGGTTCGTAGTTTAGAGTAGACTTAGAGGTATGGTCAGGGAGAGCGGCAAGCTCGACGGTGCGAGGAGGTCGAGGGGAGGGGGGAGCGTCAAGGCTAGCGTAGGAGGGGTGCTGGCTGCGGGCGACATAGGCTGATGGTTCGGCCAATGATACATGAGACGGTTTTGGGAAGAAGAAACAAAAGGCAGAATGTTGAAGAAGGCTATCTGACCTTTAGTTTTGCATCCGACGGCCGAAAACGAATCGACTGATCCATAATGAGTTTTCCGTCGATTGACCCCTAATGGTGGTATGTTGTGTACTGCAATGCATGCGTGGACTGACCCATCGGTGGCTCTACACGTACCTACTACTCAACATCTGACATGCAAAACATGCAAACGTTGTCAATTATCAGCTGCTGTTCAATTTGTTGTAGGCTTAGTTATATGCTTATATATATAAACAAACAAGAGAAACTGTACATGATTGTGAGGTGTCCTTTAGGTCAATAATGGGTCCATCAGGCCACATGCAAGTATGCATGCAGTGCATGGTACCGTGAGAAGATGGATCCGACATCACACATACTGACAAACAGCACAGTAGTTTGTGATCACCCGATATCTTTCCAGATCGATCTGCTTTGCTAGCTGACAATTCGGTATAATGATCATGTCCACACGTGATCATCGTCCTGCAACGCCTGCATAATTAACTAGTCTGCATATATTAAATAATTAGCCAATCGATGTTAGCTTTATATTTGGAGAAAAAGGAAGCATGAACTCTGAGGATCAAATCAAACAGCGTACCCTTTCGGTCTTGTAGGCGAGGGCAACTAAGCGCTATGTTTTTTTTTTCTTGCGAATAAAGCGCTATGTATTCTTCGTGCCTCCCGTCGGAGCCGTGGCCGGTCTATCTCATCTTCTATATTCTTCTATATAGTCTTGAGGCCATAGAAGCACGGTGAATCCCGGTTTTTTGCCGACGAGAGGGCTTCGCTTTGGTTCTTTAAATTTTGTTAGGATTTATGCCCTGCTTAGAGAGGCGAGGTGGCAACAGCCAGGGGCGGGCCCAGAATTTGAAGACTGTGTATTCAAAATTTTAAAGGCAATTTTTATAAAGCCTAGCGCCTTGTTTTAGCGTGTATAATCGAAGCATCAATTTATACAAATTGGATATTACAAAAAATAGAATAATATAATGGAGTCACGGAATTGGTCATGATGACTTAATATTGTTCAACATCTAGAAACTCTAATTTCTCAACATTGATCTACCAGTATTCGTCCTCTTCATGTTTTAGAAGCGAAAAATAAAAATTGCTCAAATTTCATGTACTAATTTATATAAATAATGCTCAGTGGAAAAATTCACAATTTATAAATGTTCTCACAATACAAATTCACATTGGAAATTGTAAATTTTCATGTCCAAACAATTCATAACTGACTGCAAACAAGAATCTAATATCATTATTATTAAATAGGATTACAGCTAGGCAAACTTACTTACTTTGACGTGGCTGGCGTACTCTGCAACCTGCTGGATAGCAGGAAAAGAAGACAAGTAGACGACGCCTGCAGGCTACAGTGAGCGAAATAGATGAAATAGATCAACTAAGAACTAATGTAATTAGTCGTATGAACAAATCTAATTAGCAATTAGGCCTTGAGTAGTTAACCTTGCGGGATGACTCTTTGAAATTGAAGACCGGTGTGGGAGTGGTAGAAACTGAAAACACACCACAACCCCGTTCTGCTTCCGCGACGCACCCCGCGCGCGCGTCACGCGAGCTCCAACTCCGCCGCCGGCGAGGCCCTCCCCGCCCCTCCTTATCCTCGCCGCTGGGAGGGCGTCCGCCGGCGAAGACCGTGCGGCGCTGGTGGCGGCGGGCTTCCGCCTCCCACAGCCGGGATCCATGGCGGGTCGGCCGCTTCGGGGCTGGGTCCGCAGCTCTCGGTGGCGGGAAAGCGTGGATCTGGTAGGCTGCCGTCTTTGGGAGGTGGCGGCGTGGCCCGCATTGGTCGCGGAAGGCGCTTCGGTGTCGCGTGGCCGATCTGCTGGTGGTGTGGGCTAGGTCGCGCATGAGGAGGCGCGCGGCGTCGGCTCTGGCGGCGGCCTCGGTCCGGCTCCGGCGTGGCTTGGCGTGGGCGATGTGCGTTCGGCGGCGCTCGGTTCATGGATGCGCGCGTGGGGTGCGGATCGACGGTTGGGCATGGCAGCGGCTGGCGCGCGGCGCGCGCAGTCACCGGTGGGGTGTGGCGGCTGTGCTGCTCTGGAGCGCGAGGTGCGCTGTAGGTGGAGATGCTTCTCGTCTGCTCTGCTGCTCCGTTTGTGAGGCTTCGTTCTGGATCTAGTGTGAGCTAGCTCCTCGATCTGGGCACTACACTTCGCATTGCGGCTTTGGTGGCTGCGGTGGTGGTGGTCGCGGTGTTGTTGCGATGGTGGACGGCGGCTACGGCCAGGGGGGCGGTGCGTGTCTGGTCATGGTGGATCGTGGGTTCCTGTGGCAGATTGAGGTCGGCCTCGGTAGGTGGTGGTTGATGGATGGCGGTCGGTGGCTGCAGGTGGTCATCTCCGGGAGAAATCCTTGCTCCGGTCTTCTTCGGAGCCGGCGTCGGCGGCGCCCGCGGGTGCCATGATCTTTCTTGGAAGCGTCGCCGTGGAGGTGTACTCCTCCTTCTCCACACAGCTTTGGCTCCAGAGGGAAACCTCAGATCCGCTGGATCGGGCGATGGAGGCGTATCAGCGTCTTTCTCCTCCTTGGGGGCATCGTCTCGGAGCTGGCTACGACTGGGAGGCGGGGCGTTGGTTTCTGTTTGGCAACGATGATGGCATCGAGTGAAGCTTGGGTCGCGGTGTGGTCTTCCGTAGTCGGTACTTCCCGGCGTGTCCGAGGTGCTCTTCCGTGGTTGCTGGTTGCTTTGAAGTCGGAGCTGCATTGGAGAGTCCAGGTGGTGACGATGACAGGCATTTGGTGGTCGTTTGCGGGGGGCATGGTCGGCGTAAGTCCTGCATATTTCCCTTGCGTTGCTCGTCGTCAAAGTCGGAGCTGTCGGTTGCTTGCGCGTGTGGCCATCTATTGGCATGTGCCGTCGTGGCTTTTGTTCCATGTCGATGGCCAGGTTGGCCGGTGGTGCCCATGTTATGTGGGTTGTGTTGTATCGGTTTTAGCCCGATTTTCCGTCAATTAATCGGGCAATTCTCTTCTCTTAATCAATGAAAATGGCAAGTCTTTTGCCTCGTTTAAAAAAAAACCCGGTTTGTGCTGGCGTGCTGCAAACTGATGAGGTCATGACTAGAAGGAGGGAGAAATGGATGCCGCTGGAATCTGGATGGATGCGTCGCGTCGCCGTCCGCCAGTGACACCATGCGCGCGTGCAAACTTTGGGAAGGATCTCAGAAGGAAGGCGCCGGTTCGTCTCCTACTGTATATCGATGTGTTTTTCTCTTGGCGAAGGAAACGACGGATGGTTGCGTACGCTGCTGAAGCGATTTGGGCCTATGGGCCATCTCGTGATTGCGAGCGGGACAATAGGGAGGTGGGCTAGCCTCTGTTTTGGGGCTAAATGGTTCAGCAAGCACGCGTTTTATTCTGTCACTTTTTCTTTTTCCCTTATACATACCCATATTTACACTATATATGCCTACTTCTAGGCAAAAATAATAGGTATTCAACTGAATACCCATGAATTGAACTGGGCCCACCCCTGCGACAGCTCTTTGAAGGCGAAATAAGGTTCTTCCCGCCTAGCCCCCGTTTCGGTAGTGTTTCTAGCATCGTCCGAGGACATGTGAAGGTTTGCCTCCGATGGATCTTGCGGAATTCAGTCGGCGTTTGTCTTCAATGGATCCACGTGAATCCGATCTTCATTCGTCTGTGTTCATGTGTCTACAGATTGGATCCTTCTGATCTACGTATCTCTTCATCGTGATGATTCTTTGCCTGGTGCTGTGAGCTCTATGGGTCCTTAGCACGACGACTTCCCGACTAGCTATCTACTACAATAAGGTTTGCTCAACTCCGATGAGGGAGTGGTGATGGCGGCGGCGTGCCTTTGGTTCACTAGGTCGTCTACAGACCTGAATGTATTTTTTACTTCTGGTGTTCTTTGTACTACCTTGACAGTTGATGAATAGATCGAAAGTTTTCCTCGCATAAAAAAGAATGAGATTATGCCATTCAAGTGGAATGGATCTCTTTGGCATTTTTTTTACCGAAAGCATCACAAAATGTTAGTTATCACCCTTCATATTTGGTAAAATTCAGGAAAATGGGGTTGCTAACGTCGAGGTGCCAAACAACTCTGTTGATAAGATCTCTTGGTACAGTCGTTCTAGTGAAAAGATACAAACATGCAATAAAAAGAAATTTATTGTGGCCCGTGGAATAGGTAAAAAACCTGATATAATTGTGCAAGACCCAAAAGTCTTGAAAAGAGAAAAACTGCCCCCCCCCCCCCCCAACATTACTCCGTGTGACCATGAGTGGTCGGGCGGCACTCCGATACCCTATAGCCCACCCACCTCTCCTCTTTCCTCCTTCCCTCCCGCCGCTGCCAGCAAAGCTCGTGTGGTTGATGCGATAGCGAGGCCTCTACTAGTAGTCGTCTTCTCCCATGGGCGCGTGATTCCATGGCGCTGTTGGCTTGATATGGGGCCTCGGTGGATGACGGCAATGGCAGAGCGTCACACACTGACGGTATGGGAAACCCCCAGTACCCTCGGTAGAGTGGCAAACGTGGACATAATTACCAGAGGGAGCTCACACAAGGGGATTACTCGTATTCGGGCCCTCATGGTGAGAAGGTTGGGGCGGTGTGCTATGAGCAGGGGCGGAGCCAGGATTTAGGCATAGGTGGCCCGAGACGTCAACGAAGCCAGAAAAAAAAATGTGCCTCATAATTTTCCAATAGTTTTATATCTAAGCTATGTCAAGACACTAGACACACATTTTTTTCTCTCGCAGCTGGAGTGTGCGAAGCTATAGCTAATATTGGTCAATAATGCCACATACATGCCAAGTAGAAGAAGTTGGTCAATATAAAATCACACAATCAAAATAATTAAAATCGGATGCATCAAATCGACATGATACAAGATGATAATAGAGAGATTAGTAGACAATATGATATGTTGACCTTGGCTAGTTCATTGGCAGCCTAAAGTTTCGATATGATTGAAGCAGGCAGGCAGCCTGCATAGCCGTCGCAAACCGATCTTGCAGGAAGAGCAGAGGCGTGCAGGCGGTAGGGGCGCACGACGGCGGCAGTGCAACCCTAACCCACGCAAAGGCTAATCACGAAAGAAATTCCCAGCGCCCAGGTCCCAGGAGACTTAATGGACACTAATCTGGCCTTGCCATGGACCTGAAAGTAACTCTGTAGTGGGCTTTCACATGGGCCTTTTAAAGTTTTCTAGAATCCAAGTTAAGATAGGGGGGGGGGGGCAAGTTTCCGACCATGGGTTTGATCGCTTTGTTTTTTTTTTCTCAGCTACGCTAGCCCTGGTCTTATATGGCTTTGGTAGGTGCCGGTGTGTTTGTGTGTGTTTTGATGTTAGCTGTATGCATCCTAACTATGATGAGCGGGTGTGTTGTACCTATCTATGCTTCCATCTGATTTTCTTTTAATTTTGTAGGCCCATTTGCAGTCAATGGGTGGTACCAAATGCCAGGTTTTATCTACTCACTATCTATGGCACCATTCCATTCTTTTTGTGCAAGGGCATCATATAACTGAGTAGGTTCATGAGTGCTGGTAAGATAAACAAGTTTGCGACTTTCACATCTTTCCGTGCCGTCTTTATTTTCTTTTAGCTTGAAAGCACTAAATTGTGACCTGGTACTGCGGTCTCCCAGATGCAGAGGCTGGGGTCATCCTTCTTTTTTTTTTTAAAAAAGTGACCTGGTATTGTGATGAGGAATTTCAGCGCACAAGCCATGATTAGCATTGCTTTTTTTAGGCAAGATTAGCATTGCTAATTACAGTGGCAAATGCTGGACGACGTCACCGTGAAAACACTAGCTGGGCTCTGCCACTGGCCGGCGGTGCCACCGCCGGAGGAAGAGAGATTGTCCTACTGTTTTTTTTTCGCACGGATCTCACCTTGCATTTTCTCCTTCCTGGGCTGGCCTGTGCTTTCCCCCTGTCAAGCCCGGCAGGGGAGGGCCTGGGCCTGGGCCATGCCAGCGACACACACCGTGTGTGCTAATAAAACAAAACCACACAGAGCACTCCATCCGCCTCCCTTACGCCGCTCAAAAAAAAAAAAAAAAGAAATCCGCCTCCCGTACGCATCTCGCCGGCTCGCCGGAACCCGCGGCGAGCTTCTCCACCGGTTCTCCCATCGGGTTGCCGCCCCGAAGCGGCGGAGGGAATGAGGCCAGCATGTGCCTACGTGCGCGCCCGTCGGCGAACTTGCCCCGCCGGCGACACGTGGAGGAGGAGGAGGAGGAATGAGGCGGAGTGGAGGAGGGCATCAGCGACGCGGTCGACCGGGCGAAGGTGGGCGCGCGGCGCCTGAGCGGGACGTCCGAGGCGCGGGTCGTTGTGGTGTGGTAAGACGAACTGCACTTTGAAAAAATGTTTACTCCCATACTGCTAGATTACAAGGGGAATGAATGGCTTCAAAATTCTTAAAGAAAGAAAGAGGAAATATATTGTTTTGAGTTGAAATGCTTAAATTCTGATGAAATCACTTTTTACCCTTTTTTGCAAGAGAGATGCATAAAATCATATTGCAAACATTTTGTGGGAAGCAAGCATGTCATAGTAGTTTCTGATTCGAAATGCTTAGCTATGCCATGCGCATCAGATATACCCCAAACATGCACTTCCTTGCAAAGCAGATGTAGCTCACATCACATGGATGTGTTTGATAAGAGCTTGAATCCAATTTGAGAGGCTGACACGGTGGATTTCTATTATCTTGCCAACTTTAAGCCTATCTGCTTGAAACATAAATGAAAAGGAAACTGTGTTTCAGCCTTTCAGGGATATTTGAAGTGGAAACATTTTCATCATTAGTTCATCCCTTGGTGCTGCATCTGACATTTAAGTACTCTAGATGTTTAGGTCATTGGACTGTGACACGGACTCCATAAGGAAGCTGTCTTTTCTGAACTCAACTTTTCTGTGCCGCCATGGCCTCCGGTATCACTTTCTTGTCTGTATTTCTGAGCTGTTCTGCATTTCTCCAACTATACTCAAGAAAATCAGAGCCAAGTACTTTGTCACTATTTCTTGCAGAAAAACGGTCCACCTAATCGATATGCTTCAGAGGAATTTTTGCTTCCCTACGAACTGAGTGCGCAACTTCAGTTGGATATCTTAATGGCAGTTTCAATACCAACATCAACATCAGGCTACCTCTGTGATAGGGTTTAAACATGCTTTTCTTTAAGGCGAAACTCTGTAACAATTCAAAAGCAAAACAGAGTATTCGCACATTTGGCTTCTGCTTATAACTTCTTCCGTATATGCATGATGGAACCCAAATTTGGTTTTTGGATATACACTTTGATTGGAATACACATGTGCATGGATCCTCTTACTTTTTGCTTCCTGAACATCACCACACAGCTACTACTACAACAACAACAACAACAACAACAAAAAAGAAGCAAAGAACTGAACAAATGGAGAAGACCATGACTCCATGAGTCAGTAGGGCAGCTGTACATGGGCAGTTGGACGCAACAGCAGATCAACCTTCTTTCGCGCTGTTACTCCGAAGGCTTCTGTCATGTCCAGTTCGCTCGGAAGAATGCCATCAGGAAGACTCCAGTCGAAATAAAACAGAAGGCATGCGAGAGCTATCTCAATATTCGCAATCCCAAACAGCATCCCGGGGCAGATTCGTCGACCGGCGCCGAACGGGATGAACTCGAAGTTGTTGCCTTTGTAATCTCTCACGCTGCTCATAAATCTCTCCGGCACGAATGCTTCCGGTTCGTCCCAGCATTCCGGGTCCCTGGAGATAGCCCAAGCATTCACGAGCACGGTAGTCCCCTTGGGCACGTCATAGCCGAGTATTTTGCATTGTTCTTGGCACTCCCTTGGCATCAGTAACGGCCCAGGAGTGTGCAACCGTAAGGTCTCCTTGATGACACACTGCAAGTAACTCAGCTCACCTAGACCCTCCTCAGATACCTTCGTTTGTCCCATGAAGGCTGCCCTGACCTCAGCTTGCGCCCTGGACATCACGCTCGGGTTTCGCATCAGCTCCGCCATTGCCCACTGCAGCGTCGTTGTTGCCGTCTCGCTCCCACCTGCAAAGAGATCCTATGTTCTTTTTCCTGTTAGTAAAACCATGGATTGATTATAGGAAAAATATCACTCTGCTTTCTTTCATTTGAGAAGCTAGTACTAGCAGCAGCTGCAGGAAGAATAGAACAACTTACGAAAGTCACTGCATTGATGTTGCTCGTCGTGAGGGGAAACTGAAGGTTGTCTTCTCCTTGAATCCTCAAGAGCACATCGATCAAATCTTCCTGGTGCTGTTCATCGGAGGACTTCCTCTCCAGATGCTCTCCTATGACGTGGTCCATGAACGCCATCAAAGAGTCTCGAAACACCGCAGCCTTGTGCAGCGTGCTGCTCATAGCGAGTGCCAGCCTCGAAGATGGGAACAAGTCAGGCAAGCTGAAGCCGCCTACCAACCGCACCGCCTCGTCGACGTAGCGGAGCAAGGTGTCGTGCTCCTTGAACCGTCCGCCCATGATAGCGTGCACCGTCGTGTCCGTCACGTACATCGCCAGCATCTTGCTCAGGTTCACCACCTGTTCTGACTGGGATGCAGATGAGATGGACCTGATTAATCGGGTAGCCTCCTCCTCACGGATGGGCTGGAATGAACTGATGCGCTTGGCGCTCAGAAGCTCGAGGTAGCAAATCTTGCGCATCTGCCGCCAATGGTCGCCATAGGGGGCAAACGCGATCCCCCGGCCAAGCTCGTTCATGACCTTGACGGATGAGCTCATTGGCCTTGTGCAGAAGATGCTGTCATGCACCTTCATGATCTCCTTGGCAGCCTCCGCGGAGGAGGCGATGATCACCGGATTCTCGCCGAACTTGAGGAGCATCAGAGGGCCATGGCGCCGAGATAGGTCTCGCAAGGCACGGTGCGGGAGGGCGCCAAAGAGATGGTGGAGGCTGCCAATGACGGGAAGCTGCCATGGGCCTGGAGGGAGCCGCAGACCGTGGCTGCGAGGGCCAAAGGAAGCTCTGTAGAGTCGAATCAGGTAGAGAAGAGGAAGAAGAGCTAGCAAATAGAAGTATGCATCATTCTCCATGATTGGGGATGTAGTGATGCTGCTAGTGGAGAATCTGTGAAAGGAGGATTTATGGATCCAATGCTGCTGCTGCTTCCTTATATTGGTTGGGGCAAAAGAAAAAAAGATGAAGGTCAAACTTATCTGATGTCAGTCAGGTTATGTTACTGAGTCGATGCCTTCCATACATTTTATATACTAGGCGTGCAGAATTAAATAGCATGAATACGTAGTAATCCATACAGTAGATCACCAGTGCTACATGTGCAGAATTAAAGAAAGGTCAAGAACTGAACTAGTAGTACCACACAGAGCTACAAATAAATAAGGCCTTACTGCACCCAACTAACCATGATGTGGACTTGACATGGTTCAGGCATAGCATGAATAAGAACTGAACTGAACTAATAGTACTACACAGAGACAAATAAATAAGCTGTACTGCTCCCAAATAAATAAGCATGGCATGTGGGCATCAGTTTCTCATTTCTCATTTCTTTACGGCATCAGTTTCTTATTTCTCAGTAAAAAAAATCCCCTTTATGCCTGGATCATGCATCTCTGTTCTTTTATTGGTGTATTGCTGTCACACATTTTGAAACCCTTGTATTTGTTCCTAAAAAAAAAACTATTGGACAATCACCCGACGCTGCACCTGAAGGGTTCTCTGTTGAAAATAATGTGAGGAGAGTTGTTGATGATCGTTTATCCTCTTTACCGAGAAATTTCTCTGCCCCTTATGAACTGAACAAGGATGGTGCTCATTCATTGATTTTAGTTCGCGGTAAGCCATTTATTTCATGACAATGGACCTCATCTGTATCTGCAACGCAGACACCATTTTTTGAGGCACCTATACCCCCAATAGAGTTTCAACAGATTTCGAGAGATATACCCCCTTTGATTATATCTTAGTTTCTAACTCCTTTTCACATCTCTCCTTTGGCTCTGCTGTTTATCTTCTATCAGGTACTCGACATATTGAAATAAATTCAGGTTTAGTTGTTTTAGAAACAACTGGATGAGAACAGGTGCATATTCATTGGAAGCTCTGCAAGTAAGAGAGTTCCGTTTCACATTCCTAGCATCTTGATGGCAGGGGAATTTACATCACCTGAACATCCATTAGCTCGGAAAATGAAGGAATCGGCACACAATGAGTATGTAAACTGTCGCTGTGCAGTTCGTTTCGGTCTAGACTCTAGACCCACTGTGTAGCTGGGAACACCAACCTGTAGCGAAATCGTTCTGGCGTATATACGTTTAAGGTTGGAGATGGTCTCTTCTATGTAGTAATGCTGGCTGTAAGGTTGTGTATCGTTTCTTATGAGTTTCTTGGTTCAGTCTGCCTTGTTTCATGGGCACCGAGAACCTTTAAGCTGAAGTTGTTATCTATTAGTAACCTTTATTAGATTGTACTTCTTAGCAACTTTTTTGCTAATTATGCAAAAATCATGTAAGATGTTCCACACCCATCTTAGACTTGTCACTTCTCATGCAAAATTGTCTACCTAGTTCGTTGTCTGCAGTTAGCGACACAAAGCAGTATTCAGCTATAATTCAAGCATATATCCTTCACGTCTGATCAAAAATTTTTTTGACGCTGCAACGGCGGGCTTACGCCGGCCTGAACGAATATATTAAACCAACGTGAAACTTACAAACAGGTGAAGAGGATGTACAAGGTGAGGGGGGGGGGGGGGGGGGGTGGGTGAAGAAAAGTAAAGTTACATTCTCCCAGCTAAGAGCAACAACATTGATCTCCACTCTAGGACTCTAGGAGAAGAGATTTCTTTAGCTCGGAGGAGCATCTATTAGACCATAACATGAGATCGTCCGCACAGGCGCGGAGCAGCTTGTACGCATCCTGTATTTCAGCTCTGAACACTTTAGCATTTCTTCGCTTCCAGATATTTCACAGGATGGCGATGATCACCGTAGATCGGATTTTGTCATTCATCAGTGAGCCCCAGCAGGTTGTGATGGAGTCAGGCGTAGTATGGCAGAGAGAGTTGAGTTCAGCCCAAATCTGATGAGTTTGAGCACACGAGAAAAGCAGGTGGTTGATAGACTCGGAGTCGTTGCAGAAGGGACAAGTTGCCGTAGCCGCAATGCCCCTCCTGAATCTTCGTTTGTTGGTGTAGAGGCTGTCTTTGTGCGCTAGCCATAGGAACAACTGGCACTTGTTTGGGGCATAGTTCTTCCAGATTGCAGGCGCCATCGGGTCCATCGGCCGGTCCATCCATAGTACCCCGTATGCGAAGGACGTGGTCAGCGGTTTACCTTCGAGTCTGCTGATTCTCCGGCCAGGTACCTGTTCATTCAAGGAAAACGTGGCAAGGATAGAGCGGATAGATTCGAGATCGCTTTCTGCAGCATGTGAGAGTCGTGGGGCGAGGTAGGTGTTTAGTTGTGGGTGGGCTAGAACAGCTGCAACGGAAGCGTTAGGTCTAAGTGTGTGGGAAAAAATGGCCGGGAACTGAACCGCTAGAGTGGTGGTGTGGTCAAGGATCCATAAATCTAGCCAGAATGCCATGGAACGACCATCGCCAGGGATTACCCTGGTGATAGCATGTAGCAGAGGAAGACCCTTCGCCATGTCGCGCCAGATGACAGTGTCAAGACGCGCTGGGTCGCCAAGGTCACGGTGGTGGCTCCATCCGTAGGTGGAGGCCAGGTGGTTTGGCTCGGAGGTTATGCAGTGGGAGTGAATTTTGAGCAATTGTTTGAGGAGAAGACACTGGTTGAACTGGTGCAACGACAGAAACCCAAGACCCCCGCGAGAGAAGGGAGCACAAACCGCATCCCGCGCAACTTTACACTTAGCCCCAGAAATCGTATCCTGACCTGCCTAGAAGAAAGCCCGACAGCGACTATCGATGGCCTGGATTGTACCTAAAGGAAGCAGAAGAGCAGACATCGCATAGAGTGGGAGGGCACGAAGGACCGCCTGCACTAGGATGGCCCTGCCGGCTAAGGATAGCAGCAGGCCCCTCCAACCAGCGAGTCTCCGATCCACTTTGTCTATGATGAAGAAAAAAGCCGATAGGTTGAGCTTGTGACTGGATAGAGGGAGACCCAGGTAGCTTTGAGGGAAGGAGGCCATAGGGCATCCCAGCACCGCGGCCATAGAGGAGGCGAAAGCATCATCCACATGAATAGGGGCAAAGGTGCTCTTGTGAAAAATTATCTGTAGCCCGGTGGCTGCCGAGAATTCTAGTAGAATTGATTTGAGATGAATTAATTGCTCCAAGCTAGCCTGAAGGATAATTAGAGTATCGTCGGCGTACTGAAGGACTGGGCACGGGAGAGAGCTATCCAGAGGGTGGCGAAGGAGCCCCGAAGCAGAGGAGTGCAGAAGAAGACGCTGAAGAATGTCGGCGACGAGGATAAATAGGTACGGTGACATGGAGTCGCCCTAGCGCAGTCCTTTTTTGCAGTGAAACTAGGGCCCAGGGGTCCCATTTAGGAGCACAGAGGATTGGCTTGATCCATTTAGTTGGTCTATCCAGGAGCACCAAAGTGGGGGGAAACCTTTCGCCTGCAAGACGGCCGCAATGACGGCCGCAATGGCGTCCCAAGATATTGAGTCAAAGGCTTTTTGGAAATCTAGCTTAAGAACAATAGCAGCCATTTTGCGTTTGAAGCAAGACTAGACGATATCCGCAGCATACGTGAAATTGTCTGCGATCCCTCTACCCTGGACAAACCCAGATTGGTCATGGTGGATCATATGGTTGATGAAAGGTTAAGTCCGGTTAGAGAGGCATTTGGAGGTGATTTTTATAGCGCAATTGTGCAGGGACACAGGGCGGTAGCTCCCTGGTTCATTGACGCCAATTTTCTTGGGGATGAGAACTATGAAGGCTTTGTTGATCCGTTTAAGATCAGCGGAGCAGCTGTGGAACCCGTGGAGCGGGCTGAGAAGGTCATTTTTTACCAAATCCCAGTTGGCTTTAAAGAAAGCAGGGCCTAAGCCATCCGGTCCCGGGCTGGCGTTGTCATTCATGCCCCATAGAGCGGTTTTAATTTCGCAGAGAGAGAAAGGCTGGATGAGACTGGCCGCATCAAGGGTGGAAAGGGTAGACGAGGCGACGAGACCAGGTAGATCAAAGTTGATAGAGGGGCAGGGGTGCCAACAAGATTTTTGAAGAAGTGGAGTAGAATTTTTTCTTTCTGATTGTGGGTAGTGAAGCTCGATCCCTCAACCATCAGGTACTTGATCTGATTCTTGCGGAATCTGACTGAGGCGCAGGTGTGGAGGTAAGCGGAGTTTTCGTCTCCAAGAGTGCACTCTTTAGTTTTTGCACGCTGACTCTAATAGATGGCCAAAATTTTGTTGTGGCGGTGGAGGGAGAGCTTGACCGCTACGCGAAGTTGAAGCTCTAACGGAGATAAACATCTAGACTCCTCCAATTTGTCCAGAAAATTGATGGTGGTTGAGCAGTTCTTAGCAATGGTTTTGGGAGATTTTGCGTTGAAAGCCCATTGCTTGGCCATGCATCGAGTCCTCTTTATTTTAAGACAAATCTTGCCCGCAGGGTCCAGGTGGCCGTGGGTGACGCTGGACCAGTTCTTCTTCACCAAGTCTTGGAAATGGGGGTGGTGTAGTAAGTTGTTGTTCAAGCGGAACACCTTAGACTTAGGAATCGAAGTGGGCGCCGACAAGCAGATAGGCACGTGGTCAGAGGTTGTACGAGAGCAAGATATAATCAAAGAGGTCGGGAAGGATTGGGACCAATCTACGTTGATTAAGGCTCGGTCTAGCTTAACCAAAATTGGATTGTCTTGTTGATTGGACCAAGTGTAGAGGCGATCGAGGAGAGGGTGCAGCTGCAACAAATGAATCATGGATGAAAACACGTTGCCTCGGTGCGATTAAAATTATCGTTTGATCTCTCGGAAGGGCGGAGAGTCAAGTTAAAGTCGCCGGTGATAGTCCAGGGGCCGGAGATCATCGTCTTGAGAGTAGATAGGGAGTTGAGAAACACAGGTTTTAGCGAGTGATCACAAGGGCCGTAAACATTAGTGACCACAAAGGAGAGGTCAGTCGCCCTGAACTCGAACCAGCATGTTAGTGAGTAGATGTCAGAATGAGTTTTAGTGCAAATGACGGTGTCATCGTCCCAAGAAGTGAGCAGCCCACCTGAGGCTCCATAAGATGGAGAGAAGTGAAAATTTCTAGACATAGGCGGAAGAAAGGTGGAGGCTTTACTACGTCCTGGAGTTTGGTCTCTTGCAAACAAATAACCGCAGAAGGGTTGCTTAACAAAGCCAATCTCACATCATTACATTTGTCCGGGTGACCCAGTCCACGGACGTTCCAGGATAGAATACGTAGGTGTCTATTCATTGGGAACATCTGGGTACAATAGAGCAAAGAGCGAGGACCCGAAGCAAAAAGTAGAGATAGACACCGAATAGAGGCTGGCCCTAGAGGCAAGCGAGCCTAGCGCAGGCAGATAGCAGAGACCTAAAAAAGAGAAGAGGAAATAAATAACTAGGGGGAGCAGGTAGGCCGCTAGATGCCCTCCAAAGAAACAAGACCGTTTTTACGGTACCCTGTACTGCTGACCGAAGAGGCAGCAGTATATTAAAATCTGACCATTGACATTTTATAGTTTAAAAATTAGCTAGGGGCTGGAGATTTCATTTTCTAGGTAACACTCGCCGCAGATTGATCCGTTCGACACCTTCTCCCTGTCGTAACACTCCCATCGCCGTGGTCTCATCTGCCCGGCACTACCAGCTGCCGTCGTGGACGAGCAGTGTGCACCTGGAGCCATCGGATGTCCGGAAGGCGGAGACGTCGGTTCAGAGGCTCTAACGCCCTGTTCGGGATGTAGGTGCTCAAAACAGAGGAATAGAAAAAAGTGTAGGAACAGGGTGGAGGACAAAGTCAAAACCTACAGGCTTGAAATTGGAGGAATTTTTTTAACTAGTGGTGCTCGGAACGCAGGAAGCCAGTGTAGCTGTACTCGAGATAGAATGCGCTAATGGCTGGACTAAAAAAATCAAGGGCAACCTGCTGTGCATGCGACTGGGCGAATCGTTGTTACATGTGAACATAGACCACATGCACCACCACCGTTTTAGCAACACAGGTCCATGCATGGTCCATGTAAACCAAGTCTACCCCACTTCTGGAGCCAGACATGTCAACTCCAGTGCTCCTGCACTGCGCCAGTTTGCCTCGGGCCTACGCGAAAAATGAGCTTCCGGCGGATGTTTCAGTTCCCGTGAAAAGCGCAGGCTAAGAAGCCTTTCCTTTGAAATCGGTTAGGCTGTTTCCTTTGTACCGAACGCTCTTAAAGAAAAAAATACCGAAGGAAAGGAAACCACCACAATTCCCGTAAAATTCCTTCGTCCCGAACAGGGCCTAAACCTTTTCGGCCCAGCTGTCCTTGCTGAGGGAGGAGGCAGCGGTCCAGTCCTCGGAGAGCAAGACGGTGTCGCTGAAGTCGGCGACGCGGCCAAGCTGGGGTGAGGCGGCGCGCGCTGCCAGAGGGGAAGCGGCGGATGGCAAAGGGGCGTCGGCAGGGACTTCCGTTGAGACGAAGATGAGGGGAGAGTAGTCGCCGGTGAGCGCCAGGGTGACGGGGTCCTAGGGGAGCAGCGGTGTCAGGGGCGGCGAGTCCTCCTCGAGCTCCTCGTGGCAGGAGGAAAAGGGTGGGTTGGGCCATGTCGGCAGTCGACACTCATGCGAGCTGAATTTTTACGTCCCAAAGTACCCTCAGAATAGTATACTGGAGGATGGGAACGAAGCAGTGCAAGCTATACTGCTCGTGATTCAACTGGCAAAATTGGAGCAGTACAGTTCGCTTGTCACCGTTAGATTTCGTCAATGGACCGCCAATATTTGTCGCTGGGTAGCGTAAAAGAGCTCAACAAACAAAGGCTAAAACTAAGAGGGGAGCCTAGTTCATGATTAGCGAGAGGCTGAGAGCATCCAGGAATGGAAACGCAGGTGAACATGTCGATGTCACACATCGTCGTTGGTCGGGGCCACCTTGTTGAGGTCGATCTCGCTGACCCCGCATGCGTCGACGAACTGAAGCACGTCCTTGCGAGGCAGTGGGGGCCCGCCGTCCGCAGCCAGCTCCATCAGTTCGACGGCTGGGATCAGCGCGCCAGAGGCCGTGCTGGACCCCTCGCGCCGAAGTTTCTTCCGCAGCTTAGCCTTTTCCAGCATGGTCAAGCGGTTAGGGTTTTCCGCCTTCTTGAGACGAGCGTTACACCTGGAGTAGACGATGGTTGGAGAAGCAGCACGTGGCGACATGGATGGAGAGGCAGCAGGTGGCGATGGAGGCAAGGCCACCAGAGTAGCCGAGGCGTCCGGGGTCGCCACGGCACCGTCCGCCAGCGTGGGGTCCAGGCTGCCGCTGTGGAAGTGGTCGATGGCAGCGGAGACCTTGTCGGCGCCGGTGAGGACGTTTCCGAAGCCACGACCGTGGATGTCTTGGCAGAACACCGAGACGTCGGCGAGCGGCATGCGGGCGGCGCCCACCGTGGCCACCCTGTCCAGGAAGCCAATGGAGCAGGAGGCAAGGTTGGCGACGATGAGCTTGGGGGAGCCCGCCGGACACATTGGGATGCGGTAGAAGCCGCGCTCGTCATTCTCGTCGGTGACATGAGCGTCGTAGAAGCCGGCGTACAACTTGATCTCCACCTTCCTCGGGCGAGCGTCCAGGGGCACAGCCCAAACCATGGGCTTGGGCTTGTGATTAGCCATCATGGTTAGGCCGCCCGGACCACCCTGTCGCAGTGCCCCGCGTCGGTTGGGGGAGGAGGAGGTGGCGCGAGGCCGGGATCCATCCCAGCCGGGAAGTCACCGTCACCGCCGTCACCATCGCCACCGTTGCCCCCACCACCAAAGAAGTCGTCGCCGGAGTCAGAGACAGGGAAAGCAGGGTCGGGTGGGAGCTGCTCCGAGCGGATGACAAGAACGGTGGCAATGGCACCAAGGCCAGAGAAGCCATGGACCGGGATCGAGTGCGGCACATCGATGAGACTCCTAGCTTTGACAGAGATGAGAACATCAGAGTAGTCGATCCCGGTGAGGCACACCGGGTCGATCTCAATGGGGCTCGCGAAAGGGACCACAGAGTTGACTATGTTTGGGGCGAACCAGTATTCAAGAGGGAAATCCTCAATGTTCTGAGCTGCAACAGTGCCAAGGCGAAAAAGGAAGCGATTGTCAGTGTCCTCATGGCTGACAAGCTCTACAGTGTTCACCGGGCAGTTGAAGGGGCCATTGAGAATGGAAAGCTTGCGCTCATAGGCTGAGCCGAAGAGCACTAAACCGGCTCCATGGGAGGAAGCACGGAGAGCAACCCGCGGGTCATCCGCGCCTGTTTGCAGGGCCCGGCGAACGCAAGCATGAGGCGAAGGGTGGGGAGGATTGACATAGGCATAGGCTAGGTTTTGAAAGTGTTCGATTGGGACAAAAGGCATGAAAACATTGGTGTAATCTCGGCGGTGGCGCGGAGGGGAGGGGGGAACAGAGGCGGGATGGCATCCGAGTCCGAGGATTCCTCCCCTGACTCGAACTCCACTTCATTGGGATCTTCTTCTTCCTCCTCTTCTACCCCCTCGGCACCCTCCTCTAAACTGGCTACTAGCTCGGGGGAGGCGCATGCAGGGAGGGGGGTGGAGTGGGTAGACATGGGGGAGGGCTGCGGGTTGGGAGCGGAGTCGAAGGCCGGGGAGTTGAGGTCGAGCGGGATGAAATCCACCATGGGAGCGGGGGGAGGAGGTGGAGGTGGCGGGGGAGAGCTTGGAGGACTAGGGTTGTAGTGGCTAGGGGAGGAGGGAGGAGATGAGTGTGTGGGAGAGGTGGGAGGACTGGGGGGATGTAATATAGCGTGGAAAAACCTCTGGGTGTGCCCCGTGATCCAGCACCGACGGCAACGGATAGGATCCCTGCATGTAGCGACCTTGTGGTCAAGAGCGAGGCAGCGGTGGCAGCGCCTCATGAAGTTTGGATTCTTTGGCGGTGTGAAGGAGCGTTTTGGAGGCGACGTGTGGTTCTGCATGCTATAAGGAGGGGAGAGGAGGGCATGGGCAAAAGATTTGCCAGGCACGCAGCCGGTGTGGGAGCGCGGTAGGCGAGGAGGCAGAGCCGCAGAACCCTTGGGTGGCGCGAAATCAAGATCCGTTAATAGGAGATCCATGTTGGGCGTGATGGCAGTTAGCGCCTTGGATGGGACGGGAGGAAATGGCCAAGCCGGAGCGGTCTGGGGTAGCGGCAGAATGCCAGGGGCCTGGCAGTCTAGAGCGTTAGCTGTGTTGGGAAACCGGGCCACCCGGGAGGGTGGCGGCGGCCGCGTGCAAATCGCACGGGCCAGCCCCTCCCGTTTCCCCTCTTTACATTATTAAGTGGGTATTTATCACTCGGCCCCTGGTCACTATATAAAGAACGGCGAGCCATCGAATAACACGATCGTTGATTAATAAAGTTCTGCCTCCTCCATATCTCTTTGTCCATTTACTTTCGTGTGTTATTCTACTTCGACTACTTCGTCTACGACGCCTTTCGCTCTCGCTCATAACCTCGGACCGGACTCGCCGGCGGAGTTGCGGAACACGTTATCAGCATGCTTCGCTCCATCAACTCTCCGTCAAGCCTGCGTCAAGCCTGCATCACGCAGGCTTTCGTCGATCCCGCGGAGGTATAAGATCCGATCCTCACTTTTGCAAAAAAGGATTCCTCTCGTTACTACGACTCCGTTTTTGCGATTAGATCATTTTTCGGATTTCATCTACCTATGGTGTGGATTTTCCTCCTAAGAACCGAGCGGACGAACACGTCGCCGACCAATGTCGATGTTCTTGGACTAAAAGGAACTTGTTGACTGCACTATAGGGAGTCGGTAGAGATCGCGATCCAGATGATCGCGGTACCGCCGCAAAAGCACCAGATGTGCCATGCACCATCGTTTTTCCAGATGAACGCGATGAAGATCGCATCCCGATGCCGACGTCCAGATGACGCCGTGCTGTCCGCGACCCCGCTGGTCGCCGGCGCCGCCCTGCTGGCCGCGGCCCCGCGGGCCGCGCTGCGCAGCCCCGCCCGTCTCGCTGGCGCGTGCTCGCCGCAGCCCGCCCCGATGGCTGCTGCTGCGTCGCCGCGCCGTGGCCGCGCTGGCGGCGCCGCATCGTGGCCGCTGGCCGTGCTGGCTGCGCCGAGGCGGCTGGCCGCGCTCCGTGCCGTGGCCGTGCCTCGCGCCCCGCTTTGCGCCCTCGCTGGCCTCGCGCCCTGCTGGTGGCTGCTGCCCGCGCATCGTGGCCACGCGCGTGCCTCTGGCCACCGCCCTCGGGTGCCACAGCCACCGCTGCCCTGGCGTGGCTGCCACCGCCGCCCTGCCCACTCGGGCACTAGGAACCCTAGCGTGCCCCGGGTGTGGGCCGGGTGAGCCGGTCGGATGGGCCGGCCAGGCGCTGGTTGCTGGGCCCGGCTGGGCCGCGGGCTGTGGAGACCCCGGTCCATAAAAAAAGGGGTGGCGTCGGCTGCAGCGTGGACAATTCACATTTTAGCCCCTGTAGTTTCCTGTTTTTACGCGTAGTTTATTCCTGCTGAAATATTTCGCGTAGAAGCCCCTGGAACTGTCTGTTTTCGCTGAAAACGCGTATTTGGGCTTAAAAATGCCTCTAGAATTCAATTTTTGGGCTAGTTTTCACATACTAGATGCGCTTAATATGCTATCTTTTGTAACATGATATTATTGTATCATTTTACTGCTGTAGATTAATTGTTTAGCACTCTTAATCATTAGTAAGTCATATAATAGCATGTTTTAGATAATGGAACGTCATTTTATTGAATAAGTTTATCAACGTCGCTTTGTGCAAAAGATTACCTGCTGTAATCTCATGATTTTTGCATAAATCGTAGATGGCCGGAATTTTCAACAAGGAGTTTCCTGAGTTGGCCCAGACAGGGCTGAACTCCCTGTCATGGTCCTCGGACTGCGAGATTTTTCTCTAGGGCAAAACCCTCCTGACGCCGGTCGGTAAGGGGCACTGATCCCAAGTTCGAAACTGAGAATGCGCAGGCTCTGCACTTTCTCCGTCATCACCTGTCACCTACTCTGAAAGATGAGTATATGGCTGGTGGCCTTGCTTCGGCCTTTGGACCGCTCTTATGCACGGTGGTTTGAGTGGTGAAAGTACCTTTGTGAAGCCACGTCTTGAAGACAGTGGATCCGTCGAGGTTTGCGGACTTCAATACGGTTGGGGAGTATAATTCGGCTCTGCACGGATTTGTACGACTCTTGATTTGTGTGGTCTGAGATTACCGACTCCCAGAAGATTGAGAAAACCCTATCCACTTTCCACCCCGACGCGGTCCAGTCCTCACGGAACTACCGCCAGGGGAACTACATGAGGTATTCATAGTTGATTGACGTCCTCCAGGTGGCGGAGCCGCATGACGAGGTTCTCAAAAAGAACTTTGTCGCGCAACCACTTGTGGGGAGTTCTCGCCAGGAGGTGAACGCTCTCAAAGTCGCAAGCCTCAACAGAAGAAGAGGGGCCGCAAGGGCAAGAAGAAGGGCCCTCACCCCCCGCCCCGGCTAAGCAGAACAAGCCGGGCAAGGGAGGGAAGAGGCCTCAGGACTGCTTCCATTGTGGCTCGGTGGAGCATTTCTCCCGCCATGTGCTTTCCACCGGAGGTCGTTGAAGCATACAAGGCTCGGAAGGCGCGTGAGACGCACCTCGCCTTGGTTCAGGAGGGAGCACCACCGGCGCCCATGGCGGCACCCGTGATGATCGCTACGCCCCCTGCTGCGCCCATAGAGGCGACCCTCGTGGTGCCCATCGCGACAGCTTTGGCGGTCTCTACCGACGCCCACGTGGCCATGGAGGTTGACCACATGGTCGCCTCGGCGGCGTCGCCACTAGACATTGATGCTGCCTCCAAGATGATTTCTAAGGAAGATCAGCTCACTAGTATGGAGATTGCGGCTGAAGTGAATGGCTTCTTCACCGAGTCCACTTAGCATACCTCTTTGGTTATCATGATTCCTTGATTTGATACAATAAATTCGAATAATTTCGATTTGGTTGTAAGCTCTATGAGAGCATAAACTTATTCTTTACTTTGGCGATTGGATGACATTTATTCATTTATTCCATTATTTATACATGATAGCATGTTATGTTCTGAGATGTGTGCATTTATTTTTAATGTATTTTCTTCCTCATTACATTAATTAGATGTCATATTTTAGAACGCGACTGTCGCCCGAATGGAGGAAACGTGCCTTGCCGATAGCGCCACCACCCATACCATTTTACGAGAAACTAAGTACTTTGAGTCCATTAAAAAATCTTCGGGAAGTATTATGACAATCGCCGGCTGTGGTTCTCACATAGTTGGCTCCGGACGAGCCACTATTATAATCCCTATGGGAACAACTTTGATCATTAATGATGTGTTGTTGTACCCGGAGTCGACTCGTCCTCTTTTGAGCTTTAGAGACATCCGCGCTAATGGTTTCCATGCTGAGACTGATGATGAAAACGACAAGGAGTGCCTACTCATCACAAAGCGGGATGCAGGTGGTAAACATGTTATCGAAAGGCTTCCTTCGTTTGACAGAGGGCTATACTACACTAAGATAGTATCACCGCCCGTGTACACTACCCTCAAGACCGTCTTTAGAAGCTCTGAACTCTTCTGCCTCTGGCATGATAGGTTAGGCCACCCCGGACTTAGGATGATGGGAAATATAATTAACAAGTCGCATGGCCATAATGTTAACGTGAAGAACTTCCCGAATCCCGATGATTTCGTGTGCTCTGCATGCGCTAAGGGGAAGTTAGTCATTAGGCCATCTCCCCTCAAGGTGAGGGATGAAATCCCCGCGTTCTTGGAACGTATCCAAGGGGACATATGCGGTCCAATTCAGCCCCTCACGGGGCCGTTTCGGTACTTCATGGTGCTCATTGATGCTTCCTCTAAATGGTCCAATGTTTGCCTGCTGTCAACACGGAACCATGCCTTTGCAAAATTGATCTCACAGATCATACAAATGAGGAATAATTTCCCGGATTATCGTATAAAGTCTATTCGAATGGACAACGCCGGAGAATTTACTTCAAAGGTGTTCGATGATTATTGCATGGCAATGGGAATCAAAGTTGAGCACTCGGTACCACATATTCATACACAAAATGGACTTGCCGAGGCATTGATTAAAAGAATTAAACTCATTGCCCGACCGCTCCTTCAGGGTTGTAATTTACCAACTACATGTTGGGGCCACGCGGTGTTACACGCGGCTAATCTCATCAACTTTCGACCGTCGGCCTACAACATCCATTCTCCTATTCAACTTGCGCAAGGGTCGGCACCAAAAATTTCCCACCTTCGTAGTTTCGGTTGCCAGGTATATGTACCAATACCACCCCCTCAGCGATCGGCGATGGGCCCGCTCCGTAAGTCGGGGATCTACGTTGGTTATGAGACTGTGTCCATAATCATGTATCTGGACCCCATGACAGGTGACTGTCACACGTCTCGTTTTGATGATTGCATTTTTGACGAGGATCTTTTCCCGACTTTAGGGGGAGAGAATCAACCCCTTGATGCTAAAAGTCGAGAAATCACGTGGCAAGCCACGGGGATCCACGCTCATGACCCGCGCACTATTGAGACTGAGAGAGAAGTCCAAAAGATAATAGATTTGCAGTCTTCAGCAAATCAACTGCCCGACCACCTTAGTGACTTAAAGACTGTGACAAAATCGCATGTGCACGCGCGCAATGCACCGGAAAGGGTTGAAATACCGAAGGAAAATGATGCACTAGTAGAAAAGAGGGCTTTGGTCCAGGCCGGGTTAGCCCATTAGTCCCGGTTCAGTCATGAACCGGGACAAATGTGAGCATTGGTCCCGGTTCATGCGGCAAAGGCATTAGTCCCGGTTCGTGCCACGAACCGGTACTAATGGGTGCGATGCCCATTAGTACCGGTTGAATTGGCACAACCGTACTAAAGGTCTAACCTTTAGTACAGGTTCGTGCCACGAACTGGTACTAATGGGGTTTGAGGCATTAGTACGGGTTCGTGGCACGAACCGGTACTAAAGGTCCAATTTTCAAACTCTACACCCCCCTCATGGATCGCCTTTTTAGTTTTGTAAAAAGCAAAAGAAAATAATAAAAAATTCAAAAATTAAAATCCTTCGAGATGTAGTTATGTTACTACATCTACTAGTTAGGAAAATTTAAAAACTTAAATTTGGACATGTTTTGCAAAAAGTGTAGGGAAAATGTAAAACGGCTATAACTTTTGCATACTATGTCAGAAAAAAACGTATAATATATCAAAATGTTCAGCACGAAAATCCGCATCCGGTTTTGACCGCCTACGGCCTGTTTGCAAAATTTTAGAATCCTCAAATTCTAAAAGGAAAAAAGTTATTCTCAAATTTCAGTTTTTTTATTTTTTTTTATTTTTGTTAAATCTGGTCAAACTATGGTCAAAATACTTAATCAAGAAGTATTAGTGTTACTAAATAATTATTAAAGAATATTAGTGTTACTAAATAATCATTTCAGTTTTTTTGAATTTTGGTCAAATCTGGTCAAACTGTGGTCAAACTATGGTCAAACAATGGTCAAACTACTTATTCAAGAAATATTAATGTTACTAAATAATTATTTCAGTTTTTTTTGAATTTTGGTCAAATCTGGTCAAACTGTGGTCAAACTATTGTCAAATTGTGGTCAAACTATGGTCAAACAACTTATTCAAGAAATATTAGTGTTACTAAATAATAATTGTTTTTTAGAACAATAATTTCAAACTCAAACAGTGAAACGTGTGACTTCATGCTCAAGCTAAATTCCTGAGGGTTAATAGGATTGACATCTTACTATTGTCAGGAAAACAACAAGTGCAGACTTGGAAACGAGGGAGAATAGAACCCAGAAGTTAGGCGTGCTCAGAAATGGAGTAGTGAGAGGATGGGTGATCGTCCGGAAGTTAGATGATTTGGAATGATGAGGGGTGATTAGAGATTAGAGGTTAAATTGAGCGGTGATGAGGAGTGATTAGAGCATAGAGGATAAAATAATTCAGAAATTTGAAAATCAAGAAAAAAAATCAAAAAAAGAATTTAAAAAAATCATAAAATTTCCTTTAGTACCGGTTGGTGTTACCAACCGGGACTAAAGGTGGACCTCCAGGCAGCGGCCACGTGGACGGCCTTTAGTCCCGGTTCGTGTAAGAACCGGGACTAAAGGGGGAGGCTTTAGTAACGACCCTTTAGTCCCGGTTCCAGAACCGGGACTAAAGGCCCTTATGAACCGGGACAATAGGCCCTTTTCCTACTAGTGATGGTATACCCGCTCCCGTCCAAAGGCCTAAAAGGACGAGAAATTCGGCTTCTCAAATCCCAAGTACTCGGGGACGCCTGACGAAAAAGGATAAGAGAGATTATTACAGCCTGTCGCCAAAGTACCCCAAATTGAAAACGGGGAGCCAGTCGAGACCGGGCACAAGTACGGAAAATTCAGTGCATGAAATTCTGGACTTAAACTTTCCCATAGGGGAAACACCGAGCGGAGATGTGAGCGCACACATCGGCGGGGGAAATATAAAGGACCTGCGCAGATCATCATCATGTTGCTTGTGCTACGCCTCAGCATCTCTGCTCCACGCTCCATCGCCTCATGATCTGCCCCCTTTAGGAGACCTGCCCAGTAGGTGATGAAGACACAAGCGGAAAAAACAATCTCAAAAGGAGTTTTAGGAAGCTTAAACTCAAAGGTTGCTCTGTTTCGATAGTTCCAAATTGCCCAGCAGATGGCAGCAAGACCGGAGGTATATAATTTAGCACCATCAGGGAGATATATATATATAACACCAAGTGTAATACTGCCAAAGATTATTGGGACATAAATCTGTGCCCAGGACCGCTCCCACCGATCGCCAGATCACCCTGGCAACAGGGCAGAGGAAGAAAAGATGTTGTGCCGTCTCACGATCAGCACAAAACAAACACTTAGCATTACCAGGCCAATTTCGACGTTTCATAACATCTCTACTCAGGACCGCGTCCTGAAACAACTGCCACATAAAGATTTTGATCTTAAGGGGGATATTAGCTTTCCAGACCCACCGATAGTCACACCCAGCAAGGTTGCTTTCAAGAAGTTTGTACATGGATTTAGTAGTAAAACAACGTTTAGGCCCAGGGGCCCAGCCAACCTGGTCTGGTTCTGTCGAAGAAATAACACTCAGCACAGTTGTGCGCATCTCATTCCACATGTTCTCGAGAGGGGGGTTTAGCCTCCTGCGAAACATGTCGCTGGCCTCCACTCCCTCCAGCTTGTCAACCGTAATCTTAGGCATATTACAAATGCTAAACAACTGTGGGTATTGAACACGCATAGGAGGCATTCCATTCATGGAGTCCTCCCAAACTTGAGCCACATCCCCCGAATTAATCTGAATAGTTCTGCCCCGCATGTAATATTATTTAACTTTCATAATATCTTTCCAGATAGGGGAGTCATTAAACTTGCTTTTCACCGTGGCAACCGTATCTCTCTTCAAGTATTTGGCCTTAACTATATCTTGCCAAAGTCCTTTTTGAGTATCAAGCTTCCACCACCATTTTACCAGGAGGCTGATATTTTGTTTACGTAAGTCCTTCATACCTAGCCCACCCTTGTCTTTGGAGCGACACACTCTGCTCCAACGAACCAAGTGATACCTTTTTCGTCCCTCCCAACTTTGCCAGAAAAACCGACGTCTCCTCTTTTCCAGTTTTTCAATGAAGGTTTTAGGGAGAAGAAACATAGCCATATAGTAAAATACTATACTGGACAAGGAGGAGTTCAGCAGCGTAAGTCTGCCACCCGAAGAAGCAGCATTGCCTATCCAGGCTTCACAACATTTGCCAAATTTCTCATCAACAAATATCCACTCAAGGCATCTTAGGGAGGAGAAACTAACTGGTACTCCTAAGTAACGCATAGGAAAGTGACCAATTTGGCAGTTAAAGAGCTCTGCATAGTAACTAAGGATACTATTGTCACCCCCACACACAGGATTTCACTTTTAAGGTAGTTAATTTTCAAGCCTGACATAATTAAGCTCAAACATGTAAAGAAGTAATTTGAGATTAATTGCAGCAGATGTGTCATGTTCAAAGCATAACACTGTATCATCTGCGTATTGCAACACGGCAACTCCCCCCTCAATAAGATCAGGGGCTAAGCCGTAATCAATTTTTCCTTTTGAGCATTGAAAATCATCTTCGAGAGGCACTCAACCGCTAGGTTGAACAATAAAGGTGAGTGGGGATCGCCCTGACGAACCCCTTTGCGACTCACAAAATAAGGCCCAGTCTCATTATTCAACTTAATACTCACCGTGCCGTTATTTAGGATATTTTTAATCCATCCGCACCATTTATCATTAAAACCCCTCATCCTATGACATTCCAGAAGGAAATCCCAATTGATTTTGTCGTATGCCTTTCCAAAATCAAGCTTTAAAACCACTCCAAATTTTCTCTTACTGTGAGCATGATGGAACACCTCATGCAAGGACAGAATTCCATCCATGATGTTTCTTTTTTTAATTAAGGCATTTTGGTGACGGCTGATCAACTTATTGTTGGAATTATGCCCTAGAGGCAATAATAAAAGTATTATTATATTTCCTTGTTCATGACAATTGTCTTTTATTCATGCTATAATTGTATTATCCGGAAATCGTAATACACGTGTGAATACATAGACCACAGTATGTCCCTAGTGAGCCTCTAGTTGACTAGCTCGTTGATCAACTGATAGTCATGGTTTCCTGACTATGGACATTGGATATCGTTGATAACGGGATCACATCATTAGGAGAATTATGTGATGGACAAGACCCAATCCTAAGCATAGCACAAGATCGTGTAGTTCGTTTTGCTAGAGCTTTTCCAATGTCAAGTATCTTTTCCTTTGACCATGAGATCGTGTAACTCCTGGATACCGTAGGAGTGCTTTCGGTGTACCAAACGTCACAACGTAACTGGGTGACTATAAAGGTGCACTACTGGTATCTCCGAAAGTGTACATTGGGTTGACACGGATCGAGATGGATTTGTCACTCCGTATGACGGAGAGGTATCACTGGGCCCTCTCGGTAGTGCATCATCATAATGAGCTCAAAGTGACCAAGTGTGTGGTCACGGGATCATGCATTACTGATGCGAGTAAAGTGACTTGCCGTAACGAGATTGAACGAGGTATTGGGATACCGACGATCGAATCTCGGGCAAGTAAAATACCGATTGACAAAGGGAATTGTATACGAGGTTGTTTGAATCCTCGACATCGTGGTTCATCCGATGAAATCATCGAGGAGCATGTGGGAGCCAACATGGGTATCCAGATCCGCTGTTGGTTATTGCCCGAGAGCCGTCTCGGTCATGTTCGCATGTCTCCCGAACCCGTAGGGTCTACACACTTAAGGTTCGGTGGACGCTTAGGGTTGTATGAATATGAGCATGCAGCAAACCGAATGTTGTTCGAGTCCGGATGAGATACCGGACGTCACGAGGAGTTCCGGAATGGTCCGGAGGTAAAGATTTATATATAGGAAGTCTTATTTTGGTCGCCGGAAAAGTTTCACACGTTATCGGTATTGTACCGCGAGTGCCGAAAGGGGTCCGGAGGTCCACCGGGGGGGTCCACCTGCCCCGGGGGGCCACATGGGCTGTAGGGGGTGCGCCTTGGCCTATATGGGCCAAGGGCACCAGCCCCAAGAGGCCCATGCGCCTGGAGATAAGAGAGAGGAGAGTCCTAAGGGGAAGGCACCTCCGAGGTGCCTTGGGGAGGATGGACTCCTCCCCCTCTGGCCGCACCCTTCCTTGGAGGAAGGGGCAAGGCTGCGCCCTCCCCTCTCTTGCACCTATATAAAGGGAGGGAGGAGGAGGGTGGCCATAACACAAGCCCTTGGCACCTCCCTCTGCTACACCTCTTCCTCCTCCCGTAGTTGCTTGGCGAAGCCCTGCCGGAGTCCTGCTGCATCCACCAGCACGCCGTCGTGCTGCTGGATCATCATCAACCTCTCCTTCCCCCTTGCTGGATCAAGAAGGAGGAGACGTCATCCGCTCCGTACGTGTGTTGAACGCGGAGGTGCTGTCTGTTCGGCACTAGGTCATCGGTGATCTGAATCACGACGAGTACGACTCCATCAACCCTGCTCCATTGAACGCTTCGCACGCGATCTACAAGTGGTATGTAGATGCAATCACTCTTACATGACTCGTTGCTAGATGAACTCATAGATGGATCTTGGTGAAACCGTAGGAAAAATTTTAATTTTCTGCAGCGTTCCCCAACAGTGGCATCATGAGCTAGGTCTATGCGTAGTTCTCTATTGCACGAGTAGAACACAATTTTGTTGTGGGCGTAGATCTTGTCAACTTGCTTGCTGCTACTAGTCTTATCTTGCTTCAGCGGTATTGTGGGATGAAGCGGCCCGGACCAACCTTACACGTACGCTTACGTGAGACCGGTTCCACCGGTGACATGCACTAGTTGCATAAGGTGGCTGGCGGGTGTCTGTCTCTCCCACTTTAGTTGGAGCGGATTCGATGAAAAGGGTCCTTATGAAGGGTAAATAGAAGTTGACAAAATCACGTTGTGGTTATTCGTAGGTAAGAAAAGCGTTCTTGCTAGAACCCAATTGCAGCCACGTAAAAGATGCAACAACAATTAGAGGACGCCTAACTTGTTTTTGCAGCAATTGTCATGTGATGTGATATGGCCAGAAGTTGTGATGAATGATGAATGATATATTGTGATGTATGAGATCATGTTCTTGTAATAGGAATCACGACTTGCATGTCGATGAGTATGACAACCGGCAGGAGCCATAGGAGTTGTCTTTATTTTTTGTATGACCTGCGTGTCATTGAAGAACGCCATGTAAATTACTTTACTTTATTGCTAAACACGTTAGCCATAGAAGTAGAAGTAGTCGTTAGGCGTGACAACTTCATGAAGACACGATGATGGAGATCATGATGATGGAGATCATGGTGTCATGCGGTGACAAGATGATCATGGAGCCCCGAAGATGGAGATCAATGGAGCTATATGATATTGGCCATATCATGTCACTACTATATAATTGCATGTGATGTTTATTATGTTTATGCATCTTGTTTACTTAGAACGACGGTAATAAATAAGATGATCCCTTACAACAATTTCAAGAAGTGTTCTCCCCTAACTGTGCACCGTTGCTAAAGTTCGTCGTTTCGAAGCACCACGTGATGATCGGGTGTGATAGATCCTTACGTTCACATACAACGGGTGTAAGATAGTTTTACACATGCAAAACACTTAGGGTTAACTTGACGAGCCTAGCATGTACAAACATGGCCTCGGAACACGGAGACCGAAAGGTCGAACACGAGTCGTATGGAAGATACGATCAACATGAGAATGTTCACCGACGATGACTAGTCCGTCTCATGTGATGATCGGACACGGCCTAGTCGACTCGGATCGTGTAACACTTAGATGACTAGAGGGATGTCTAATCTGAGTGGGAGTTCATTAAAATTAAATAATTAGATGAACTTTATTATCATGAACAATAGTCTAAAATCTTTGCAAAATGTCTTGTAGATCAAATGGCCAACGCTAATGTCACCATGAACTTCAACGCGTTCCTAGAGAAAACCAAGCTGAAAGATGATGGCAGCAACTATTCGGACTGGGTCCGGAACCTGAGGATCATCCTCATAGCTGTCAGGAAACAATATGTCCTAGAAGGACCGCTAGGTGATGCACCGTCCCAGAGAACCAAGACATTATGAATGCTTGGCAGTCTCGTGCTGATGATTACTCCCTTGTTCGGTGCGGCATGCTTTACTGACTTAGAACCGGGGCTCCAAAAGCGCTTTTGAGCAACACGGAGCATATGAGATGTTCGAGGAGCTGAAACTAGTTTTCCAAGCTCATGCCCGGTCGAGAGATATGAAGTCTCCGACAAGTTCTATAGTTGTAAGATGGAGGAAAACAGTTACGTCGGTGAGCACATACTCAAAATGTCAGGTTGCACAACCGCCTGTCCCACTGGACATAAACCTCCCGGACGAGGCGGTCATTGACAGAATCCTTGATCGCTCCCACCAAGCTACAAGAGCTTTGTGATGAACTACAATATGCAGGGGATGGTGAAGACCATTCCCGAAGTATTCTCAATGCTGAAGTCAGCAGAGGTTGAAGTCAAGAAAGAACATCAAGTGTTGATGGTCAATAAAACCACTAAGTTCAAAAGGGGCAAGGGAAAGAAGAACTTCAAGAAGGACGACAAGGATGTTGCCGCGCCCGGTAAGCAAGTTGCCGGGAAGAAGTCAAAGAATGGACCCAAGCCTGAGACTGAGTGCTTTGATTGCAAGGGAAGGGTCCTTTGAAGCGGAACTGCCCCAAATACTTAGCGGACAAGAAGGCCGGCAACACTAAAGGTATATTTGATATACATGTAATTGATGCGTACCTTACCAGTACTCGTAGTAACTCCTGGGTATTTGATACGGGTGCTGTTGCTCATATTTGTAACTCACAGCAGGAGCTACGGAATAAACGGAGACCGGCAAAGGGCGACGAGGTGACGATGCGCGTCGGGAATGGTTCCAAGGTCGATGTGATCGCCGTCAAAGACGCTACCTCTACATTTACCCACGGGATTAGTTATGAACCTCAATAATTGTTATTTAGTGCCAAGTTTGAGCATGAACATTGTATCTGGATCTCGTTTAATGCGAGATGGCTACTCATTTAAATCCGAGAATAATGGTTGTTCTATTTATATGAGAGATATGTTTTATGGTCATGCTCCGATGGTCAATGGTTTATTCTTAATGAATCTCGAACGTAATATTACACATATTCATAGTGTGAATACCAAAAGATGTAAAGTTGATAACGATAGTCCCACATACTTGTGTACTGCCGCCTTGGTCACATTGGTGTCAAGCGCATGAAGAAGCTCCATGCTGATGGACTTTTGGAGTCTCTCGATTATGAATCATTTGACACATGCGAACCATACCTCATGGGCAAGATGACCAAGACTCCGTTCTCCGGGACAATGGAGCGAGCAATCAACTTATTGGAAATCATACATACCGATTTGTGCGGTCCAATGAGCGTTGAGGCTCGCGGAGGATATCGTTATGTTCTCACTCTCACTGATGACTTGAGTAGATATGGGTATGTCTACTTGATGAAACACAAGTCTGAGACCTTTGAAAAGCTCAAGGAATTTCAGAATGAGGTAGAGAATCAACGTGACCGAAAAATAAAGTTCTTACGATCAGATCGTGGAGGAGAATATTTAAGTCATGAATTTGGTACACACTTAAGGAAATGTGGAATCGTTTCACAACTCACGCCGCCTGGAACACCTCAGCGTAACGGTGTGTCCGAACATCGTAATCGCACTCTATTGGATATGGTGCGATCTATGATGTCTCTTACAGATTTACCGCTATCATTTTGGGGATACGCTCTAGAGACAGCTACCTTCACTTTAAATAGGGCACCGTCTAAATCCGTTGAGACGACACCGTATGAATTATGGTTTGGGAAGAAACCTAAGCTGTCGTTTCTAAAAGTTTGGGGATGCGATGCTTATGTCAAGAAACTTCAACCTGAAAAGCTCGAACCCAAGTCGGAAAATGCGTCTTCATAGGATACCCTAAGGAAACCATTGGGTATACCTTCTACCTTAGATCCGAAGGCAAGATCTTTGTTGCCAAGAACAGATCCTTTCTGGAAAAGAGTTTCTCTCGAAAGGAGTAAGTGGGAGGAAAGTAGAACTCGATGAAGTACTACCTCTTGAACCGGAAAGTAGTGCAGCTCAGGAAAATGTTCCTGTGGTGCCTACACCAACTGGAGAGGAAATTAATGATGATGATCAAGGTACCTTGGATCAAGTTGCTACTGAACCGTGGGTCCACTAGGACACGTTCCGCACTGCAGTGGTAATGCGGCAACCTGTCCTGGAAATCATGTTGTTAGACAACAGTGAACCTACGAACTATGAAGAAGCGATGGCGGGCCCAGATTCCAACAAATGGCTTGAAGCCATGCAATCCGAGATAGGATCCATGTATGAAAACAAAGTATGGACTTTGATAGACTTGCCCGATGATCGGCGAGCGATAGAAAACAAATGGATCTTTAAGAAGAAGACGGACGCGGATGGTAATGTTACCATCTATAAAGCTCGACTTGTCGCTAAGGGTTATCAACAAGTTCAAGGGATTGACTACGATGAGACTTTCTCTCCCGTGGCGAAGCTTAAGTCCGTCCGAATCATGTTAGCAATTGCCGCATACTATGATTATGAGATATGGCAGATGGACGTCAAAACGGCATTCCTTAACGGTTACCTTAAGGAAGAGCTGTATATGATGCAGCCGGAAGGTTTTGTCGATCCTAAGAATGCTAACAAGGTATGCAAGCTCCAGCGATCCATTTATGGGCTGGTGCAAGCATCTCGGAGTTGGAACATTCGCTTTGATGAGATGATCAAAGCGTTTGGGTTTATGCTGACTTATGGAGAAGCCTGCGTTTACAAGAAAGTGAGTGGGAGCTCTGTAGCATTTCTCATATTATATGTAGATGACATACTTCTGATGGGAAATGATATAGAACTCTTGGACAGCATTAAGGCCTATTTGAATAAGAGTTTTTCAATGAAGGACCTTGGAGAAGCTGCTTACATATTAGGCATCAAAATCTATAGGGATAGATCGAGACGCCTCATAGGTCTTTCACAAAGCACATACCTTGATAAAATTTTGAAGAAGTTCAAAATGGATCAGTCCAAGAAAGGGTTCTTGCCTGTTTTGCAAGGTGTGAAATTGAGCTCAGCTCAATGCCCGACCACGGCAAAAGATAAAGAAGAGATGAGTGTCATCCCCTATGCCTCAGCCATAGGATCTATTATGTATGTCATGCTGTGTACCAGACCTGATGTAAACCTTGCCGTAAGTTTGGTAGGTAGGTACCAAAGTAATCCCGACAAGGAACACTGGACAACGGTCAAGAATATCCTGAAGTACCTGAAAAGGACAAAGGACATGTTTCTCGTTTATGGAGGTGACGAAGAGCTCGTCGTAAAGGGTTACGTCGACGCTAGCTTCGACACAGATCTGGATGACTCTAAGTCACAAACCGGATACGTGTATATGTTAAATGGTGGAGCAGTAAGCTGGTGCAGCTGCAAGCAGAGCGTCGTGGCGGGATCTACATGTGAAGCGGAGTACATGGCAGCCTCGGAGGCAGCACATGAAGCAATTTGGGTGAAGGAGTTCATCACCGACATAGGAGTCATACCCAATGCGTCGGAGCCGATCAAACTCTTCTGTGACAACACTGGAGCTATTGCACTTGCCAAGGAGCCCAGGTTTCACAAGAAGACCAGGCACATCAAGCGCTGCTTCAACTCCATTCGTGAAAATGTTCAAGATGGAGACATAGAAATTTGGAAAGTGCATACGGATCTGAATGTCGCAGATCCGTTGACTAAACCTCTTCCGCGAGCAAAACATGATCAACACCAGAACTCTATGGGTATTCGATTCATCACAATGTAACTAGATTATTGACTCTAGTGCAAGTGGGAGACTGTTGGAAATATGCCCTAGAGGAAATAATAAAAGTATTATTATATTTCCTTGTTCATGATAATTGTCTTTTATTCATGCTATAATTGTATTATCCGGAAATCGTAATACAAGTGTGAATACATAGACCACAGTATGTCCCTAGTGAGCCTCTAGTTGACTAGCTCGTTGATCAACTGATAGTCATGGTTTCCTGACTATGGACATTGGATGTCGTTGATAACAGGATCACATCATTAGGAGAATTATGTGATGGACAAGACCCAATCCTAAGCATAGCACAAGATCGTGTAGTTCGTTTTGCTAGAGCTTTTCCAATGTCAAGTATCTTTTCCTTTGACCATGAGATCGTGTAACTCCCGGATACCGTAGGAGTGCTTTCGGTGTACCAAACGTCACAACGTAACTGGGTGACTATAAAGGTGCACTACAGGTATCTCCGAAAGTGTCGCTGGGTTGACACGGATCGAGACTGGGATTTGTCACTCCGTATGACGGAGAGGTATCACTAGGCCCTCTCGGTAGTGCATCATCATAATGAGCTCAAAGTGACCAAGTGTGTGGTCACGGGATCATGCATTACTGTACGAGTAAAGTGACTTGCCGGTAACGAGATTGAATGAGGTATTGGGATACCGATGATCGAATCTCGGGCAAGTAAAATACCGATTGACAAAGGGAATTGTATACGGGGTTGTTTGAATCCTCGACATCGTGGTTCATCCGATGAGATCATCGAGGAGCATGTGGGAGCCAACATGGGTATCCAGATCCCGCTGTTGGTTATTGCCCGAGAGCCGTCTCGATCATGTCTGCATGTCTCCCGAACCCGTAGGGTCTACACTTAAGGTTCGGTGGCGCTTAGGGTTGTATGAATATGAGTATGCAGCAAACCGAATGTTGTTCGGAGTCCCGGATGAGATCCCGGACGTCATGAGGAGTTCGGAATGGTCCGGAGGTAAAGATTTATATATAGGAAGTCTTATTTTGGTCGCGGAAAAATTTCGTACGTTATCGATCTTGCATCTGGGAGTGCCGAAAGGGGTCCGGGGTCCACCTGCCCGGGGGCCACATGGGCTGTAGGGGGGTGCGCCTTGGCTTATATGGGCCAAGGGCACCAGCCCCAAGAGGCCCATGCGCCTGGAGATAAGAGAGAGGGAGAGTCCTAAAGGGGAAGGCACCTCAGGGTGCCTTGGGAGGATGGACTCCTCCCCTCTTAACCGCACCCTTCCTTGGAGGAAGGGGCAGGCTGCACCCTCCCCTCTCTTGCACCTATATAAAGGGAGGGGAGGGAGGGGTGGCCGCAACCTGAAGCCCTTGGCACCTCCCCTCTCTGCTACACCTCCTCCTCCTCCCGTAGTTGCTTAGCGAAGCCCTGCCGGAGTTCTGCTGCATCCACCACCACGCCGTCGTGCTGCTGGATCATCATCAACCTCTCCTTCCCCTTGCTGGATCAAGAAGGAGGAGACGTCATCCGCTCCGTACGTGTGTTGAACGCGGAGGTGCTGTCCGTTCGGCACTAGGTCATCGGTGATCTGAATCACGACGAGTACGACTCCATCAACCCCGTTCCATTGAACGCTTCCGCGCCGATCTACAAGTGGTATGTAGATGCAATCACTCTTCCATGACTCGTTGCTAGATGAACTCATAGATGGATCTTGGTGAAACCGTAGGAAAAATTTTAATTTTCTGCAACGTTCCCCAACACTTATCCGCATAGATAGCTACACGGTTATCCAACACCTTTGTGATTAGTTTATAGGGACAGCGAAGAAGGCAAATGGGGCGGAATTGCTGAACTTTCTTAGCCCCTGCCATTTTAGGAATCAGTGTAATTACACCATAGTTCAGTCGGGCAACATCCAACGTTCCAGTATGGAAGGCCTCAAAGATGCGCATGATATCAGCCTTAACAAAGTCCCAGCAAGCTTTATAAAATTCTGCTGGTTATCAGGCTCAGGAGCTCTATTGCTTTCCATACTAAACAAAGCTGTCTTGACCTCTGCCTCAGAGAAAAAGGACGAATCAAGCATTCATTGTCTTGATCGTTCAGCTTCTCATGCTCCCCCCAGGTATCAGGAGACAGATGGAAAAGGTTGCCTGGGGCGTCCCCAAACAGCTCCTTATAGTATGTGGTAGCATGATCAAGTAAATTTTTCGTGCCCTCGATCACATTATCCCCATCAGTGAAGGACTGGATAGTATTCTTACGTTTTCTACCGTTCGCAATGCGATGATGGTACGCAGTGTTTTGATCACCTTTCAAAAGCCATCTCTCTCTAAACTGCTGAAGCCTGAAAAGCTCTTCATTAGTCAAGATGACATTGAGCTCGGCCAAGAGTGAAGCTCTATGGCAACAAATCTCGGCATCAATGGTGCCTTCCTCCTCTAATTTTTCAATCTCCTCAAGTTCTATACGAATCTCTTTCTTCCTTTTCCTCTCATGGCCAAAAACATGGGACCCCAACCCTTAAAATATCTCTTGAATCTTTTCAGCTTGATATTAAGGATGTCTATGGGGTCATTCGAGTTAACCGGCTGCTCCCAGATTTCTCTGGCCTTAGGCAAGAACAGCTCATTGCTCAGCCAGCTAATTTCAAAACGAAACTCTTTCTTCTTAGGGGGTTCTAGTCTGCCAGATTTCAAGGAGAGAAGGAGGGGATTGTGATGAGAAATGTCTCTAACAAGTTTCCGAACTGACACCAAAGGAAATAAATCTTCCCAGGAAAAACTCATAAGCACCCTCTCTAGCTTCTCAAGAGTGGGATGAGCCTGATGATTAGACCAGGTGTATTTGCCCCCAGATAAGTGAATTTCTCTAAGATTAAGCGCATTGATCACAGAGTTGAACTTGTCAACATAAGGATTATGTCTCATGTTTTTGTTCTTGTCATCTCCCCCCTCAAGATGTTCAAATCACCACCTATTATATATGGAATATCAATGTGAGAACAAAAGAGGTCATTTCAACAAGGAAATCTTCCTTGAGCTCCTCCTGGGCCGCTCCGTAAACTACCACCAGTGCCCAGATAATATCTTTCTCTACATCGTGCATAGTGGCTTGTAAGATACACTTACCCACTTTCCAGGATATAACTTCATACTTTTCTTTCTTAACTCCACAAATGATACCACCAGATTTGCCTATCGAGGGGACCCAACACCAAGCAAATAGATCACATGGGTCGATCTTCCTAAAGTAGCTCTTATGGAAATCCTTTTTCATCGTTTCTTGCAACGCCAGGAAATCAAGGGAATAGTCATTAATGAGATCTGAGAGGCAGGTGGACATCCCTTTTTTCCCTGCCCCCCTACAGTTCCAAAAGATCCCACTCATTTGACAACCATATTGTTTTTTCTCCCCCTGGTAACCTTGTTAGGAAGCTGGACAAGGTTACCCACTTTAGCCAAGGATATATCCATGTCTCTCTGACTTCTAGTGATAGGTCTATTAACATTCACCACAGGTTTCCTAGGTTTTTTCTTCCTGGATCTAACCAGGGTAAATTCATTTATATCAGAGTCAGGATTCCCCTCATCCCCCCATTCCATACTTAAAGGCGTTTTATCTCCTTTGGCATTGATTAAGAACAGATTATTACTCTTGCTATTGTCCTGAGTATTATCCTTATTACTATTCAAAGCATTAACTTGAGATTTTTCAAGTTCACGCAGGATATCTATGCTTGAAAGTCTGTGTCAGGAATATCGACACCCATTTTAACAGCACGTAAGATTAACTCAGGATCAGACATAACATCAAAGGTATTACTAGTACTGTTATTACCTTCCAGATTGCGCTTCTTGGCCACCGCAACTGCCTTTTCATCAATTCGCATCAGGTTAGTCTGGGCGTTGCGCAAACTGAAGCGTAGATTCTCTTCCGTAACAACGGGAGGGGTGGGAATCACCTCATTCTCATTGTCCATTGGTGAATCAGGAGACTGGACAATGTATTTGCTTCGCCCCTTCCCCTCGAAGATTTCACTCTCCTGCAGGGGTTTCATAGAGGCACCACATTTGACCGTGTCAGCATAGGATTTAATCATATTGCACGAAACAGTACAACATTCAGGAGACTTTATCGAATTCATCAGGGGGGAAACGCTTACATTTCCAAGGGTAGACTGTTTGCCATAGGATAAATCATTTTTTCCCTTCATTCTCTCTGCCTTGTCGTGTTCCATGGCCAGAGCTAGTGTCGATCAGGAGAGTGTTATCAAGGGATTCGTCCGAACCCTCATCTTCCAGAGAGTCCTGCTGTCTATCCTGGCTTTTATACTGAGAACCAATGCCTGTACCAGCAACATGTGAGGAAGATCCCCCCTCCTTGTTTCCATTAGCAGCTTGCATTTTCATCTTCTTAAACGTATGGTTTCCAGGTTCAGGAGGAACATTCACTATTGTTTTCTCACGATCGGGGTCCCTGACCAGCACCTGATCTAGCTCATAATAGAAATCAAAGAAGTGATCTCCCAGCACCGCCTCAGCTACAGGTGGGATTGCATCCACATTCCTGCAACCAATTTTCACACGCACATATTCAGGGCGATGAAGTGTAGCACCATCGATTTCCAAGGGGACACCAACCAGAGAGGAGACAAATGCCAGATTCCTTTCATTCCTTTTCTCCAAGGGGACATTGCTCACTTTAATCCAGGCTTTCTCCATAACCCCTTTGGCTCCAAGAGCCGAGGTCCAGGGATCAATTTTCACCACAGTACCAGTGGATTTCAGGGTCATCCTGCCAGTATAGCAGGCTTTGGAGACATCACGACGATTAGGGAACCTAACAATGAAAACACCAGGTCCAATAGCTCTAGCAGTACATCTCCAACCAGTAGCAATATACTGAGACAAGTCGAATTCCATATCCTGAGTAGAAGTGTGTCCCTCCACAATAGTAACTACCACACTAGTCTCACGTTCTTTCATCTTCCTAGCAGTGCACGAATCATGTATGTAATAGAACCCTTGCCCTTTGGCAGAGAAGGCACACATCGGTGCAATGCAATCCCAAGGAAGAAACTCAACACAAACAGAAGCAGGATGGCCTAGTTTACTGCATCTCTCACAAAAGGCTTGCGGACATCTAGCAGGAATATGCTCAGGTGACTTGCAGATCAGACAGGCATTAGGGTTCATGGGTGGGTTCACCTTCGTGCTTTGGTTGCCAGCATGCGGCGCTGTGGCATCTCCCCAGGCTGCTTGTCGATGTTGCCGCCCCCCCACCAGATCTAGACGTGGCCTTGGGCCTCTCCACCCAAACCCCGCCGGATCTGGGATCTTGACGCCCAGCCGCAACAGCTTCCCATCGATCCACAGCGCCCGTAGAGTGGACGTTGTTGGAGGAGGCGTGGTCGGCCTCGCCGTCGTTCCTCCGCCAGGAGAACTTGCGCCCACGGTCGAAACGCCCAGCTCCCGATACGTCCGCCCAGATCCACCGCCGTCGCGCTTGTCGCCCCGGTAGCTGCGCCCCCCGCCACCAGCCATCGGAGAAGCCCGCACCGGAGAGGCCGCGACCTCCACAAACGACCTTTCGTCGCCTCCAACCTTGCCGCGCCACCAGTGAAAGGAAGGTGGAACGCTGGATCTAGGGTTTTTCGGCGCCGCCCAGAGATGGGAGAGGGCGGAATCGAGATCGAGGGGAAGGTAGGGTTTGGAATTTATACCCGCGGCGTTCGCATCGCGCCTCTCATGGCGGCCTGGATCACCGTCCACGTGTGTGGCATCCGCCATGGGTGGTGGGGTGCCACCCCTAGGTACCGCACCCAGCACCCCCGGGTCGCCCGACCTCCTCGGTGGAGTGCGACCGTGTACCGTTGTACCGCGCCTCCCCTCGTCTAGACGTGACGGTCCGCCGGGATCGATCGCCGGCTCCAGCACCGCCGCGGGACCTGGCAGCCTATCCCAGGTCCTGGCAAAAAAGCACGGGAACGCCACAATGTGCCCGATGTCGAAGTACTCTCCCTCACGAAGAGAGCGCGCGTCCACCGTGCGCCCCTCCCCGTCGAGAAGGACCAGACGAAGCGCCTCGTGACGGAGCACTATCTCACCGACGTCGAACGTGATCGATCGGGCGGCGAGGAGATCAGGCGCGTAGGTCGCACGCCACCGCGTGTCGCCTCCCAGTGTGAATCCCTTTACTATAGGAATTTCTTCCGGAGTACCTGTCTTCTCTCCACTAATTTATGCCTTGTAACTTGTCAGTTGTCTTCCATATCCATAACAGGTAGATTCCAGATTGGTGAGTCTAAGGCAGCGCAGGTAGGAATGAAATAAGAATTTATCGATGATTTCCTGCTTCATTTTGTCAGCGTGCCACAGACCAGGCCATGACCAGTATGACATGGCCATCATCAGATTCAAGGGTGATCTGAAACGTCATCGCATTTTTGGCATGATCGATCTGCCACACCCGAGTTGAACATGTTTAAGTTCAGTTATATGAGAAGTGTCAGTCAGGGTTACCTTTTCAAGCTTAATCACTATGTATTTTTTTACTTCTGCGAGGAGCAGATTTTTACCACTGTGCCCTGTATATATGCCTAAGATATCATCTGTAGTTTCGTACAGAATCTTGCTGCAGTTGTGGCTAACAATTTCGGCCAAATTGTGGCTCGCTGATGTCCCTTGGCACACATTTTTCACTGTTTTACTGACGATGGATTCAGCATCTGTTTTAGAATGGGAATTTTGGTAGCTTTGGAGAAATTCAGGTAGCAAATGCAGTGCACTTGGAATCTGAACGTCGTCGCCAATCAGTTACTCTTAGATTTTTGTATAGCCCTTTCTTTCTAAGTTCTGATTAACCTATTAAGTATGGTGTGCTGTGCTTAAAGTTGCCCCAATATGAGTTTGCCGATATTTTTTGAAAGGCTAAAAGGAGCCTGGGATCATTTTGTGATCTCCAGAGCACGCATGCCTTGGTGACCATGACTGGGCATGCACATGAGGCCAGTGGTGGTGTGATGGTTAATAACATCACAAAGCAATGGTAATAACATCCATGACAAAAGCAATGGTGGCGACAATGACACAAAGGTTTTTGTCACTAGGTTATGTGCGTTAAGCTCTACCCGTCTTGAGGCTTCACTGGGATCGTTTCACTAGGGTTAACAGGCCACACAGACACAATAATGCATCCTGACCTGGCTGATGTCACCTAATTGACCTTCCTCCAGGAAAAACAATCCCAATTTCTCTTGACTAGACAATGCTGAAATTGTTCTTATGATCGATCTCCCTTCAAAATCCCCCGAAAAATATCAATCTAGTCCCCGAACACCGGTGCCATCCCCGATACCAGGAGCAAGAGGCGAGCTAACGACAGGCGCGCAGGACACAAGAGGATAGTTTAAGTTTGTTTTGGAGACTTAAAGCTGAAATCAGATTCCACACAGAGCCCATGAACCAATTCAGAAACAGCTCTGTAGGTGCAACATTACAGGGATCCCACGTAGTATAACTAGAAGCACGAGTAGAATAAAAGGCACACGACAGTGCTTATTTCGAACTCTTTTAATACCTAACTGAAAAATACCCACAAACAAAGAGCACTTTTGTGATCTAAAAAGAAAACCTCTAACAAACTAATGAAAATTATGATCCAAGCACAGCACATTTGATGATGTCCTAAAAGTAACTAGCATCCAAAGAAGTGACATGTGTTCATCCATATAGCAGCAAGGATTTTATTTCAAACCATTGGTAGTAAAGAAATAGAAAATGATTTGTAGCATTACATCATCAGCAGAATTTCACACACAAGTGGTCGTATAGTAAATCACTGCGAATAAGATGCTTATAATTCCCATGGCTGCAAATAGAAGATAAAAGTTTAAGTCTCAGGATGATTTCGAGAAAAGTTTTGCTGCATGATAATCATTGTCCATGTCTTTTACATATTGATCATAGTACCTTAATGCAAAGTCGCAAACACTACAAGAAGTTAAGCAATGCATGAAGGTAGAAGTTGACCAAACCAGAAACCAGTACATATGACAGAAAGTTGAGTACAAATTTGGATAACTGATCACAGAGAAATCAGTCAAGTTCCTTCCATACTGAACCACCATTACTCCAAACTGAAAAACATGCATACACCAGTCTTAGAAAATGAGAGCCAAATTCAAGCAGACATACCAAGCCCGCTGCTCCATAGCATGAATAATTGACTCCGATCAGAGATCCACTTCTTATAAAGGCACCAGCAATCTCATATTGATGTCAAATGTGCAATGATTGTGACTCTGTGAACAACGGCACATAAGGCAGAAATAGCTGCTTGGCACCTGCAAGATAGGATATCACGTTGACTTGCCGATTATCCATATTATAGCACATGAATGTGATACCCCCCGCAATGATGAAAACCAAGTCACATTCCGGATGAATCGCAATAAAATCAAAACGCCCTTGAAGGTATAAATCCCTCCATCCAAATATGTTTGAAGTTTCAATGCTATGCTTCAATATCCAAGGTTCGCCTTGATAGTTCTTCAGAACATAAACTACAAATCGGATGGCAACACCATCTTTATCCCTCTGAAAACTGGCATAGTGCAAGCGGCCCTGTGACCGCTGAATAAAACCATCAGCCAGACCAAAATCATCAACCTGAACACCAGGGACCCTGAATTTCATCCACGTTTCTCCCTTCGTGTCCACCGCAGCTACACACTCGTGTAACTCGAGGTCAAAGGCACGAAAAAACAGAAGGCCATTAAGAAAGACACTTCCCGAGGAGTGCCGACTAGTAGGCCACGTAGCTCCGTTCCATCTCTTCTCCTTGAAAACCCATTCACCGGTTTCGGACGAATACACTACCACTCCGGAAAGATCGGCTTTCCTGCCGTACTTGTGCTCATGTACCAACTCAAACACATGGAAATTTGGGGACAAGGCGGGGTCAAAGCCCAAACATGTGGTGGCTGCCTCGCCAGTGGCCTTGACAGAGTTGGGCAACACGATCCACTTCTCCATGGCGGGATTGCAAACGACATAGTGGAATGCAACAACCCCATTGGAAACGTCGTAGCGGCGGCAGAGGAGGAGGCCGTTGCAGGAGTCCAGCAGATCGACGCGAGGCGGGCGGTGGTTGGGCAGGAAGGTGAAGGAGGTATCAAACGGAGGGCGGCGGTCCCCCGAGAGGGTGGTATAGTGGAAGGGCGGTTCAAGAAGCCGCTCCACGGTGGTGCTGCTGCCGTAGAAGAAGCCGGCCAGGGTTTGGGGGAGCCTTTTGCGGTGGTCGGGGTGGTGGATGAGGCCGAGCCAGTGCTTACAGACGCACTTGCAGCGGCAGATCTCCTTGGCGGGGACGCGCGAGAGGATCTCCACGAGGATGTCGTCGGTGAGCCGCTCGGCCGGCGTCCGGCTGGGGAAATCATAGCAAGATCTGGGGAAACGCAACCGGAGGAGAGGTCAAATGGAGGATCAGCCAAGGAGTAGGTCAAATGGAGGATCAACCGGAGGAGAGATCCCCGGTGGTGCTGCTCCGCTTACCGGGCACGAATCGAAGCGCGGCCTTCCTCCTGCGGGTGAGAGCTGCCCGCCACGATAGACATGGCGACGGCCGGAGGGAGGCGGCGGCGGCGCCGTCGAGCGGGGAGTGAAAACTAGGGCTGCGTGGCCGTTCGCGCTGCCGCCTCCTGCCTTAGCGAATGGCCCGTGGGTCCGCCAGAAAATGATGGGCTAGCTATCACATCTTCAGGCGTCGGCCTATCTCAAAAGAAAATGCCGCCCACAACATTTACAATGTTAAAAAATCTTCAATCTTTTTGCCTAAAAAATTATTCCGACATGTTTGGTTCGCTGAAAAAAGGATGTCTTCCGATTCCAGCGGTTTCTAAAAGGGAAACGTTTCTGTGCGGCAGGCCGGCCGAACGCTCGGTCGGTCGCTCGGCCACGCATGCGCCACGCGGCCATGAGTGTCCACATGCACACGTCCCATTCTTATCCTCCCCTCCACCACACGCATCTTATCCTCTACACAACAACCCGTTTCTAAATTTCTCACACATCTCCATCTCCGCTCGCCCCTCTCTCTCTGTCTGTATCCAGGCTCTAGCGAGCGCCATGGCTTCCCCGGCGAGCCCTTCACTGGCAAGGCCCCCATCTGCTCCTCTTTTTCATCCCTCTTCCATGAGATTTCTCTTTTATGTTGCTTAGCTCGTCGGTCCTTTCCATCCCCGCTCCAACGACGACCCACTATCCCCACATATGCTAGAGATGGACCATAGGGACGGCGGCGGACGGAGGAGAATCACGCCGGGAGAGCTGCAACCGGCCACGCGGGAGCTGCAACCAGCGGACAGAGGAACTACAATGGGCAGGCGACGGGCGGTGACCATGGCCAACCAAGTGCTACAACGGCGGGGACCAAATGCTGGAATCAGCCTTCAATTTTGCTACTACTCGTGTTTGGGTTTGCTACTACTGGCGTTTTGGTTTGCTAGTGCCAGCGCCTAATTTTACATTTTTGCTACAATCGTTTCTTTTCTTGCTGGAACCAGCACCATTTTTTGTTACTATGAGTGTTTTTAGTTTGCTTGAAACAGCGCCCATCTTTTAAATTTTTTGCTCCCACTAGCGTTTTGGTTTGCTGGAACGAGCTTTATTTTTTGCTACCACCGGAGTTTTTGAATTGCTGGAACAACGTTTAATTTTGACAATTTGTGCTACCACCATTTTTTTATTTGCTGGAACCAACATCAGTTTTTGCTGCCACCGTTGTTTGGATTCTGCAGGTGGGCCAGGAGGGAGGGATGGGCAGTAGCGGAGAGGGGCGAGCGTCGGCGGCGAGTCGGCGTTGATGGGATGTGACGTGCGTGCGCAATTCAGATGAGGGGGAGGGGCCCGCATGGCTACCTTCTTTTCTTTCTCAGATTCACGTGCGATGCGATAAAGACGGCGAAGAACAAACCCCATCTAACGACTATGCGGGAGTCAATCAGATGGCTAGTGCGTGACCGGCCCAAACTTGGGCCGGCGCACCGGCGCCTAGCACTCGCCACATATTTCGATTCGAGCGGTTTCTAAAACCGTAACTAGCGTTTATTTCGGCAACCATGGTTTTCGTTAGCACGCTTTCCGATACGACGTTTCACAAAATCAAAACCGCCCGAATGGTCGTGGGTTAGAAAACGGGCTCACACGAAGGAACCAAACAGTCCGCGTACGTAAGAATATTCCGACGCGGCGCTTCCGGGAGACGATACAACAAATATATTACCCGCGCGGAACCAAATGCATTGTTCATTCCTTTTCTTTTCTTGAGTAATTTTTTTTTCATTTCAATACAAGAAAAATAAACCATCTAAGAAAATATTCAAGATAAAAAAGGAAATGATTTTCCCATGAGCACCGGAGCTTCCCGAAGCCAGAAGCGAGCTAACTAATGACCGAAGGTTTAGAGATGATTGTAATTTGTCTTGGAGGCTAAAATTACCCTCATCTTTCAGATTCGCTCTGCTGGTCCTCACGGTGGCCACATTTCATGAATCCAGTGATATCTTCATTTCATTGAGGAAGTGTGTGATCCTTGGGGTTATGTTTTGACTGATCTTGTTTGTTCTGTGAGGTACTCATAAATCTATGCACAAACTCGAGTCGAGAGCAAACGTTATACACCAATAATTTTCTGAAGTTCAAATATTCTTCTTAGCCCTTTGCTTCTAAGTTCTGAAACTGCGGCGGGAGTGGTGCTACGGCTACAAGGAGGTAGGGTTTCATCCCGCCTTAGAGCATCTCTAACAGATTCTGTTTACCTCGTCCTGGAAATATCGATTTAAAGGATACCACAAAATGTTTCGCATTTTTACAGTACGAATTTTGTTCTGGCAGAACAGATCTCGTCAAATATTTTATTGTCCCGGTAAAATTGCAGAAACCCCCTTGAAACGTCCATTAAATAATAATTGGATCCATCTCGACCGCTCCCACCGTGAGGATCTTATCACGGACAGAGGAGGAGCGCATGTCTTGCTGGTGATAGCGCCGCCGTGGAGCAAGGTGAGGACCACGGGGATGGAAGCGACGAGCACGCAGCAACAACTAACTCGTGGTGGCGGCGGTAGCAGCTAGCTAGCTCGTGGTGGCGGCCACAATTCTAGCTAGCTAGCTTGCTCGCTCGCAACGCAGTGGCAGCTAGCTAGCTCAAGGGCGGCGGTGGCGGCGTGCAACACCTCGCGTGCGGCGGATCAGAGCCAGTGACATTTGGTCGGAATTGAGCTCGGGAAGCCATGGCGCCGATTACGAGGAAAGGGGTTGGGTTTGAAATTCCCTCCCGCCAATGAAATGGGGATCCTTCAAAACCGAGCGAAATCCTAGATATAGAGGAAATGGGCACGTGGATCTGGGATCCCACAAAAATAATTCCATGACGGCCAGATTTGGAGGATCTATTCGGGCCGGGGATATGGGAATACAACCCGCAAACCGGCGATTATTATAGCGGACGGCCTGGTTTGCTGGATCTGCTAGAGATGCTATTAGGGAATGAGGCGTCGGTGTGCCAGTAAATGGGCTAGTTGTATCACATCTCCAGGCGACGGTCCGTCTCCAAAGAAAATCCTTCCGACATAATTTACAACATTAAAAATCTTCATACTTTTTTAGAGGAAAACAAATCTTCATTCTAATCCAATAGAAGAAAACGTTCCAAGAAGAAATGTCCATTCATTATTTCCTTTGCAGATTCACCAACTTTATGTTCCTTTTTTTTTAAGTACGCCAATGGGGTACCTTATATTTATACAACATATAAAGATATTTACAAGAGGTTACAAGAGGGGTGAGTACCACAACTTGGTGATCACCAACTCCACTCCACTACAGAAACTCTACTACTCGCAATATCGACACTCCCATCGCTCCTGCTAGAACCCACCGCTTTAGCTCCTGAAATATGAGATCTACTTTCCCTAAAAAAAATTATGAGATCTACTGTGCCCCAAACATCCCGAATGTTGTTCCCTCTAAACACAAGCGTGTTTCGCTGCTACACAAACGAAGGAATTAAACCCTTTCCCTTCCGCCTTTGGGATACTCTTGCGTCCTGCCGTCCACCAATCACAATTGTAGGCTGAGGAGAGGGGATGATTGCCTGCTCCACGCCACCTTTGAGGAAGCAGAGATACCACACCTGTCTCGTAAACACACATCGCAAAAAATAATCAACTCTGTCCTCCTCCTGATCGCCGAAGAAACTGAAGGAAATATGCCCTAGAGGCAATAATAAAGTTATTATTTATTTCCTTATATCATGATAAATATTTTATTATTCATGCTAAAATTGTATTAACCGGAAACATAATACATGTGTAAATACATAGACAAACATAGTGTCACTAGTATGCCTCTACTTGACTAGCTCATTGATCAAAGATGGTTGTGTTTCCTAACCATAGACATGAGTTGTCATTTGATTAAACGGGATCACATCATTAGGAGAATGATGTGATTGACTTGACCCATCCCGTTAGCTTAGCACTTGATCGTTTAGTATGTTGCTATTGCTTTCTTCATGACTTATACATGTTCCTACAACTATGAGATTATGCAACTACGGTTTACCGGAGGAACACTTTGTGTGCTACCAAACGTCACAACGTAACTGGGTGATTATGAAGGAGCTCTATAGGTGTCTCCGAAGGTACATGTTGAGTTGGCGTATTTCGAGATTAGGTTTTGTCACTCTAATTGTCGGAGAGGTATCTCTGGGCCCTCTTGGTAATGCATATCGCTATAAGCCTTGCAAGCAATGTAGCTAATGAGTTAGTTACGGAATGATGCATTACGTAACGAGTAAAGAGACTTGCCGGTACCGAGATTGAACTAGGTATTAAGATACCGACGATCGAATCTCGACCAAGTAACATACCGATGACAAAGGGAACAACGTATGCTGTTATGCGGTTTGACCGATAAAGATCTTCGTAGAATATGTAGGAGCCAATATGAGCATCCAGGTTCCGCTATTGGTTATTGACCGGAGACGTGTCTTGGTCATGTCTACATAGTTCTCGAACCCGTAGGGTCCGCATGCTTAAAGTTAGATGACGGTTATATTATGAGTTTATATGTTTTGATGTACCGAAGCTACTCCGGAGTCCCGGATGTGATCATGGACATGATGAGGAGTCTCGAAATGGTCGAGACATGAAAATTGATATATTGAACGACTATATTCGGACACCGGAATGGTTCCGTGGGTTATCGGATGTATATCGGAGTACCGGGGGGTTACCGGAACCCCCCGGGGGTTAATGGGCCTCATGGGCCCAAAGTGGAGCAGATGAGGGGTGGCCAGGGCAGGCCGCGCGCCCCCTCACGCTCTAGTCCGAATAGGACAAGGAGGGGGGGGGGCGCCCCCCTTTTTTCCTTCCTCTCCTCTCTCCCCTTCCTTCCCCTCTCCTACTTGGACAAAGAAAGCAAGGAGTTGATAACCCACAAGTATAGGGGATCGCAACAACTTTCGAGGGTAGAGTATTCAACCCAAATTTATTGATTCGACACAAGGGGAGCCAAAGAATATTCTTGAGTATTAGCAGTTGAGTTGTCAATTCAACCACACATGGATAACTTAGTATCTGCAGCAAAGTGTTTAGTAGCAAAAAGTGGTATGATAATAAAGGTAACGGTAGCAAAAATAAAGATAAATGTTTTTGGGTTTTTGTAGTAGTTGTAACAGTAGCAACGGAAAAGTAAATAAGCGAAGAACAATATGTGAAAAGCTCTTATGCAATGGATCAGTGATGGATAATTATGCCGGATGCGATTCCTCATGCAATAGTTATAACATAGGGTGATATAGAACTAGCTCCAATTCATCAATGTAATGTAGACATGTATTCTGTAAATAGTCATACGTGCTTATGGAAAAGAACTTGTATGACGTCTTTTGTCCTACCCTCCCGTTGAAGCGGGGTCCTAGCGGAAACTAAGGGATAGTAAGGCCTCCTTTTAATAGAGAACCGGACCAAAGCATTAACACATAGTGAATACATGAACTCCTCAAACTACGGTCATCACCGAGAAGTATCCCGATTATTGTCACTTCGGGGTTGTCGGATCATAACACATAATAGGTGACTATAGACTTGCAAGATAGGATCAAGAACACACATATATTCATGAAAACATAATAGGTTCAGGTCTGAAATCATGGCACTCGGGCCCTAATGACAAGCATTAAGCATATCAAAGTCATAGCAACATCAATCTCAGAACATAGTGGATACTAGGGATCAAACCCTAACAAAACTAACTTGATTACATGGTAAATCTCATCCAACCCATCACCGTCAAGCAAGCCTACGATGGAATTACTCACGCACGGCAGTGAGCATCATGAAATTGGTGATGGAGGATGGTTGATGATGACGACTGAGGGAGTCCTGGATTAGGGGGTGTCCGGATGGCCGGACTATGACCTTTGGCCGGACTCCTGGACTATGAAGATACAAGATTGAAGACTTCGTCCCGTGTCCGGATGGGACTTTCCTTGGCGTGGAAGGCAAGCTTGGCGATACGGATATGTAGATCTCCTTCCATTGTAACCGACTCTGTGTAACCCTAATCCTCTCCTGTGTCTATATAAACCGGAGGGTTTTAGTCCGTAGGACGAACAACAATCATACCATAGGCTAGCTTCTAGGGTTTAGCCTCTCTGATCTCGTGGTAGATCTACTCTTGTACTACCCATATCATCAATATTAATCAAGCAGGAGTAGGGTTTTACCTCCATCGAGAGGGCCCGAACACAGGGAAAAACATCTTGTCCCTTGTCTCCTGTTACCATCCGCCTAGACGCACAGTTCGGGACCCCCTACCCGAGATCCGCCGGTTTTGACACCGACATTGGTGCTTTCATTGAGAGTTCCTCTGTGTCGTCACCTTCAGGCCTGATGGCTCCATCGATCATCAACAATGACGCGGCCCAGGGTGAGACTTTTCTCCCAGGACAGATCTTCGTATTCGGCGGGCCTTGCACTGCGGGCCAATTCGCTTGGCCATCTGGAGCAGATTGAAAGCTACGCCCCTGGCCATCAGGTCAGATCTGGAAGTTTGAACTACACGGCCGACGTCCGCGGAGACTTGATCTTCGACGGGTTTGAGCAACAGCCAAGCGCACCGCACTGTTACGATGGGCATGATCTAGCTCTGCCGCCGAACAGTGTCCTAGAGGCCGCACCAGTGTCCGCTCCGACCCTTAGCTCGGAGCCGACTGCGCCTATCGAGGACAGGTGGCTGGACACCGCCTCGGGGGCTGCAATCTCTACAGTGATCGAGCCGAACACCATACCTGTCCTTTGCGAAGCTCGTGACTCCGAGGTGCCGGACTCCTTTCCGGACTCCGAACCTTCCGCGCCCCTGCCAATCGAATCTGATTGGGCGCCGATAATGGAGGTCACCGCCGCAGACATCTTTCAGCACTCTCCTTCCGGCGACATTCTGAATTCACTAAAGTCTCTCTCTTTATCAGGAGAGCCCCGGCCGGACTACGGTTAGGAAGGTTGGGATGTGGACGACGAAGAAATTCAATGCCCACCCACCACCCACTTTGTAGCCACTGTTAATGATTTAACCGACATGCTTAACTTCGACTCCGAAGACATCGACGGTATGGACGACGATGTAGGAGACGAACAGGAACTAGCGCCTACAGGCCACTGGACAACCACCCCATCTCATGATGTATACATGGTTGATACACCTAAAGGAAACGACGATGAGGAACAAAGGGACACAACGAGGGACCGTTCCCTCGAAAAGCAATCAAAGCGGCGTGGCGCCGCTCAAACCCCACCTCGATAGAGAAAACAGCCATACAGACCCAGCCATAGAGCAGGGCGAACCGGCGGACGACGAACATGCCATCGAGCAACCGCCCGAACAGGGCAACTTGGATAAACAACCCGTCCCCGGCGAAGACAACAGTCCGGACGACGTCACGCCGGACAAGAAGCTGGAGCAGAAGAACCTCCAAAAAGGCTGCCGGCACGCTGCGCGTAGCCTGAAAAAGCAGAAGCGGAAGCTCAAAACAGCGGAAGATGCACTCAGAATTAGATGGAGCAAAGTACTCAACACCGCAGACAAATACGGTGACAGTCGCCACGCAAAGAGCTATCCGAAGCGAAAATTATTGCCGGAATTTGATGATGAGGCCTTAGAGCCTCCGCAATCAAAAAATAATAATAAGGAAGCCACCCGGTCGGACAAACGACCCCATGGCCAACACAGTGCGGCAAAGGACGCCGCACACAAGACGGCACGCGATCCGCACAAGGATTCGCATCAAAATGACGGCCCAGCCAGATCTATCTATGGGCCAAGAAAGCAAGCTCTGGTAAGCAATGCAGCACATCAAATATCCGAACATCGCGGTACGCCCAGATATAGGGGCGCCGCACACCCCCTATGCTTCACCGATGAGGTGCTGGATCATGAATTTCCAGCGGTATTCAAGCCCGTAAACATCGAGGCATACGACGGAACAATAGACCCTGGAGTCTGGATTGAGGATTACATCCTCCACATACACATGGCTAGAGGAGATGATCTCCACGCCATAAAATACTTACCCTTCAAACTCGAAGGGCCAGCCCGGCATTGGCTCAAAAGCCTTCCCGAAAACACCATCGGAAGTTGGGAAGAGCTCAAGGATGCTTTTCGGGCAAATTTTCAAGGGACTTATGTCCGACCTCCGGATGCAGATGATCTAAGTCACATAACTCAACAACCCGGAGAGTCAGCCCGGAAACTCTGGAATAGATTTCTTACTAAAAAGAACCAGATAGTCGACTGTCCGGACGCCGAAGCCTTAGCAGCTTTCAAACACACCATCCGAGACGAATGGCTTGCCAGACACCTCGGCCAAGAAAAGCCAGAACAATGGCCGCACTTACAAGCCTCATGACCCGGTTTTGTGCAGGAGAGGACAGCTGGTTGGCAAGATGCAGTACCAGCGACCCAAGTACATCCGAAGTTAGGGATGGAAACGGGAAACCGCGACGCAACAAGGACCAGCGCCGGACCAAGGGAAACAGCCCGAAGAGCACGACAGTCAACGCCAGATTCAAAAGCCCTCGGCAGAATCAGAAAAGGCTGCCCCCAAAGATAACAGGACGAAGCTAGCTAACTTAAACAAAATCTTGGACAAGATATGTCAAATACACAGTACTCCCGGGAAGCCTGCAAACCATACCCACAGAGATTGTTGGGTCTTCAAGCAATCCGGCAAACTCAACGCTGATCACAAGGGGCTCGACACACCAAGCGAGGACGATGACGAACCCCACAAGCAAAGCACCGGAAAACAAAAGAACTTCCCACAAGAAGTCAAAACAGTAAATTCACTTCACGTGACAAAAAGGGAGAAAATAGTGGCGCCCATAGAGATACGCGCTACACGGCCTATCCCAGAGGAGTCCCGCCACTGGTTGTTAAAACCAATCACCTTCGACCATCAGGATTACTCTAGAAGTATCCGGAACGCAGGCTGGACTGCCTTGGTATTAGATCCGATAATTGACGGACTCCACGTGACACAAGTCCTAATGGACGGCAGCAGTGATTTAAACCTGATATATCAGGACACGATCCGCAAACTGGGGATAGACCCAACAACAATTCGCCAAAGCAACACTTCCTTTCAATGGGTGACGCCAGGCCCAGATGCCCGTTGTACGGGCTCTCTCCTGTTAGAAGTTATGTTCGGCTCACCCGACAACTTCCGCCGCAAAAAGCTAACCTTCCACATCGCACCATTTACAAGCAGCTATCAAGCACTACTGGGACGCGAAGCTTTCGCCCGCTTCAACGCAATACCACATTATGCATCCCTCATACTTAAAATGCCCGGTCCACGAGGCATCATCTCATTAAAGGGAAATACCGAGTGTTCCTCGAGCATGGAAGATTGTGCGGCTGCATTAACAGCCACACACTAAACCGGCCTCAGTAGGCATAGCACCTAAACAGGTCGTTCAGACCCCGGACATGGCTAGACGAGTCCGGCGTAAGGGCTTACTAGCCGCATGCCCCCGTTCAAGGGGCTCCGCACATGTACAACAAGAGACAATAAAGCTCAATTTCATTCATTTAAAAAAACGCATTTTGTTTATTTAATGTAACGTACATTTTGCATGATCTTTTCAACTAAATTCCTCTCTTTACAGATGAACACCGTGCTACACCCATCCGTGATACGGCACAACGGAGACACAGCGCAGACGCAAGAGGGACCCGTTGCAAGGATTCTTTTCAGATTAAGACCTTGCGTAAACCTTTTTTACTGTCTCTTGTTGATATACACCCCCCGGCTTTTTGCTATAACCGAGGTGGAGGCTGGCGTCTTGGCATCGGCCACGTCAGAACTTTGCACGTACCTGGTCACCAGGGGCTTATTAATAAGGGCGTTGTTTAGCCCATTTTCATAAAGACCGAATACCTTAGGGAGTGTTCGGCGTCGCGAGTTTGGTCTTATATGCATCAGCTCCGAATCATGTCTTTGGTCAAATGTTGGGTTTGCCCGGCTCCTGTGTTTTGCTGCCTTACGTTTCGCTCTATCGGCTAAGGCGGCACTAGGAGAACTACTGCGATTGTGCCCCGGTTCGGCCGGGCGAGCACCTCAGTAGAGAAAGCCGAAAACTGACTGTCATGATGTAGCGTGAGACTGGTCAACCACTTGATGACCCACCGGAATCTTTAGGATTCCTCCGCATTAACGAAGGGCCGTTTCCCAGCCAGGCACACACGCGCCCCGAATTCGGGCGAGCGCGGTGCCCCTAGGGGCTATATAGTAGCCCCACTGTCAAACTCCTATGGCTAAGTGAAAGTGATAAAGCATTATAGTCCGGTTGCCTAGTTCGCTACGCTATCACCTCCTTTATAGGACCAAGACGTTGGATCAAGTGTGAAAATGCGCCTTTTGCGAACACCCCCGCATTATATGCGTGGGGGCTGAAGCCGAAGACTGTCATCTTTCAGGTTATATACACATATACATTAACGGCCACACATGAGGTATTTTAATTCTTGCAGGCACAAGTATAAAAAGCTTTTATATTTCATCGAAACATTGTCTTAAAATTATACATGTTATTCGAACATGATGTCCTTCGAGCACTGCGTCTCTATTAAACGAGCGCCCTGCAGAACTTCCTGAAAATAGTGCTCGGCTGGTACTCGGCTCCCGTCCGAATCTTGGTATGCAACGTCGGTGGTCTTCATCTCCACCCAGTATGTCTTGACACGGGCTAGAGCCATCCGCGCACCCTCTATGCATGCTGACCTCTTCATTACATTGATATGGGGCACCACACCAAGGAACTGCTGCACCAAACCAAAATAACTCTTCGGCTCAGGCCCCTTCGGCCACAGATGACTCACGACTTCCTTCATGGCGAGTCCGGATAACCTATTCAGCTCCGCCCATTCGGCCGATCGCTCGGATAATGGAAGTGGGCGCTCTGGATTTTGGAACTGCGACCAAAAAAGTTTTTCCACTTCTTGATCCTTTTGATCTCGGAAGTGTTCGGCCGCGTCCGCGGCACTTGCCGCTAAATCCAGATAAGTATCCGCCACACTCCACAACTGGTCCAACTGAGCATACTTAGGATCCCCGAACTTCATCCGCAGCATAAAGGGCTTTCCATCCGCGATATCTCCGGCCTGGTGTAGCTCCTGCTTCATGGCTCTCATTGCAGAGCGAGCATCCTTGGCCTCGGTAGTGGCCTTCTCTAGGTCCTTTTGTTCCGCCCGATCTTCTTTTTCAAGAAGCTTGCAGCGGTCGCAGCATCCTTCAACTGCACCGCCATCTTGGCCATTTCCTTCCTGCTTCGGCAGTGAGCAGCCTGTTCGGCTTTCAGCTCTTCGGCCGCCTTCAAGGCAGCCGCATCACTTTTTCGGGCCTGCTCCTTGGCTCGGGCGAGTTCCGCTCGAAGGTTCTCCATGGCAGCGGGACCATCTGCATGAAGCATACATGTTGTAAGGCAAGGTTATCAAGCCCCCTTACCAGGTGTTCGCGGAGAAAATTTCATACCTTGCGACTCGTCCAACCGCCTGTTGACAAGCGCGATGTCGGCATCCGCCACGTCAAGTTGCCGCTTTAGCTCGGCAAATTCATCAATCCGGCTAGCCACCGGACACTTTGCCATCTACAAAGAGCGACATGTTATACCTGGGATTATGATCCTCGGCGCGCTGTCATCTTTGACAACGCACCGAGTCTCAGGGGCTACTATCTATACAGGGCGCATCTTTTTATATGCGGAACTGTCAAAAGGTACATCATTTCACAGACCTCAAAACCTGTCAAGAAACTCCCGACAGCCTCGTGCAACCCGCTCTCCGCGGATGAAATCCTTTCAATCACCGTGCCCATCAATGCACGATGTTCTTCTGAGATAGACGCTCGCCCAAGCAGATCCTTCAAATCCTCCGACCATGCACCAGACGGTGCCGGACTCGTTCGATGGCCTTTTTCGAAGGTCAGGCACGGAGGGCTTTGGGGAGCCATACGGCTGCTTTCCGGCCCTGCCGGATTCGGAGAAACCCTCCGCGACAACACCTCAGGGTCGCCCGCCTCGCAAGGCAGTACGGCAGGAGGGGGTGTTCTGCTCTCCATCATCTCCAGATGAAGATCCCCTGAAGATGAGCTCTGCTGTGAAGGGCGGAGATCCGAACTACAAGGTGAAAATTCAGTTGTCTTTCTCAGGAATAAAATAAGGGATGTCTCTTATTTGGAAACTCCCCTCTCTACTTACGGCTTGCTGGAGGGCTGATCCCCTTGAGGGCACAATGCGGCCGAGGCACTTCCCGGCGCAGGACCCTCTGACGAAGATCTCTTCCCCCGCTTTGAGAACATGGTCTCCGGGTCTTCAGAGGCGGTCCTCTTCTTTCCCTGGATGGATGGATTCTCGATCCCTCCTTTCCAGATAGCCTCCTCCGAGGAGACGGTAGCTTCCTTGTTCCCCCCTTCGCCTTCTTCCAAAGGAGCAACCTCCAGCATCCTGGTTAACACGGGATCCGGCGTGGTCTCGGGGAGGGGGGCCGGACACCTGATCAGCTTTGCTTTGGCTATCCACTCCCGTTTAAAGGGACATCTCCTTTAAGGGCAATTTTATGATGAATATACGGATAGCGTGTCCGGGTATAGGGCTACTTACTTGAGTATCCGGGCGATTGTAGCTTAGCCCTGCGTCCTCGGTCAAGTCCAGACACATTGCTTGTGATCCGAAGAACAATTTATACATCTCCATGGGCGCCATGCCTGTAAAGTGTTGGAGAGCTCGTGGTCCCTCCGGATTAAACTCCCACAGGCGTAGGGGGTGGCGTTTGCAGGGCAAAATGCGGCGAATCAGCATGACCTGCGCCACTACGGCCAGGTTGATGTCTCTTTCTAGGAGATCTTGAATGCGGCCCTGCAACAAGGGCACGTCCTTGGACGCCCCCAGTCAAGCCCTTTATTGACCCATGACGCCAGCTGTGGGGGAGGACCCGAGCGAAAGACAGGAGGCGCCACCCACTTGGTGCCCCTGGGCGCTGTGATATAAAACCACTCTCGTTGCCATAAGCTGAACTCCTCTTGAAAAGAGCCCTCGGGCCAGGAGCGCCAAGATTCTTGCTTATAACAGCCCCTCCGCACTCCGCTTGCCGCCCCTTGATCATCTTTGGCTCTACTTTGAAGGTCTTGAGCCACAATCCGAAGTGAGGGGTAATGCGGAGAAAGGCTTCTCACACGACGATGAACGATGAGATGTGGAGGATGGACTCCAGATCCAAGTCGTGAAAGTCTAAACCATAATAAAACATGAGCCCCCTCACGAAGGGGTCCGTCGGGAAGCCTAACTCCCGAAGGAAGTGAGACGCGAACACCCCGCTCTCACCAGGCTTGGGAGTGGGAGTAACCTGCCCTTGAGCAGGCAGCCTATGCGAGATTTCGCCGGTTAAATACCTGGCATCTCTCAGCTTTAGCACATCTTCTTCCGTGATGGAGGAAGGCATCCACCGGCCTTGAAGGTCGGAGCCGGACATCATCGGAGGTCCGAAGCGCCTAAATCTGGAGCTTTGGGTGTTGGAACTCGAGGCGAGGGGCGGATTCGATTGAGATTGAAAGAAAGGAGTAGAGCCTTGGTCTCTTTATAAAGAGGTTGAATGCCAAGAGCCCTCCCCCGTGACCGTTTTGGACTCGCCTTCGATACAGGAGATGTACCAACGAGCGCGATTGGGTTACCCACGCCCGTATTGATGAGAATCCCGGAATAAGGGGACACGATCTCTGCTTTGACAAGACGTGCCAAGGAAACCGCCTTGCTAAACGCGCTGAGGTGGGACAGTAAAAACGATTCGAATAAAGGCTTAACCGTGGTGTGATGACACACTGCGGAATACGTCAGCACATTGGATTTGTGTAAATATTACTCTCTCTACGGTGTTATGTGGAAGTTATTTTTCAGAGCTGGACACTATCCTTGTGTCCAACATCTTCTATAAAGTATTTGGAGGAGGAACCCGCCTTGCAATGCCGGAGACAAACTGCGCGCCGGAATCGCCGTCATTGAAGCCTGGTTCAGGGGCTACTGAGGGAGTCCTGGATTAGGGGGTGTCCGAATGGCCGTACTATGACCTTTGGCCGGACTCCTGGACTATGAAGATACAAGATTGAAGACTTCGTACCGTGTCCGGATCGGACTTTCCTTGGCGTGGAAGGCAAGCTTGGCGATACGGATATGTAGATCTCCTTCCATTGTAACCGACTCATGTAACCCTAACCCTCTCTCGGTGTCTATACAAACCGGAGGGTTTTAGTCCCAGAGGACGAAGAACAATCATACCATAGGCTAGCTTCTAGGGTTTAGCCCCTCCGATCTCGTGGTAGATCTACTCTTGTACTACCCATATCATCAATATTAATCAAGCAGGAGTAGGGTTTTACCTCCATCGAGAGGGCCCGAACCTGGGTAAAAACATCGTGTCCCTTGTCTCCTGTTACCATCCGCCTAGACGCACAGTTCGGGACCCCCTACCCGAGATCCGCCGGTTTTGACACCGACAACGACGGTGACGAATCCCCCTCTCCGGAGCCCCGAACGGACTCCAGATCAGCCCTCTCGAGAGAGATTAGGGCTTGGCGGCGGCTCCGTGTCGTAAAACGCGATGAAACTTTCTCTGATTTTTTCTCCCCGAGACGGAATATATGGAGTTGGAGTTGAGGTCGGTGGAGGTCCAGGGGGCCCACGAGATAGGAGGTCAGCGCCACAGGGCGCCTGTCTCGTGGACAGGCTGTAGGCCCCCTGACATTATTTCTTTCGCCAAAAATTCTTATAAATTCTAAAAAGTGCCTTCGTGGATTTCTGGGACATTCTAAGAACTTTTCTTTTCTACACATAAAACAACATCATGGCAGTTCTGCTGAAAACAACGTCAGTCCGGGTTAGTTTCATTCAAATCATGCAAGTTAGAGTCTAAAACAAGGGCAAAAGTGTTTGGAAAAGTAGATACGTTGGAGACGTATCAACTCCCCCAAGCTTAAACCTTTGCTTGTCCTCAAGCAATTCAGTTGACAAACTGAAAGTGATAAAGAAGAACTTTTACAAACTCTGTTTGCTCTTGTTGTTGTAACATGAAAAGCCAGCATTCAAGTTTCAGCAAATATTGAACTAACCATACTCACAATAACACATAGGTCTCACAATTACTCATATCAATAACATAATCAGCTAGCGAGCCATAATAATAAAACTCGGATGACAACACTTTCTCAAAATAATCATAACATGATATAACAAAATGGTATCTCGCTAGCCCTTTCTGAGACCGCAAAACATAAATGCAGAGCACCTTTAAAGATCAAGGACTGACTACACATTGTGATTCATGATAAAAGAGATCCAGTCAAGTCATACCCAATATAAACCAATAATAATGAATGCAAATGACAGTGTGCTCTCCAGCGGGTGCTTTTTAATAAGAAGGGATGATGACTCAACATAAAAGTAAATAGATAGGCCCTTCGCAGAGGGAAGCAGGGATTTGTAGAGGTGCCAGAGCTCGATTTTAAATTAGAGATTGAATAACATTTTGAGCGGCATACTTTCGCTGTCAACGCAACAACTATGAGATGGCTGTATCTTCCATAATACATGCATTATAGGCAGTTCCCAAACAGAATGGTAAAAGTTTATACTCCCCCAACCACCAACAAGCATCAATCCATGGCTTGCTCGAAACAACGGGTGCCTCCAACATACAACCGCCCTGGGGGAGTTTTGTTTAATTATTTTGATTTGCTTTGATCTTTTTGGATCATGGGACTGGGCATCCCGGTTCATCGCCCTTTCTCGTGAATGAGGAGCGGAGTCCACTCCTCTTGAGAATAACCCACCTAGCATGGAAGATATAGGCAGCCCTAGTTGTAACATGAGCTGCTCGAGCATACAAAACAGAATTTCATTTGAAGGTTTGGAGTTTGGCACATACAAATTTACTTGGAACGGCAGGTAAATACCGCATATAGGAAGGTATAGTGGACTCATATGGAACAACTTTGGGGTTTAAAGAGTTTGGATGCACAAGCAGTATTCCCGCTTAGTACAAGTGAAGGATAGCAAAAGACTGTTAAGCGACCAAATGAGAGAGCGACAACAGTCGTAAACATGCATTAAAATTAATTCACACCGAGTACAAGCATGAGTAGGATATAATCCACCATGAACATAAATATCATGAAGGCTATGTTGATTTGATTCAACTACATGTGTGAACATGTGCCAAGTCGAGTCACTCAATTTATTCAAAGGAGGATACCATCCCATCATATCACGTCATAATCATTCTAATAGCATGTTGGCACGCAAGGTAAACCATTATAACTCATAGCTAATCAAGCATGGCACAAGCAACTATAATCTCCAAATGTCATTGCAAATATGTTTACTTCATAATAGCTGACTCAGGAACGATGAACTCATCATATTTACAAAAACAAAAGAGGTCGAGTTCATACCAGCTTTTCTCATCCCAATAAGTTCATCATATATCGTCATTATTGCCTTTCACTGCACGACCGAACGATGTGTATAATAATAAGAGTGCGCGTGCATTGGACTAAGCTGGAATCTGCAAGCATTCAACTCAAGAGAGAAGACAAGTAATATGGGCTCTAAATTAAATAAACAATCATGCATATGAGAGCCACTAAACATTTTCAATATAGTCTTCCCCACCCCCAAAAGAAAGAAAAGAAAAATAAAACTATTTACACGGAAAGCTCCCAACAAGTAAAAAGAAGAACGAGAAATCTTTTTGGGTTTTCATTTTAATTTCTACTACAAGCATGGAAATTAAACTAACTATTTTTTTGGTTTTTTTCTTAAGGTTTATCAAACACACAAGAAGAAAACTAGAAAAAGAAAATTAAACAGCATGGATAATACAATGAAAGAGTATGGGCACCGACGACTAGTGTGTGAACATGAATGTAAAGTCGGTGAGAAATACGTACTCCCCCAAGCTTAGGCTTTTGGCCTAAGTTGGTTTAATACCAATGACCGCCTTGCTGATATCCATAAGTGAAACTGGGGTAGTACTGAGAGGCAGAGGCGACCGCCTCCTGAGCAGCAGCGTGTTGGTGAGCTGCCCCCATTCCCCTCTCATATTCAGTTGCTTCTTCCCTGGTGACAACATATCTTCCTTTTGCCTGATAATCAAAAAGGTAGGGAGCAGGAAGAGTAACAGGAACGACGTTGCGTCTGTCATAGATTAGTCGATAATGGAGGAATTGTTCATTCCTCTCAAGAAAATGATGGTCAAACATAGCTTTTTTATCCAAATAAACAGGGGGTACAATCATATCTCCCTCTCGTGGAGCTATATTAAGAAAATTAGCCTCACGGGTTGCATAAATTTCTCCAAAGAAATCTCCCCTTCTACTATTATTCTGCAACCTACGTGCAACTATTGCCCCCAAGTTATAACCTTTATAACCTGACACAGCACTCTTGAGGACACAAAGATCAGGAGCACACATGTGACTTACTTCGTCCTTACCGTTAATGCATCTACCAATAAAGAGAGCAAAATAATGTATAGCAGGAAAATGAATGCTCCCTATGGTAGCTTGTGCTACGTCCCTAGATTCTCCCACAGTAATACTAGCAACAAAATCTCTAAATTCAGATTTGGGAGGATCATTAATATTACCCCACTGCGGGAGTTTGCAAGTAGTTGCGAAATCCTCTAAATCCATGGTATAAGATGTATCATAAATATCAAACATGACACTAGGAGAATTACGCGCAGAAATATATTCGAACCTCCGCACAAAGGAATCAGTCAATTGATAATATTGAGGACACTTATCTTGTAAGAAGTCCTCCAGCTCGGCATTACACACATATGCGTCAAATTCCTCCTTGAAGCCTGCTTCGACCATAAAATCATCAGATGGCCACTCACAAGCCCGTACATTTGCGTCCCTTGGCAAATTAATATCTTGTTCACGTATAGCAATCCTTGGCCCTTTCTTTGCCGAGGAACCTCCTTGGTACATTCTTCTAAGCATATTTCTTTTTCTGAAAATTTCTGAAATTTTAGTAACTTCAAAATAAAAGTGCATAAAACTAAACAAGATTGATAGCAACTACTCCTGCAAGTGCCTAGAGCCTATATCATGCATTGGAATTGCTTGGGACCTCAAAAATTTAACATGCAAGCTCAAGAACATGCTCACCTATGCAGCAAAAATTTGCAATGAATAAAGCACTAGAACAAAAACTAATTGGACCAATGGAGGAGTCACATACGAAGCAACAATCTCCCAAAGCAGTTTTGCGAATGGAGCTTTGAGCTAAGAGATCGAAAATCGCAGCAAAACGAGCTAGAACTCGTGCTTGAGATGGATGGGGATTTTTTGGGTAGAAGATGAAGTGTGTGGGTGCTGGCATAAGTGGAGGGGGGCCACCAGGGGCCCACGAGACAGGGGGCGCGCCCTACAGGGGGGTCGCCCTCCTCTCTCGTGGCCTGGTGCTTGCCCTTCCTGCAGTGTTTTAAGTGCCTAAAATCCTCAAATATTCCAGAAAAAATAATACTAGATTTGCTGGGCATTTGGAGCACTTTTATTTTCGTACTATTTTTTAATGCACGGATAATTCAGAAAACAGACGGATAGTACTATTTTTGCTTTATTTATTGTAAATAACAAAAAGTAAAAAGAGGGTACAGAAGGTTGTGCCTTCTAGTTTCATCCATCTCGTGATCATCAAAATGAGCCACTAACAAGGTTGATCAAGTCTTGTTAACAAACTCATTCCGAATAACACGGAACTTGAGAAATTTCGAATAACACGAAGTTACCTCAACGGGGATATGAAAATCCCCAACAATAAGAATATCATACTTTTTCTTGACAGTAGGGAGAGGAAATTCAAAACCTCCAAAAATGATAGTTGGAACTTTTTCAATAGAATTGATGCTTTGGACTTGAGATTGTTTCCTCGGAAAGTGTACTGTATGCTCATTACCATTAACATGAAAAGTGACATTGCCTTTGTTGCAATCAATAACAACCCCTACAGTATTAAGAAAAGGTCTACCAAGGATAATAGACATACTATCGTCCTCAGGAATATCGAGAATAACAAAGTCCATTAAGATAGTGACATTTGCAACCACAACAGGCACATCCTTACAAATACCGACAGGTATAGCAGTTGATTTATCAGCCATTTGCAAAGATATTTCAGTAGGTGTCAACTTATTCAATTCAAGTCTACGATATAAAGAGAGAGGCATAACACTACCACCGGCTCCGAGATCACATAAAGCAGTTCTAACATAATTTCTTTTAATAGAGCATGGTTTAGTTGGTACACCCGGATCTCCATGTTTCTTTGGTATTCCACCCTTAAAAGTGTAATTAGCAAGCATGGTGGAAATCTCAGCTTCCGGTATCTTTCTTTTATTTGTGATGATATCCTTCATATACTTAGCATAAGGATTTACTTTAAGCATATCGCTTAAGCGCATACGTAAGAAAATAGGTCTAATCATTTCAGCAAAGCGCTCAAAATCCTCATCATCCTTTGACTTGGATGGTTTAGGAGGAAAGGGCATGGGTTTCTGAACCCATGGTTCTCTTTCTTTACCGTGCTTCCTAGCAACAAAATATCTCTTACCATAACGTTGATTCTTTGATTGTGGGTTATGAAGATCAACAGTAGGTCCAATCTCTACATCATTGTCTTTACTAGGTTGAGCATCAACATGAACATTATCATTAACGTTATTACTAGGTTCATGTTCATCACCTGATTGTGTTTCAGCATCAGAAATAGAAATATCATTGGGATTCTCAGGTGTGTCTACAGTAGGTTCACTAGAAGCATGCAAAGTTCTATCGTTCTTCTTCTTCTTCTTTTCAGAAGAACTAGGTGCCTCTAAATTATTTCTCTGAGAATCTTGTTCGATTCTCTTAGGGCGGTCTTCAGGATACAAAGGTTCCTGAGTCATTCTACAAGTTCTAGTAGCCACTCTAACAACAAAGTCATTTTTATTATTTAATTCATCAAGCAAATCATTTTGAGCTTTAAGTAATTGCTCTGCTTGGGTAGCAACCATAGAAGCATATTTGCTAACGCGGTGAAGTTCATCTTTAACTCTAGCAAGATTATCACCCACGGCCCTATCTCGAAAGCATTATTCTTTAACTCTCTACCAACATAAGCATTAAAACTTTCTTGTCTAGCCATAAAGTCATCAAATTCATCTAAGCATGGGCTATGAAATTTAGTAGAGGGTATTTCAACTTTATCATATCTATAGAGAGAATTTACCTTTACTACCTGTGTCGGGTTATCAAGACAATGTGGTTCTTCAGGCGGTAAATTAAGACCATGTATTTCTTCAATAGGAGGTAAATTCTTAACATCTTCAGCTTTAATACCTTCTTCTTTCATTGATTTCTTTGCCTCTTGCATATCTTCAGGACTGAGAAATAAAACACCTCCCTTCTTCGGAGTGGGTTTAGGAATAGACTCGGGAGTTGGCTCAATTGGTTCAGGAATTACTTCAGGAACTGGCTCAGGAAGAGTCCAATTATTTTCATTAGTCAACATATTATACAATAATATTTCAGCTTCACGATCGTTTCTTTCCCTAAAAACAAAACCAGCACAACTATCCAAGTAGTCCTTGGAAGCATCGGTTAGTCCATTATAATAGATATAAATTATTTCATTTTTCTTATGAGTATGATCAGGCAAATCATTTTGTAATAGGAGAAGCCTCCCCAAGCTTGTGGGAGACTCTCTTCTTTGATTTGCACAAAATTATATATTTCCCGCAAGGCAGCTTGTTTCTTATGAGCAGGGAAATATTTAGCAGAGAAGTAATAAATCATATCCTGGGGACTACGCACACAACCAAGAGCAAGAGAATTATACCAAGTCTTAGCATCACCCTTTAATGAGAACGGAAATATCTTAAGGATATATAAATAGCGAGACTTCTCATCATTAGTAAAAAAGGTGGCTATATCATTCAACTTGTTAAGATGTGCCACAACAGTTTCAGATTCAAGGCCATAAAAAGGATCAGATTCAACTAAAGTAATAATATCAGGATCAACAGAGAATTCATAATCCTTATCAGTAACACAGATAGGTGAAGTAGCAAAAGAAGGATCGGGTTTCATTCTAGCATTAAGAGATTGCTGCTTCCATTTAGCTAATAATTTCTTAAGATCATTTCTATCATTGCAAGCAAGGATTTCCATAGCAGTTGTTTCATTCATAACATAACCCTTAGGAACAACAGGTAATAAATAATCATTGGGGGAACCTTCATCATCACTATCATCAGTAATAGGATCTTCAGTAATTTCATTCCCCCTAACTCTAGCAAGTTGTTCATCTAGAAATTCACCTAACGACAAAGTAGTATCACACACAGAAGTAGTTTCATCATGCATAGCAGAAGTGGCATCATCAATAACAGGCGACATATCAGAATTCATAGCAGTAGGAGGTTTAGGTGTCGCAAGCTTACTAACGGAAGGAGAATCTAGTGCAGAGCTAGATGGAAGTTCCTTACCTCCCTTCGTAGTTGAGGGCAAAATCTTGGTCTTAGTGTTGGAAATATGCCCTAGAGGCAATAATAAATTAGTTATTATTATATTTCCTTGTTCATGATAATCGTTTATTACCCATGCTATAATTGTATTGATAGGAAACTCAGATACATGTGTGGGTACATAGACAACACCATGTCCCTAGTAAGCCTCTAGTTGACTAGCTCGTTGATCAATAGATGGTTACGGTTTCCTGACCATGGACGTTGGATGTCATTGATAACGGGATCACATCATTAGGAGAATGATGTGATGGACAAGACCCAATCCTAAGCCTAACACAAAGATCGTAGTTCGTATGCTAAAGCTTTTCTAATGTCAAGTATCATTTCCTTAGACCATGAGATTGTGCAACTCCGGATACCGTAGGAATGCTTTGGGTGTACCAAACGTCACAACGTAATCGGGTGACTATAAAGGTGCACTATGGTATCTCCGAAAGTGTCTGTTGGGTTGGCACGAATCGAGAGTGGGATTTGTCACTCCGTGTAAACGGAGAGGTATCTCTGGGCCCACTCGGTAGGACATCATCATAATGTGCACAATGTGACCAAGGGGTTGATCACGAGATGATGTGTTATGGAACGAGTAAAGAGACTTGCCGGTAACGAGATTGAACAAGGTATCGGGATACCGACGATCGAATCTCGGGCAAGTACAATACCGCTAGACAAAGGGAATTGTATACGGGATCGATTGAGTCCTTGACATCGTGGTTCATCCGATGAGATCATCGTGGAACATGTGGGAGCCAACATGGGTATCCAGATCCCGCTGTTGGTTATTGACCGGAGAACGTCTCGGTCATGTCTACATGTCTCCCGAACCCGTAGGGTCTACACACTTAAGGTTCGATGGCGACGCTTAGGGTTATAAAGGAAGTTTGTATGTGGTTACCGAATGTTGTTCGGAGTCCCGGATGAGATCCCGGATGTCACGAGGAGTTCCGGAATGGTCCGGAGGTAAAGATTTATATATGGGAAGTCCTGTTTTGGTCACCGGAAAAGTTTCGGGTTTTTCCCAGCATCGCAGGACCACCGGGAGGGTCCCGGGGGTCCACCAAGTGGGGCCACAAGCCCCGGAGGGCTGCATGGGCCAAGTGTGGAAGGTGACCAGCCCCAGGTGGGCTGGTGCGCCCCCCCACAAGGGCCCAAGGCGCCCAAGAGGGAAGGGGGCAAACCCTAGGGCAGATGGGCCCCAAGGCCCACCCTATGTGCGCCTCCCCTCTCCCTTGTGGCCGCCACCCAGATGGGATCTGGGGCTGCCGCCACCCCAGGGAGGGAACCCTAGGTGGGGCGCAGCCCTCCCCTTCCCTATATATACTTGAGGTTTGGGCTGCCCAATGACATGAGAACTTCTCCCTCTTGGTGCAGCCTCGCCTCCTCCTCCTCCTCTCCCGTGGTGCTTGGGCGAAGCCTGCAGGATTGCCACGCCCCACGCTCCTCCACCACCACCACGCCCGTTGTGCTGCTGCTGGATGGAGTCTTCCTCAACCTCTCCCTCTCTCCTTGCTGGATCAAGGCGTGAGACGCCACCGGCTGTACGTGTGTTGAACGCCGAGGTGCCGATTAGATTCGGCACTAGGATCTCCGGTGATTTGGATCACGGCAGCACGACTCCTTCAACCCCGTTCTCATGAACGCTTCCGCTTAGCGATCTACAAGGGTATGTAGATGCACTGTCCTTCCCTCGTTGCTAGTTTCTCCATAGATAGATCTTGGTGACATGTAGGAAAATTTTGAATTTCTGCTACGTTCCCCAACAAAGTGGCATCATGAGCTAGGTCTATTGCGTAGATTCTTTGCACGAGTAGAACACAAAGTAGTTGTGGGCGTTGATTTTGTTCAATATGCTTACCGTTACTAGTCCAATCTTGTTTCGACGGTATTGTGGGATGAAGCGGCCCGAACCGACCTTACACGCATTTCCACGTGAGACAGGTTCCACCGATCGACATGCACTTGGTGCATAAGGTGGCTAGCGGGTGCCAGTCTCTCCCACTTTTGTCGGAACGGATTTGATGAAAAGGGTCCTTATGAAGGGTAAATAGCAATTGGCATATCACGTTGTGGTTTTACGTAGGTAAGAAACGTTCTTGCTAGAACCCATAGCAGCCACGTAAAAACATGCAAACAACAATTAGAGGACGTCTAACTGGTTTTTGCAGGGTATGCTATGTGATGTGATATGGCCAAGAAGAATGTGATGAATGATATGTGATGTATGAGATTGATCATGTTCTTGTAAAAGGAATCACGACTTGCATGTCGATGAGTATGACAACCGGCAGGAGCCATAGGAGTTGTCTTTATTTATTGTATGACCTGCGTGTCATTAAAAAACGCCATGTAATTACTTCACTTTATTGCTAACGGTAGCCATAGTAGTAGAAGTAATAGTTGGCAGACAACTTCATGAAGACACGATGATGGAGATCATGATGATGGAGATCATGGTGCCATGCCGGTGACGATGATGATCATGGAGCCCCGAAGATGGAGATCAATGGAGCTATATGATATTGGCCATATCATGTCACTACTATATATAATTGCATGTGATGTTTATTATGTTTATGTATCTTGTTTACTTAGAACGACGGTAGTAAATAAGATGATCCCTTACAACAATTTCAAGAAGTGTTCTCCCCTAAATGTGCACCGTTGCTAAAGTTCGTCGCTTCTAAGCACCACGTGATGATCGGGTGTGATGGATTCTTACGTTCACATACAACGGGTGTAAGACAGATTTACACACGTGAAACACTTAGGGTTAACTTGACGAGCCTAGCATGTACGGACATGGCCTCGGAACACGAGAGACCGAAAGGTCGAGCATGAGTCATATAGTAGATACGATCAACATGAAGATGTTCACCGATGATGACTAGTCCGTCTCACGTGATGATCGGACACGGCCTAGTTGACTCGGATCATGTAATCACTTAGATGACCAGAGGGATGTCTATCTGAGTGGGAGTTCATAAGATGAACTTAATTATCTTGAACATAGTCAAAAGACCTTTTGCAAATTATGTCGCAAGCTCGCGCTTTAGTTCCACTGTTTAGATATGTTCCTAGAGAAAATATAGTTGAAAGTTGAAAGTAGCGATTATGCGGACAGTAGAAAGCTTATGTCCTTAATGCACCGCTCAGTGTGCTGAACCCCAAACGTCGTTTGTGGATGTTGCGAACATCGGACATACACGTTTTTGATAACTACGTGATAGTTCAGTTAAACGGTTTAGAGTTGAGGCACGAAAGACGTTTTCCGAAACGTCATGGAACATATGAGATGTTACGAGGGCTGAAATTGGGATTTCAGGCTCGTGCCCACGTCAAGAGGTATGAGACCTCCGACGAGTTTTCTAGCCTACAAACTAAGGGAGAAGATCTCAATCGTTGAGCTTGTACTCAGATTGTCTGGGTACAACAATCACTTGAATCGAGTGGGATTTAATGTTCCAGATGAGATAGTGATGTTTCTCCAAAGACATTGCCACCAAGCTACTAGAGCTTCGTGATGAACTATAACATATCAGGGATAGATATGATGATCCTTGAAGTGTTCGCAATGTTTGACACCGCGAAAGTAGAAGTCAAGTAGGAGCATCAATTGTTGATGGTTGGTAAAACCACTAGTTTCAAGAAGGGCAAGGGCAACAAGGGATACTTCATGAAATGGCAAAACAGTTGCTGCTCTAGTGAAGAAACCCAAGGTTGAACCCAAACCCGAGACTAAGTGCTTCGTAATGAGAGGAACGGACAATCAAGCGGAACCACCCTAGATACTTGGTAGATGAGAAGGCTGGCAAGGTCGATAGAAGTATATTGGATATACATTATGTTAATGTGTACTTTACTAGTACTCCTAGTAGCACCGGGTATTAGATACCGGTTCGGTTGCTAAGTGTTAGTAACTCGAAATAAAAGCTACAGAATAAACGGAGACTAGCTAAAGGAGAGCTGACGATATGTGTTGGAAGTGTTTCCAATTTTGATGTGATCAAACATCGCACGCTCCCTCTACCATCAAAGATTAGTATTAAACCAGAATAATTATCATTTGCTGTTTGCGTTGAGCATAGACATGATTGGATTGTGTCTATCGCAATACGGTTATTCATTTAAGGAGAATAATGGTTACTCTGTTAATTTGAATAATACCTTCAATGGTCTAGCACCTAAAAGGAATGGTTTATTGAATCTCGATCGTAGTGATACACATTTTCATGCCAAAAGATATAATATAGTAATGATAGTACCACGCATTACTTGTGGCAATCGCCATGTAAGTCATATTGGTATAAACGCATGAAGAAGCTCCATGTTGATGGATCTTTGGAATCACTCATTTTTAAAAGTTTGAGACATGCAAACCATGTCTATTGGTGTATACGCATGAAGAAACTCCATGCAGATGGACCGTTTGGACTCACTTGATTTTGAATCACTTGAGATATGCAAAACATACCACATGGGCAAGATGACTGAAAAGACTCGGTTTCAGTAAGATGGAACAAGATAGCAACTTGTTGGAAGTAACACATTTCGATATGTGCAGTCCAACGAGTGCTGAGGCATGCAGTGAATATCGTTATGTTCTTACTTCACGGATGATTTGAGTAGATACTGAGTGTATTTACTTGATGAAACACAAGCCTGAATTATTGAATGGTTCAAGTAATTTCAGAGTGAAGTTTAAGATCTTCGTGACAAGAGGATAGAATGTCTATGATATGATCATAGAGATGAATAGAGTTACGAGTTTTGGCACACAATTAAGACATTGTGCAAATTGTTTCACAATTAATACCGCCTGGAACACCATAGTGTGATGGTGTGTCCGAACATCATAGTTGCACTCTATTGGATATGGTGCGTACCATGATATCTCTTATCGAATTACCACTATCGCTCATGGGTTAGGCATTAGAGACAACCGCACTCACTTTAATGGGGCACCACGTAATTCCGTTGAGACGACACCGCTTTGGAGAAACCTAAGTTGTCGCTTTCTTGAAAGTTTGGGGCTGCGACGCTTATGTGAAAAAGTTTCAGGTTGATAAGCTCGAACCCAAAGCGGATAAAATGCATCTTCATAGGACACCCAAAACAGTTGGGTATACCTCCTAATTCAGATCCGAAAGTAATAGGGATTGTTTCTTGAATCGGGTCCTTTCTCGAGGAAAAGTTTGTCTCAGAAAGTTGAGTGGGAGGATGGTGGAGACTTGATGAGGTTATTGAACCGTCACTTCAACAAGTGTGTAGCAAGGGTACAGGAAGTTGTTCCTGTGGCACCTACACCAATTGAAGTCGAAGCTTATGATAGTGATCATGAAGTTTTGGATCAAGTCACTACTGCACCTCGTAGGGTGACAAGGATGCGCATCGCTTGAGAGCTGCACGGTGATCCTGTCTTGAAGGTCATGTTGCTAGACAACAATGAACCCACGAGCTATGGAGAAGCGATGGTGGGCCCAAATTCCGACAAATGGTTAGAAGCCATAAAATCCGAGATAGGATCCATGTATCATAACAAAGCATGGACTTTGGTGGACTTGCCCGGTGATCGGCAAGCCATTGAAATAAATGGATCTTTAAGAAGAAGACGGACGTGGACGGTAATGTCACGGTCTATGAAGCTCGACTTGTGGCGAAGAGTTTTTTCACAAGTTCAAGTAGTTGACTACGATGAGATTTTCTCATCCGTAGCGATGCTTAAGTCCGTCGGAATCATGTTAGCATTAGCTGCATTTATGAAATCTGGCAGATGGATGTCAAGACGAGTTTCCTTACCAGTTTACGTAAGGAAAGGTTGTATGTGATACAATCAGAAAAGTTTTGTCGATCCTAAGGATGCTAAAAGGTATGCAAGCTCCAGCGATCCTTCCAAGGACTGGAGTAAGCATCTCGGAGTTGGAATATACTCTTTGATAAGATGATCAAAGATTTTGGGTTTATACAAAGTTTATGAGAAACTTGTATTTCCGAAGAAGTGAGTGGGAGCACTATAGAATTTTTGATGAGTATATGTTGTTGACATATTGTTGATCGTAAATGATGTAGAATTTCTGGAAAGCATATAGGGTTATTTGAAAAGTGTTTTCAAGTGAAAACCTGTATTAAGCTACTTGAACATTGAGCATCAAGATCTATAGGGATAGATCAAAACCGCTTAATGGTACTTTCAAATGAGCATATACCTTGACATGATCTTGAAGGTGTTCAAGATGGATCAAGAAAAGAAGGAGTTCTTTCACGAGATGTAAGGTATGAAGTTAAGACTTAAAGCTCGACCACGGCAGAAAAGAGAGAAAGGACGAAGGTCGTCCCCTATGCTATAGACGTAGGCTCTACAGTATGCTATGCTGTGTACCGCACCTGATGTGTGCCTTGCCATGAGTCAGTCAAGGGGTACAAGAATGATCCAGGAACGGATCATTGGACAGCGGTCAAAATTATCCTTAGAAGAATAAGGGAATATTTCTCGATTATGGAGGTGATAAAGAGTTCGGCGTAAAGGGTTACGTCGATGCAAGCTTTAACACCTATCCGAATGACTCTGAGTAGCAAAACGGATACGTATAGTGGAGCAACCATTTGGAATAGCTCCAAGTGGAGCGTGGAAGCAGCATTTACAATATGACATAGAGAATTGCGAAGTACATACGGATCTGAATGTTGCAGACCCGTTGACTAAAACCTCTCTCACAAGCAAAACATGATCAAACCCCATAACTCATTGAGTCTTAATCACATGATGATGTGAACTAGTTTAGTGACACTAGTAAACTCTTGGATGTTGGTCACATGGAGATGTGACCTATGAGTGTTGATCACATAGCGACGTGAACTAGATTATTGACTCTAGTGCAAGTGGGAGACTGTTGGAAATATGCCCTAGAGGCAATAATAAATTACTTATTACTATATTTCCTTGTTCATGATAATCGTTTATTACCCATGCTATAATTGTATTGATAGGAAACTTAGATACATGTGTGGGTACATAGACAACACCATGTCCCTAGTAAGCCTCTAGTTGACTAGCTCGTTGATCAATAGATGGTTACGGTTTCCTGACCATGGACATTGGATGTCATTGATAACGGGATCACATCATTAGGAGAATGATGTGATGAACAAGACCCAATCCTAAGCCTAGCACAAAGATCGTAGTTCGTATGCTAAAGCTTTTCTAATGTCAAGTATCATTTCCTTAGACCATGAGATTGTGCAACTCCCGGATACCGTAGGGAATGCTTTGGGTGTACCAAACGTCACAACGTAATCGGGTGACTATAAAGGTGCACTACAGGTACCTCTGAAAGTGTCTCATTGGGTTGGCACGAATCGAGATCGGATTTGTCACTCCGTGTAAACGGAGAGGTATCTCTGGGCCCACTCGGTAGGACATCATCATAATGTGCACAATGTGACCAAGGGGTTGATCACGGGATGATGTGTTACGGAACGAGTAAAGAGACTTGCCGGTAACGAGATTGAACAAGGTATCGGGATACCGACGATCGAATCTCGGGCAAGTACAATACCGCTAGACAAAGGGAATTGTATACGGGATCGATTGAGTCCTTGACATCGTGGTTCATCCGATGAGATCATCGTGGAACATGTGGGAGCCAACATGGGTATCTAGATCCCGCTGTTGGTTATTGACCGGAGAACGTCTCGGTCATGTCTACATGTCTCCCGAACCCGTAGGGTCTACACACTTAAGGTTCGATGACGCTTAGGGTTATAAAGGAAGTTTGTATGTGGTTACCGAATGTTGTTCGAGTCCGGATGAGATCCCGGATGTCACGAGGAGTTAGGAATGGTCCGGAGGTAAAGATTTATATATGGGAAGTCTGTTTTGGTCACCGGAAAAGTTTCAGTGTTTTTCCGGTAGCGTCGCACGGGACCACCGGAGGGTCCCGGGGTCCACCAAGTGGGGCCACAAGCCGGAGGGCTGCATGGGCCAAGTGTGTAAGGGGACCAGCCCGGGTGGGCTGGTGCGCCCCACAAGGGCCCAAGGCGCCTCAAGAGGGAAGGGGCAAACCCTAGGGTAGATGGGCCCTAAGGCCCACCCTAGGTGCGCCTCCCCTCTCCCCTTGTGGCCGCCACCAGATGGGATCTGGGGCTGCCGCCACCCCCGGGAGGGAACCCTAGGTGGGGCGCAGCCCCTCCCCTTCCCCTATATATACTTGAGGTTTGGGCTGCCCAACAGACATGAGAACTTCTCCCTCTTGGTGCAGCCCTGCCTCTCCTCCTCCTCCTCTCCCGCGGTGCTTGGCGAAAGCCCTGCAGGATTGCCACGCTCCCACGATCCTCCACCACCACCACGCCGTTGTGCTGCTGCTGGATGGAGTCTTCCTCAACCTCTCCCTCTCTCCTTGCTGGATCAAGGCGTGGGAGACGTCACCGGGCTGTATGTGTGTTGAACGCGGAGGTGCCGTCTGCTCGGCACTAGGATCTCCGTGATTTGGATCACGACGAGTACGACTCCTTCAACCCCGTTCTCATGAACGCTTCCGCTTAGCCATCTACAAGGGTATGTAGATGCACTCTCCTTCCCTCGTGGCTAGTTTCTCCATAGATAGATCTTGGTGACACGTAGGAAAATTTTGAATTTCTGCTACGTTCCCCAACACTTAGCGCCTTTCAAGTTCTTCATAGTGATCAACAGATATAAATCCCAAGTGACTCAGAGAATAGAGCTATGCTCCCCAGCAATGGCGCCAGAAATTAGTCTTGATAACCCACAAGTATAGGGGATCGCAACAGCTTTCGAGGGTAGAGTATTCAACCCAAATTTATTGATTCGACACAAGGGGAGCCAAAGAATATTCTTGAGTATTAGCAGTTGAGTTGTCAATGCAACCACACCTGGATAACTTAGTATCTGCAACAAAGGGTTTAGTAGCAAAAAGTGGTATGATAATAAAGGTAACGGTAGCTAAAGTAAAGATAAATGTATTTGGGTTTTTGTAGTAGTTGTAACAGTAGCAACGGAACAGTAAATAAGCGAAGAACAATATGTGAAAAGCTCGTAGGCAAAGGATCAGTGATGGATAATTATGCCGGATGCGATTCATCATGCAATAGTTATAACATAGGGTGATATAGAACTAGCTCCAATTCATCAATGTAATGTAGGCATGTATTTCGTAAATAGTCATACGTGCTTATGGAAAAGAACTTGCATGACGTCTTTTGTCCTACCCTCCCGTTGAAGCGGGGTCCTAGCGGAAACTAAGGGATATTAAGGCCTCCTTTTAATAGAGAACCGGACCAAAGCTTTAACACATAGTGAATTCATGAACTCCTCAAACTACGGTCATCACCGAGAAGTATCCTGATTATTGTCACTTCGGGGTTGTCGGATCATAACACATAATAGGTGACTATAGACTTCTCGGGCTGCACAATTAATACACACTTGGTATTGTGTCAACCAAATCATTCCAAAAATGATGTCCAGCTTAACAGACTCAATGACTATCAAGGAAGCTGGAAAGTGGACTCCATTGATATTTATTTCCAGATTATGGCAGACTAGATTGCTTCTGAGCCAAGATCCCGGGGATTGTACCAGCATATTCTTGCTCAAAATCAAACTAGGAAATTTGTTTTGGGCAACAAAACTCCACGAAATAAAAGAGTGGGAAGCCCCAGAGTCAAATAAAATTACGGCAGGTATGCTATTAACTGAAAACATAGCAATGACGACTTTGGGGTTCTCTTGGGCTTCATCTGTGGAGAGGGTGTGGACTTGTCCGGTGATGTTTTTCTGGACAGGGTATGCCCCAATAAAGTTGACTTGCGGCCTTAATGGAGCGTGATTCCTGCCGACCTTGGGACACTGTCTGGCGTAATGTCCGGTTTGCCCACAACTGAAACAGGAATTGTTGCACTGGCATTCTTCTCGCACCGGGTTGATTACGACATTCTTGACTTGCGTAGGGGCCTTGTTGATATTTTGCTGCCAATTGGGCTTGTACTCTACTTGCATCTGCTGCCAGGTACGAGCCTTTTGCATAGGCTGAACCTCCTTCGTTGGTTCGAACTTGCATTTGTGATCATTATTTGAAGTCTTGTTGTCATGTATCAGTTTGTGCTCCCTCTCAGCAATGAGGGCCTTGTTTACTAGAGTTTGGAAATCAGTGAAATCAAACATACTGAGGGTGCACCGGAGATGTTGATTTAATCCTCCAAGAAAATGGCCAATCTTCCTTTCTTCGGTGGCCACATCATGAAGAGAGTAGCGGGCCAAATGATTAAACTTATTCAAATATTCACTCACAGACTGACTTCCTTGGAGGAGGGCGAGGAATTCATGCTGCTTGACCTTCATAATTCTAGCAGGAATATGGTATTTACGGAACCAATCCTTGAATTTTACCCAGGTGATTTCTTCATCGGCAGGCCACATGGCTTTTTCATTTTCCCACTATATTGCGGCAGCGCCTTCAAGATAATGAGTTGCAAATGGGACTTTGTCATTTGTATTAGTACGGCAATCTCAAGCTTCTTCTCTATAGTTCGCAACCAGTCGTCTGCATCCAATGGATCAATAACCTGACTGAAACTGGGAGGGTTGGTTCTCTGATAGTCCGACAGTTTGTAGTGATGACTGTTCTGATTTCCATTCTGTCCAACCATAGCTTGCACACTTCTCAACATTTCAAGCAGATCATTATTTCTCCTTTCCTCGAACATACGGAGAATTTTCTCGATGGAGGGTGGATTTGGCGATGGAGGCGGTGGTGGAACGTACGGCTCGGGGGAGTGTCCTGCCTGTCGCGCGGAACATCGAACAGGGACATCCTCACAAGCGTCGCCACTACTGCCTCCCCGCGTCATCCTATTGTTTTTCCCAAGAAAACGCAACCGAGATGAGCAACATCCAAAAAGAAATACAGTGGGGAAAAGCCAGTGACCAAACCCGAAAGAAAGCGAAAATCCGAAGGAAACCCATCGAATAGAAGAAAGTCCAACATAATTATACATAGATCCGTACATAAAGGATAGATGACATAATAAGTTCAACTACTCTCATACATCAAACGGAACATCATGACTCGTACGACTACATCTGTACATCAACCTGATAACTGCGAATACTCGAGCGCTGTAATGCTCTGCTGGTCCTGCGGTGCCCTCTCCTGAAGCGGACTCGGATCCTGAACTGACGGCGTTAACCGAGACCTCCGGGTTAAATGTAACATGACGATGCTGCCTCGAGGGTTCCCCCTCTGGGGCAGGCGCAGGATGAGGCTGAAGCATCGGCGCTACTGGGGTAGCGAGAAGAGAAACCCACTCAGCAGGAGCACTAAGAGGGTTCATAGTCGAGGTGCCCGAGCTAATCGGAGGAGCAACTGGTGAAACTGATGAGCTAGAACTGGATGGAAGATAAGGAGTAAATCCCATACACGATGGAGTAGTGACAGCTCTAGTAGCGGCTAAAGCAACGCGGGCACGAGTCAGCTCTTGAGCCAGCTCGTGGATCAGAAGATAGCTAGCAGTAATGTATCGAGAAAGGTGGCTAGCAGTAGGAAACCTGGATATTAGTAGAAACCTGGATGGTTCTGCATTCAGACCTCGTTATAGCGTAGCTCAACGAGGACCTCAAATGTATCAAACTGGACAGCCTGAGAAGTGGTAGAAGTGTAACCGCTCCTGGAAGTGCGAGTGTAAGAACTGGAGGAAGAACTGGTGCGCAGAGTAACCACGTTGTGATACTCATAGACAGAATCTGACAGACGCTCCCGGTACACACGATAGACTGGGTCGTCACCGTGAGGATACAGTCGACGCCACACGTTGCGAAGGAGATGCGGCGACGTGTACGGCATCGGCTGCAACTGGCACGGATACGGCACCGGAGCCATCTACACTCATAGCCGTTAGTAGGTTAGAAATAAAATAACCAAGTGCATGCAATGCAACAACCAGCTAAAAATACAACCGTCACTCCACTTTTACGCTAACTAACGTCTAGTAACGCGGCGGGAGTCTAGCGTGTCCTACAATCAGCGCTGCTCTGATACCAAGCATTGGGGCACCCCGGCTCAGAGCAACCGGTTTACCTTGCATTGCCAGCCTAGAGACCATGTCTTCTGGCAACACACAACATCTTGGTACAGAAAACAACCGCTTTTTTGATGCTAGCAGAACATGGTTCATATTACAACAAGTTAGGAGGCCAAGTGGCACACGCGGTGCGGCTGAAAAGTATGTACATTATTTAGTGAACATAAGGGGGCCTCGATCATGACAACTACACGGCAGCGGAACGACGACGAAGCGGGACTCCATAGCACAGGGACACCGATGTGAACACGATCTAGACTCGAACAACACTCCATTCCAATGAACCTTTCCTGAAATCTGGCATGACACGCCATGTCAAGACATTGAATGTACTTGCAAGCTCACAACAAGCACAAACATAATGACAAGCAATATCATGATATTAACCAATTTAACCATCAATGCAAAATCATGCTGTGGATGCAGTGAATAAAATCTCGTGCCTCAAGTCCCACGAACTTGCTTCCCAACGGGTTACCACGTAGCCAAACGGTGATCTCTCTCGGATCACAAAACGGACCAACCATGTGGTCATCAAATGGGTTACCTCGTAACCAAACAGTGATCTTTCTCGGATCACAAACGGACCAACAACTTGGTCATCAAACGGGTTACCTCGTAACCAAACGGTGATCTTTCTCGGATCACAAACGGACCAACATCTTGGTCAGCAACATCAACATGGTTCTCCAACCATCCTCTTTCCAACAGTGCCATGTTATTAATTTAGTGTGCAAGATTTATTAAAATGTTGACCCATGGTGTAACCTACTTTCGAGCGTGTCCGTAACCGTGGACTCGGCTATCGATAGATTTAATACACTCTGCAGAGGTAGCGCACTGTACCCACACCAAGGAACCCATGGCCTCGCACTCCCATTCAGGTGGACCAATGGCATTCCAACAAAACCCCTCCATTGCCACGACACTCTCCCGGCTACTACGACTAACTCCCCACTTGGCTAAGTCATGGGTGGCCCCGTGTCTACCCCAGACACCAACGGCCACCGTCGTGGCAAAACGGCCACATCATGGCAAAACGGTCCCAAAAGGGGACAAGGTACCATAACAACATCAATGGGCAGACAAGGTTATGTCTGCTTACCGGGCCAGGGTACCGAACGCCCATAACCTTCCCTCGTTGGAGTTACCAACCAGAGGCATGACAACAGACCGAATAAAGGCCTTCCCATAAATGCAAATGTGGTTGCACTGGGAAAAACTCGATTCAGTGGCACCATGACCCGATCAACGATATGTTCAAGTTGATTTATTATCAGGTTCAACTTAAAATAAAATGACCGGTGTCATGACATGCCATGCAAATGCACTCACATAACATGCTTCACTAATCATCAGAACCATACCGGGTCAACTTATAACAAGCACTAATCAAACATTGCAGAAACTCATGGCACTATTCTGGTCATGCTTATGCAGCAACTAATCATGGCAATAACTTAGCAATATCATTTTCTTACTCAAGAAAATATTATTCAAACTAGTCCTTTTTATAAGCAAATTATTTCTCCATAACCTATCAACACTTATAATAACTTAAACCTAACTTAGTTAGCTTTTAACTTTCTGTCAATCAACATGTCCACATATTCAAGCTTTCAACAGAACGAAAATAATTATTAACTTGGTGATTTAAATGCATGAACTAAATTAATCATTCAAGTTGAAAATAAATCACAAATATTGCAATGGCACCATGAAAATGTTGTTGTGGCTTGCCTTAGTGCAGATGAGGGTCACACTCCTCCTGGTGATCCTCAAGACAAGCTTCACCTTCTGAAATTAATTCAAAAACACAAAAAGAAAATATCAATAAACACTCTGAAATTCACCAGAAAATCTAGGCAGCAGAGAAAAATCTCATCTTTGGTGTGCTGCTAGAGATTTTCATACACAACACAATGCAAAAAGAATCAACTCATTTGGACTTATCGTTAAAACGTTGTGGCTGTTTGAAGTGTTCTAGAATTATTTGAATTTGAATTAATATAAACAGAACTGGGGGGGGGGGGGGGTGACGTCGAACACGTAAACCCCACGGGGCGCCTCCACTCGTACCGCTTCGGCTGCGGCTAGAGTGGCTGACAGCAGGCCCCGCTGGTCAGGTGAGAGGGATGGGGAGAGAGAGACAGGGCACGACGGGGCCTCGCCGGAGCACATGCCGGCGAGGAGGGCGACTTGGCCCGATCTGGAGGGATGGATCGAAAGAGCAGAGAGAGGCGCACCTGCCCGTACCCGTAGAACAGCTAGGGGTGGTCGGACGGTGAAGAAATGAACCTCTCCAGCGGCGGCAGAGAGTCGTGGTTGCCGGAGTTGGAGAAGACGGCGACGAGGGGCTGCCCCAGTGGCTCCAACCGAGACGGACGGCACTTCTGAAGCACGGCGGGGGCCCTGGAAGAGTCGCCTGAGCCTGGGAGGGGCTGGAGCTGTGCGGACGGACAAAGGGGATCGCCGGCGAGCTCGAGCTCGGGGACGGTGTCCCGAGGCCTGCCCGGCCGGGCTACGGCTTCCTACGAGGTTGTGGAGTGTGTGAGTGGTGCTGGGGATGGTCGACAAGGCCGGGGGGGGCGGGGGGGGGGGGGGCTGGATTTATAGCCGAGCGGAGCGAGGGCTTCGTGCTCCGCCGGAGGACACCTGGACGCTGCGCCCGGCCACGAGCGGCGTCAGTGAGAGAGGGGGCAGGCGACGCAACTCACGCTCGAACTGTGAACGGATGGACACGAGCACATGAACACTGGGGTGGCGGCGAACATAGTGCGCAACGCACTATTGGGTTGGCCGGACCGTGCCCATGCTCGTTGTGGCGAGCTTCGGCATCGGCGAGCGCCAGGGGGGAGTTAATGGCATCGGGACATTGATGGTGGTGAGGTTTGGCAGGCGGGGAAGCGAGCACGCGCCGAACAAAGCGCTCGGTGGCACCCAAAGTGCGGCGACAAGCATGCTGTCATCATGCACACGCATGGTCACCGCGTGCACTGCGGCATAGAGCCGCGGCTTGCCCCAAATTTCGTGTCTGGCTTGTAGTCCTTAGTGTTTAGGTTAGGGCCAATGCTTTGAGTTGAGCTCAGGTGCAGTAAACTAGATTTTTACTACGCTGCAAGTTACTAGTCAGTAACTTTGAGAGCTTGCTGTGGTTAAACGGCTGGGAGTTGGGAGCTGTGCTTTGGTTGTTAGCAATGATCTAGGAGGGTAGTGAAGCACAAGAAAATGCAGCACCAATGGATCAAGTAAAATGGTAGGTGCTGCAGAAACTACCATTTCTGTCCAAAACAAAAAATAATTTCTGTAGCAAAAATATTCCAAAGTGGTGTGATATTTTTCCTCAGGGAGGTGCCCTAGGGTTCAAAGGATTTTTTGACTTTTCTCAGATTTTTGTGGGCAAGAAAAATTGGGGTTGCTTTGGAGCACAAGTTTCTGGTTAGGGTTTTTGAGACTGAAATGATAGTTTGGGTGAGAAATGAGCCACTTGGGTGAAAGCCAAGGTGATGACCAAGTGTTTTAAGTCCAACTGAAATGATTCAAACTAAAAAATTCAAATCAAACCCAAGTGAAAACCAGAAGAGGAAAGAGGGCAAAAACCAGGCAGTCACATTAATCCTGCAGATTACATGCACGACGACGATGCACATTTTGATATAATGGAGGTGGACGAATTCAAATACGAGTACAGGAAGCCTTTTGTCAAAGATGGAACTACTCTAACAACGATGATGGGAAGATTCCATGATTGGTACATGAAAACCTGCAGAAAGCAGTTAGCTCGGAAGAAAATCGATGCTTTCACGCTAAAAGTTAAAGAGGATCAGCACGACCTCGTTGGAATTGAGGAGTTGTCTGTTCCATTTGAGGAGTTCTTCCAGTTTTTCAATCTAAAGGCCCTCGATAAATTAATGGTCACTTGCTACTATCTGTAAGTACTACTTCTGTCATTAAGTCTCTATATATAACTCAGCTCTTTCATTGCATGTATATATAATTATCCTCACTATCTTATGCAGATTGAAGATTCTCGAATGCAGAAAAGCTGAAATGTATGATATTGGGTTCATTAACACAAATCTCATAGATGAATTTACGGTTACATTTCATGCCAAAGAAACCGAGGACAACTTGTTATGATCGTTGGTAATAAATCAAAACAAAGATACAATACTCTTTCCTTACAACTTCAAGTGAGTGTTACTGTCTTGTGCATATTCGGTTTCCCTTAATTATTACTTGAGGTTATAGTAACTAATGTAATTGATGAGTTATGCATGTGTGCACAGGTTCCACTATATTCTCCTAGAGATTAAGCTTGAGCAGGGACTAGTAAACGTCTTAGACTCGAGACGAAAAGATCCCGAGGACTATGCGGACATGTCTAAAATGCTCGAGAAGTAAGTTGAATCGATCATTATCGCACCATATCGGCAACTTTGTTCATTTCATGATATCAATTAATTGTTTTCTTTGTCTTGCAGGGTTTGGAAAGTATTCACCGCACAAGTTTCGGGACTGCCGCGGGATCTGCGATGGAAATACCCGAAAGTAAGTACTACTAGCTAGCTAGTTCCGCGCATCTCTAGCTATTTTCATCAATGCCATTTATAATGCTTCATTATCAGTTTGATTGACCTCTATTTCTCGTAAAGTGCTTGTGGCAGGAAGCCGGGAATAATTACTGTGGATACTACATATGCGAGTTCATCTACAACACGACGACCAAGAATAGGCGGGGCTACTCTAAAAGACAATATGAAGGGCGTAAGCAAAAATATTCACAAGTTTATTTTATTACCATCATTTCTGTTGAGTTTCATTCATATATATGTATTGACCCCCTTATTCAAATTAGATGTGGGAGATGCGGAATGAACTCCTACCACAAGATCGCATGCGAGCAATTCAAGAGGAATTGGCTGGATTCTTTCTTGACGACGTCATCAATAAAGCCGAAGAATACCACCATGCATGTGGAAGTTGAGTTCATATGTTAGGGTATTGTAAGAGAGCACATTGTTAGGCTATTATATATATATATATATATATGTATATATATATATATATATATATATATATATAGGACTCCTCTTTTATACTCCAAAGAGTATGTACTCCCATCCTAAGGGTGTGTTTAGTTTGTGTCATCAGGTGGAATGTAACGGGTCCATCCCGTGCCAAAGGCCCATTCCCGTGTTTAGTTGGGTTGAGGAACTGGAACCCACCGGTTCCCAGGAACGGAATATTCGCTGATATGTCAACGCGTCAGTACCTCCAATTTGGTGGAACGACGCGGAACGGCTCGTGGCTCTCACCTTACTCGTGTCTCTCCCCTGCATCTGCGAGTACTCGGTCGTCTCCAGCGCCGCCTCCCCGCGCCTATCTCCGGCTCCGCCATCTCCGGCGCCGCCTCCCCACTGGTGGAAAAAAGGCCTTTGGTCGCGGTTCGCAACTGCCATTAGTCGCGGTTGGGCAACCGCGACCAAATAAGCGCGACTAATGCCCCCCACCTTTAGTCGCGGCTGCTTAAGAACCGCGACTAACGGCCCGTCCACGTGGGCGCCGAGCGGCCGTCGGCGGAGGACCTTTAGTCGCGGTTCTTCGCCAACCGCGACTAAAGGCCGCCATGTGTTTAGGGTTTTAGCCCCCCTAAACCTGTTTTCTGTTTAATTTGTATTGTTTTATTTCTTTTGTGCTTTATTTTAATTTTGAAGGAGTTTCATATATTCTACCGCCGGGCACGCGCCGCCGCTTGCCGCCGGCGTGCACTACCAGGTTGCGTCGAGGGCGGGCGAGCGAGGCGGCGCGCGCGCGGTGGGCGAGGGAGGCAGTCGGCGGGCGTTGAGGGCGGGCGAGCGAGGCGGCAGTACCGAGGCCGGGCGGCGCTGGCTGTAGGCGAGGGGCGACGGGCGGGCGGCCGAGGGCGAGGGCGACGGCGGCGGCCGAGGGCGAGGGCGACGGCGGGCGACGGGCGGGCGGCCGAGGGCGAGGCGAGGGCGACGGCGAGGGCGCCGAGGGCGAGGGCGAGGCGGCGCGCCGAGGGCGAGGGCGCGGCAGAGACGAACAGGCGAGAATCGGAATCGGAGAAGACGAGAATCGGAGCCTTGTATTTATAGCCCCACCCACCTTTAGTCGCGGTTGGCGATTTAGACCATGATTAAAGGTACCTTTAGTCATGGTCGCCTGCCCACCCGCGACTAATGGTTTTTTGGCGGGTTTTTTGCGTTCCCGCGCCCCCACCTTTAGTCGCGGTTGGTCTGGCCAACCGCGACTAAAGGCCGCCGCAGGTTTAGGGTTTTAGCCCCCCCCCCCAACCTGTTTTCTGTTTAATTTGTATTGTTTTCTTTTTAATTTGTATTGTTTTCTGTTTAATTTGTATTGTTTTATTTCTTTTGTGCTTTATTTTAATTTTGAAGGAGTTTCACATATTCTACGGTACTACATACATGCATATGAATGTACAATTTCAAACAAATTTGAAAAAAAGAATTCAAGAGGAATATACAATATATATTCAATATCATCGGATGACCATATACAATTTTGAACAAGTTTCCATACATAATTTAATGCATATAAAGTTCTACGTCCTTTGTATCTATTTAACTGTCTCCAAACCCTACGAGGCAAATACAAATAATATGTCAAAATAAAACTAATTCAATTCAATATGTTAAAAATACAAATAATATATCAAAAAATGGCTAAGTGTTGGCTGCTGGATGGGTATATATAGGGGAGGGGCTTTAGTTGCGGTTGGCCTGGCAAACCGTGACTAAAGGTGCCCGAAGGCCTTTAGTCGCGGTTGACCAGGCAAACCGCGACTAAAGACCTCACGCGGCGCCAGCTGGCCATCGAGCGCCTGGGCCCAGGCCTTTGGTCGCGGTTCACCTCCGTAATCATGACTTAAAGGTCCCATTAGTCGCGATTCCTACAGCTTCGCGACTTATGGGGCTGGACGGAAGCCTGTTTTTCCACCAGTGCCCCCTCACCTCTCACTGTCGTCTCTCCCTCTCCCCGCCGCGGGCGAGCGGCTGCAAGGGCAGGCGAGCAACGGGCTAGCGACTACGGTGGAGGGAGCACCTAGTTCTTCTCCTCAATCGACTAGCAGGGAGGAACAGCGACGGGCTAAATCTGATTCAGTACGTCTCTCCTCTTTTATCTCCCTAATCTCCTAGCTCAATCTGATTGGGGTTGTGGATTTAGCGGCAGGCTCAATCTGATTCAGAGGGCAGCAGGCTAACAACGACGATTAGCCGTTTGGGGTTGTGGATTCTTGCTGATGTGTTCATAAGCGGTGGTTCTAGATGTGCTCACGTAACAGACACATGTTAAAAAATCTTTGGTGTATTTTGAGTACATTACTTGTATTTTGATAGATTTTTTGACATGTAAAATGACTTGTATTTTCACATATTTTTTTACTTGTATTTTTACAGATTTTGGCAAAAAGTAATAATTACTTTCTTATGATGTGTTAAAATTAGAAAGAGCTATGGGAGTGACAATTGTGCATATACATATGTGAGAGGTAATCTCACGAGAAAGAGAAGCAAACCCATTTCATTCTAAGTTGCCAACCAAACATTGCAATGTAATCATTTCATTCCATCTATTTTACCGTACCGAACACAAGAATGGAACCAACACATTCCTTTGGAATGGAACCATTCCATTCCGTTCCACTTCGTTCTCCAACCAAACACACCATAAAAAGATTGAGATTTATAGGATGAGGAGGGTAGACCCAGTAACGGCAGCTGACGAATAACGCTAATAGAACAACCAATTTCGTTGCATGCATACCAACTTCCTGAAAGGAAGGAACGTGTGAATGTTAATCTCTGGTTGTTAGCTTAATGGTGTTGTTAGCGGCCGAATGGGTTATAATCTCTCTTCTTGCGGCAGGAATATGCCACAATTTTTTAGTACACATACTGGTATATACTCTATTTTTATAAGAGAATAAGTTACTATATTCCATCAAAAAAGATATACTGTATATACTCTATTTTTATAAGAGAATACATATACACTACATGCTTTGTGGAAGTATATAGTCACCTTTTTTTATAGTGTGTACACAACATATTTTCTGATGAAGTATATACCTCATTTTCTATGAGACAGTATATGCAACATCATCTATAAGGAAGTATATACTTCATATTTTATCTGACAATATATACTTAATATTTTTGTGAGAGTATATGCTAGTATATCACTTCTGATCGATATACTTTGCATTTTACGAGAGTATATACTACACTTTCTGAAGAAGCCAAAAATGGCTTTCACCCGCTTTATATATACCTCGTTTTTTATGAGTACTACATATTTTGTGAGGAAGTATATACTTCATATAATATGATATACTATATACTACATCTTTTGTGAGTAAGTTCATACTTCGTCTTTTGTGAGCTAGTATATGTTACATCGCTTGTGAGGGATTTACAGAGTATAGACTACACTTCCTGAAGAAGTACAAACTACAATATCTGTGGGAAAATACAATTCTTTTATGAGAGAGTATATACCATATCGCTATCACACCCTTTGTTCATTCTTTATGCACAGCTTGCATAAGGGGTGTATATTCATAAGAAGAAATATACATGGCTTTGCTCATCAGTAGTAACAAACTTGGCTTGATAGTATAAGTGCAAAGAAAACTACAATACCCACTGCCTTATACAATATATGATACGACGTTAATACATTCTGTATATGCACCATCGGTCCTGGGAGTTTATGTTTGTGTCATGGCGTGTGACACTAGACACTACACATGGATGCATGCTGGACTGCGGTAGCTCAGGCGTATTTTGATGTCTAGTTGGATCACCAGCCGTACATGCAAGAACTCTCCCTTATGCCGCACCGTCGCACGCGGCTGCCATCGTCTTCGTGCTGCATCCTAGGGCCACCCACGCTCTTTGTATAGAAATCAATAATCAAAGGGCACCGGTGCATGCTTAGAACCAAACCCATGCACGCGTAGCTTGACTCCTAGAGTAGCTGTAACCATAACTGTGTAAGGTGGATGCATCAGATTGTCAATGAATACAAATAAAAAAGGATAATTCATCCATCTAACTTATACTCATGAGACATGAGAGTGCAAAAGCAGACTTGGCCGTTTGATCACCTCCACGCGATTTATCCACATGCTGTGAGATTCAACCAAAACGAATGTATGAAACTTAATTAATGGAGTACAAGGAAGTGCATACATAAAGGTGATGCGTACATGAGTTAATACTTGAACAATGAGATGGTGAAGTACCTTCTCATTGTCGCGGGCCGGGCAAGGGCAGCGGCATCACGTCATTTCCTTGTCGCCATAGCCGCCGCCGCTGCTGACGGCTGTGTTACGCGAGGAGGCAATGATTGTAGCAGCTGCCGACGAGAGCTATATTTTCTCCTTTGTATGTTGTCGCTGTAGTAGTGATGGATCAGGAGGCAGCCGCATATCATCCTCTCGTCGTTACCGTCGTCGTGTCGCCGGCGCCCAGCATAATATGATATGCATGGTCAGGCGAATAAAAGATTCGAAAGCCTAATGGACTAATATGACGCGGCAACAAACATGCAACTACGAGTGTTTATCTCTAGTATTGCGGAACCACTTTTCAAAATGCACGTTACCCTTTCCGTGAGATTTGCATGTGATTAATTAACTAATTGGATATCTGCTGCAATTCAATAGCGCGGGAAAGCCAAAAGCTGACACGTGGGTAGGAGTATGTACTCGTAGGAGTACTAACCTATTTTCCTATATATATATATATATATATATATATATATATATATATAGACAGTCTATTCTGCTAATATTAGCAGAATAACTATTCTGCACACCACTTCGGCACTGCACGCTCAACAGAAGTGCACTGCATCATTTTGACGACGAGCACTGCAATAGAGACTAGTGAACTTCTCGTCGGAAAAAACTGCACGCGTTATTTTTTCGGTACTGTTTTCGCTCTAATTTTTTAACCGTTTATCGGAATGAGGCGTGTAATATACCATTGAAAAGCTATGGATTAAGCGCAACTTCGACATGTTGAACACTTTTCGAGATTCCACACGGTTTAAGAGCAGTTTTGAAAATAGTGCGGCGGATGACGAGTGGCAGCGAGCGTTTTTTCGCGTTTTTTTCTAAACCGCTTGTCGGAACGAAGCAAATGATACGCCGTTGGATAGATAACTTCGAGGCGCATCTTTTTCATATATAAATCTTTCTCTAATTCATTACGGTTTAAGAGCAGATTCAAATTTACTAAATCGCGGAACTCTGTTTTTTAAATTTTTTGAAATTTTCTGTACTGTTTTTGCTCCAGTTTTCTAACCGTTTGTCGGAACGAGGCGTGTGATACGCCGTTGGAAAGCTACGAACGAGGCCCAACTTTCATATGTTGAAATATTTTCGAAATTCCTTACGATTTTAAGTTAATTTTATAAATCGTGCGGCGGACGACGAGTGGCAGCGGCCGTTTTTGGCAAAAATTTTGCAAACCGCTGGTCGGAATGATTCAAACGATACGCCGTTGGAAAGATATCGACGATACGCAACTCTTTTATGTAGAGCACTCTCTCTAATTCATTACGGTTTAAGAGCAGTTTTTAATTTATCGAAAAGCGGACACTCTGTTCTTCGCGAGACCAAAATCGTCGTATTTACTGCATCGGACAGAAGAACGCATTGCTTCAGACAAAATACCGCACTGCATCAGATGGGCAAGTGCACTGCATGGTTTCTTTTTGTTTAGACGTATTTTTTCTCGGACGGGGAAAGAAGAACGCACTGCTTCAGACGAAATACCGCACTTCATCAGACGGACAAGTGCACTGCATGATTTCTTTTTTGTGGGACGTAAATTTCCTAAACGAGGTGGAGTACACTTTATGTAAGCGTTGATGAACCACAATCCTATGAAAAGTGAATCTCGAGACTACCGTAAACGGGCCGCGACACTACTGAAAGTGAACGGCGTAATTTTTTTTCCAAACTCAATTTTTTTACGTGCGTAGACCAGGCGAGTGGACCGCAAGGACTGAGCAAGTGAACCACACGTAGCGAGATGTGAGCTGCTTTTTGAGGTGTTTTTCTTTTCGGATTGCTAAGTGAACCACAAAGGAGTTTTATAGTGCACTGCATGAGAGGACAAAGTGAGCTTCAAAAACATACATATCCATTCATTATTTTTTGCACAACCACACATCCATCTAGTACACAACAGAATCAACGATGCAGCACCCAACAAAACTCCACTAGGGAAAGACTTGCTTATACAAAATGACCATCCATTCTTACTACCCTTTTCTCTATGTGTTTCCCATAAACAACAAACCAAACTTAAAATGAACATCGATGTTCTCTTCTTTGAGTGCACTGCAAATGATTTTCAAAAGAAAAAAAGAGTGAGCTGCAAAACAAAACAAGAGTGAGCTGCAAAACAAAAAAAGTGAGTTGCACCACACTGTAAAACTAAACACACTACAAAAACCGAATCGCATCAGATGAGCACTGCACACGCTACCCCGCCGGACTGTACCATTGCGGCTGCCGTACTGCACGCACACACCCCTGCAAAATGGGAGGCGGCTTCACCTCGCGAATGGTCAGGAAGGAGGCATTGGAGGCTGGGCCAAGTTGGGAGGTACGTGCCACAGTAGAAGGTGGCCACGGTCACACAGTCAACAGCGTAGCCGCCAGGGGTGAGCTGCACTGTTTGAGCACCTACACCAATCAATTTTTTGCAAAAGCTCTGAAGTGTAGGAAAATATGACAGGAAAGAAAACGAGTTGCGCCAAAAATGCACGTTCGCAGCAACGTCGATGGCCAGCGAACCACACCTCAATGTTTTGCAATCTGGAATCAAGAGCAGCACTTGCAGGCCATATGCTCACATACACTGCAGCAAGATGGGCTTCTACATGTTCAGTGGACAGCTACGGGGACGGGGAGCTGCACACCCGTGTCCTCTACACTACTCACACCGAAGTCAGTGGACTACAAGGCTCCGGTGTCACCGACAAAACTGCACAAAAACAAAATCTGAAACGCATTAGCAATGTCACTGAGCATCCGGTGGACTGCACGTCTGCATCATGAGCCCCGTCCCAATGGACTGCAGCATGGGCCTCGTGCGGGAAGGGTGAACTGCGGGAGGGGGGCAAGATATCTTCACGCACCTGTGGGCCGAACTCCATGACCGCATCAACGGAGCCCCTGCAAAGCAAACTGCAGGGCCACTGCACCGTAGCTGCATGGCCTAATCCCCAATCATCGTAGGTCACCGCCGCCATCACTCCGCCAACAAACCGAATGGCACGCAGAACGGCACCGGATCCGACGATGCGGTGGTGGTGCCGGACCTGATGTGCCAGATCCGAGGGGGGTGGCCGGAATTTTGGGAGGTGGCATGGCGACGGCGCAGATGTGCGGGGGTAGGAGGCGGCGAGGCGGCGTGGGGATATTAGGCGGGCGGGCGGCGCGGGGGAGGTGGACGCACGATGGCGCGGGGATAGTAGGCGGCTGGGCGGCGCGGGGGAAGTGGCGGCGGGGCGACGAGGAGGAGGTTGAGGCAGGGCGACGCGGGGGAGGTGGCGAGCTGGAGGGAGAGTTCGTGGGGAGATGGTGGTCGTGGTAGAGGGAGGGGGATTGGGTGGACGAGCAGAAGATAAGGTGGGGTAGGATTTTGCCGGTGCAGTTCGGTTTGGTTGGGTTCTGGGGTTAGTTAGTAGCTACGGTTTGATCGGTAGTGTTAGCAGAAAAAGTATATATATATATATATATATATATATATATATATATATATGTATATATATATATATATATATATGTGTATATGTAGTCAGTATCGTCGGTAAGATATACGAAAACTTGTTGTTCGACCAATCTCTTGGAGAAGGAGAGGTCGATCACTTCTCTCTGTATATGTTCATGAAGATCTTCTGTACTTAATTGTTTCCTTCATTTGCTTACTAGCTAGCTAGCATGTCGAGTCCTCTCTATACGTAGCGTCGACCAAGCACGGAGATAAGAGAGGACACTTCTCTCTATTAGCTAGCTAACACAATATATGAAACCCCTAAATTAACCCTACAAAACCCGCCCCCTCCCTTGAGAAAAAACAAAAACCCAGCCCTAAAATCTTTGGCGTGTGGAAGCCTTTTGGTCCCGGTTGGTGGCACCAAGGGACAAAAAACCCCAACAGCGGCGTGCCACGTGGAGACCGATCTGTCTTGGTTCTTGGGCCAACCGGGACTAAAGGGACAGGGCTTTAGTAACGACCCTTTAGTCCCGGTTCGGGAACCGGGACAAATGGCCCTCACGAACCGGGACAAATGGGGGTTTTTCTACTAGTGGGAGTTGAGCTCCTCGACCCACTTATTGTCGGCTTCCTCGAGAGATCGAATAACCCGAGGTTTTATGCCGCTAAGGGTCATCCAAATTGCTCAGTCGACCTACCCATTAGTTTGCGGATGATAAATGGAGGCGTAGTCAAGCTTGATGTTCAACTTGGGGCACCTCATTTTTACCTCCTCGGCCGTGAAGTTGGATCGATTATCTGTTATGATGTTGTGAGGTACTCCATAATGGTGTACCACGCTGGAGATAAATTTATCACCGGTTGGGCTTTAGCCGAGGCCATGAGCTTTGCCTCTATTGACTTTGTGAACTTGTCGACCATGACCAGCAAATATTTCTTGCTGGTTTGACCTTTGTGGAGCAGTCCGACTAGATAAGTCCCAAGACTTACCAGGTTATCGGGATTGTTTTCAAGTCTGTGGATGGAAGGTGGCTCTGTAGCACAAAGCTAGCACCCGCACCTATCGACTAAGTCTCTTGCATCGGCCGGTCCCGTGGGCCAATAGTACCCTATTCAGAAAACCTTTCTTACCAAGGTCCAAGGTGTTGGATGATGCCCATAGGTGCCGAAGTGTATCTCAGACAAGAGATTTTGTCCGTCAATATGCAGCGCAGGAGCACTCCTATGATGCTGCATTTATAGAGCTCTCCCTCGTGAACCTTGTAGGCGGTTGATCGTCGAACGATTCGATGACCATCCGTCTGGTCCTCGGATTGATATTTGTGTATCGAATAAGCAAGAAGTGGCTTTGTCCATGGCGCATAACTACCATAATCTCATGGGCCAAGGAGGTTTATTCGAGCTTCGTGCCCCTACAATCACCTTGTCCACCTCTATGGCTGACGGGGTGATCAATTCTTGTGTGGGTTCCTCGGGTTGCTTGCTTGGCTCGGTGGCTAACTTGCCATTTAACAGATGGTTTGAACAAACTGTTCTAGCAAGGTATTTTAGGAAACTGGCTCATGCCAAGCACCCATCCTTGCCGGTATGGCCGTGGCTTGGTTGCTTTTATGCGGGACATAGTGAGATTCTAAGCGCTCAAATTGAGCCGGCATGGTTATGTCCGTGTTGTGATATGAAGCTATCTTTGGGTCCTTTGCATCAAAGTCACCGTCCATCGAAGATATTGCGAGGTTGGACTCACCTCGGACCTCAAGATGCCTTATGCCCATGGAGACGGCCATCCGAAGACCATGAAGCAGTGCTTCGTACTCTGCCCCCTTGTAGAAGTCAGTTTACATGATCTGGAGCTCATACTCCGGGGTGTCGCTGGTGGGTGAGGTGAGGACTACCCCAGCCCCCAGTTCGGCGAGCATTTTAGAGCCGTCAAAATACATCACCTAATGGGTATAAGCCGCATGTTCTCTAGGTAGCTCACTCTCTGTCCATTTGGCGAAGAAGTCGCCCAACACTTAGGATTTAATAGCCCGACGTGGTCGATATGTAGCCCCGAAAGGGAGGAGCTCAACTATATTACCTAGTTTCTACTGATAATTGGAGCAGTGTCCAAAATATATTAATGTAAAACAGGTTTTACCCCTCAAAAAAATATATACAACAAGTTCTCTATTACTATAATGCATTTTTTGTTTTTCTACTATAGTTTTGGACAAGGACAACTCCAAATATCATTACAACTTTTATCGGGGAACCATTTATCTAGCCCACCCTGTAGGTCTACTTGAACTAAGACCTTTTTGTTTTGAATGTTGGCTGAGAAGCGCCAAGTCCATTGATCAGAAAGAGGTATTAGAAGAACACCTCGAGAGGAGGAAATCACCGCAAAAAATATAACCATTATTATTTGCTCTACTGTTACGTTATTCTGTGACCTCACAATATTTCAATACAAATCATGAATTTTAATGTCATCAATCACGTTAATTAGGAATATGCTAGTTTCCTTGTACTCGAGTGCTCTCGATATGGTAGGAATATACTATTAATTCATACTTTTCAGTTCTTGTGTTCCCTGTTTTCTCTAACATTTACCAAATACGGAGTATGAGTATGCGATGGCCTATTAGCCCTCATAGATGACCTATTAAGTCTTATCAACGGTCTATTACCTCGTTTAATCTAGGCCCTTGGATTTTAAATGTTTGAACGCCCACAATAGTTGGGTCCAACTTAAAACTTGTCTGGTGTCTTAGCGGAAAGAAGCGGCAATAAAATTAGTAGTTGCTATTAATAATCAATGGTGTGATGAAGGGAATAAGATGTAAAAGTTTTGACGAGGGAAGGGCGATGACGTCTTGTAGTCATTGCTAGGTGGTCTACGGAAGTAGATGCAATTTTTAACTTATGGTGTTATTTGTATTATATTACTTGATAGTTGATAAATAGTTGGACACCCCATAATAGTTGGTACCAACTTAAAACTTGTCCGGTGTCTTAACAGAAGGAAGCAGCAATAGAATTTGTAGTTGCTATTAATAATCCGTGGTACGATAAAGGAAATAAGATGTAAAACTTTTGACGAGGGAGGGGTGATGACGTCTTGTAGTTGTTGCTAGGTGGTTTACGGGAGTAGATGCATTTTTGAACTTATGGTGTTAGTTGTATTATATTACTTGACAGATGATAAATAGATTGGATGTTTTTTGAAAAAGATCTTTTTGTAAAAAAAAAATTGTAGTTGCTATTAATAATCCGTGGTATGATGAAGGAAAAAAAGATGTAAATTTTTGATGAGGGAGGGGCGATGGTGGCGGCGTGCTAGGGTGCTTGTAGTCGTTGGTAGGTGGCCTACGGACGTAGGTGTATTATTTTACTTATGGTGATCTTTGTATTATATTAATTGACAATTGATAGATAGATTAAAAGTTTTCCGTAAAAAGATCATATTGTGAAGAATAAAAGAGAAAATTAAAAAAATTGCAATGGCTATTAATAATTTGTGGTACAATGAAGGAAAAAAGATCTAGTTTTTAAAAATGAATGGGCGATGACGGCGACATGCCTGTAGTCGTCGCGGCCTAGATGTAATTTTTTCTTTTGTTTTTCTTTGTATTACTTGTCAGTTTTTCGAAAAAAACAATCTTATTGTCGTCGCAGCCTAGATGTATTTTTTTTATTTTCTTTGTATTACTTGTCAGCTTTTCAAAAAAAACAATATTATTGTAAGGAACATGATCTCACCTTAGTACTCTTTGGGTGTTAATCACATGGCGATGTGAACTAGATTATTGACTCTAGTAAACTCTTTGGGTGTTGGTCACATGGCGATGTGAACTATGAGTATTAATCACATGGCGATGTGAACTAGATTATTGACTCTAGTGCAAGCGGGAGACTGATGGAAATATGCCCTAGAGGCAATAACAAAATGGTTATTATTATATTTCCTTAATCATGATAGATGTTTATTATTCATGCTTGAATTGTATTGACCGGAAACATAAATACATGTATGGATACATAAACAAAATACTGTGTCCGTAGTGAGGCTCTACTAGACTAGCTCGTTGATCAAAAGATGGTTAAGATTTCCTAACCATAGACATGAGTTGTCATTTTATAACAGGATCACATCATTAGGAGAATGATGTGATGGACAAGACCCATCTGTTAGCTTAGCATATGGTCATTCAGTTTATTGCTACTGCTTTCTTAATGTCAAATACATGTTCCTTCGACCATGAGATCATGCAACTCCCAGATACCGGAAGAATGCCTTTTGTGCTATCAAACGTCACAACGTAACTGGGTGATCATAAGATGCTCTACAGATATCTCTGAAGGTGTATGTTGAGTTGGCATGGATCAAGATTGAGATTTGTCACTCCGTGTATTGGAGAGGTATCTCTTGGCCCTCTCGGTAATACACATCATAAGAAGCTTGCAAGCAAAGTGACTAAGGACTTAGTTATGATATGATGTATTATAAAATGAGTAAAGAGACTTCCCGGTAACAAGATTGAACTAGGTATGAAGATACCAACGATCGAATCTCGGGCAAGGAACATACCCATGGAAAAGGGAATTACGTTTGTTTTCATAAGGTTCGACCGATAACGATCTTCATAGAATATGTAGGAGCCAATATGGGCATCCAGGTTCCGCTATTGGATACTAACCGGGGAGGTGTCTCGGTCATGTCTACATAGTTCTCGAACCCGTAGGGTTCGCACGCTTGACGTTCGTTGACGATATAGTGTTATATGAGTTATATGATTTGGTGAACGAATTTTTTTTCGGATTCCCGGGTGAGATCATGGACATGACGAGGAGCTCCGGAATAGTCCGGAGGTAAAGATTGATATATAGGACGATGATATTTGGACACCGGAAGAGTTCTGGGATGTACCGGGTAGAAATCGGGTCACCTGAAGGGGTTTCGGCAACCCCGGGAGGTTAATGGGGCATATGGGCCAAAGGGGGGAACACACCAGCCCACAAGGGGCTGGCGTGCCCCTCCTGGGCCGCAGCCCTTGGGAAGAGACGGAAAGGGGGGAGTCGGCCTGTAAGGGGGTGCGGCTAGGGAAAGACCCCAAGTAGGATTCGGCCCTACTTGGGGCACCCCTTGGCCTCTCCCCCCTCCCCCACCTATATATATATGGGAGGGGCGCCATACATAAACACGACAATTGCTTAGCTGTGTGCGGCGCCCCCCTCCACAATTTAGTCCCTCTGTCATATTTTCATAGTGCTTAGGCGAAGCCTTGCGAAGATAGCTTCATCATCACCGTCACCATGCCGTCGTATTGCCAGAACTCATCTACTACTTTGCCATCTTGCTGGCTCAAGAAGGAAAGGACGTCACCGGGCTGAACATGTGCTGAATGCGGAGGTGTCTTACGTTTGGTACTCGATCAGTTGGATCACGAAGAAGTTCGAGTAGATCAACCGCATTAACAAACGCTTCCGTTTACGGTCTACGAGGGTATGAAGACACAGTCTCCCCCTTCGTTGTTATGCATCTTCATGGATAGATCTTGTGTGTGCGTAGAAGAAAATTTGTTTTCCATGCAACATTTCCCAACAAAAGGATGTTTTCAATAATGAGAACACATTGTTTTACAATGATGTTGAATAGACCCAAGTTATGAATTATTGAGAGATATTATCGTTGTTGTGTTTGTGTTGTCAGTGTTTTCATATAACTTGTTCACGATTACTTAGTTGCTTAGACCATTAGAATATCATATGACCGGAATACCAGAAGGTTACTTTGGGTTTACACATGCCACTCCATATATAGATGTGGATACAGGTGACTACGGGTATGCCAGAAATATATGTATCGGTAGTGATAGCTCAAGACAGGGATTTCCTACTCTCACAATAGACAGATACTCTCTGGGCCCACTCGGTGATATGGTATCACTATCATCTGGCCAGTTAATTGTGATGGAAATCACAGGATGCCGGAACACACACACACGAGTAAATAGAACAAGACCGGTAATGCGGATAATGGGTATAGTGATCAATGGGTTGCTTCACATGGATACCACCTTATGTCACCTCGGGTTCCGCTAAACGTATCATGGAGCAAAGGGAATGCTATTCGTAGAAAATGGTTCGCTCAAGAACTTCATGAATATGAGGGAGTTCAGAAGATTGTCCAGATCCCGTTGTTAACTATTGACCGGAAGGAGTTTTGGATCATTTTTGCTTATTTCCGACCCCATAAACCTATCATGATATAGTGGCATCATGAGCAAAGCTATGAGCAAATGCAGGTATGATTAGAGCATATGGTGATATGCGGCATTGCACGTAAGTGCGGGGTGATTAGATGGTTCTAATTATTGGACGTTCATGTTGTAACCGCTCTAATCTTGTGATGTTTTGATCTTGAAAGCATGTTCGAAGCGTTTGTTACGAAGGTTGGGTTGCTAAGGTCTGGCATGCCGTGGCTAAGTTTACATATACTTTGGGTTCGTTCATAGTCTTGAAAGATAAAATTTGAGAGGGCGCCCATGAGCCACGGTACGGCATGATGGCTGGCGCCATATGATTGTCTTTTCATTTATTTGTTGACCTACGTGTCAACCACGGTGACTATGAAGAAGACAATATTTTGTGATGGTGGACCTCGGCGCAAAGGTTGAGCACGGACGAGTTCTACAGCGCCGGAAAAGGCTATTGTGAAGAATAAAAGAGAAAATTAAAAAATTTGCAATGGCTATTAATAATTTGTGGTACAATGAAGGAAAAAAGATCTATTTTTTTTAAAAGGAATGGGCGATGACGGCGACATGCCTGTAGTCGCCACGGCCTTTGTATTACTTGTCAGCTTAAAAAAAACAATCTTATTGTAAGGAATAAACAACAAAAGACTTACATCACTGGTTAGCTACGCCAGTGAACGCTTTCTCTTCCTCAGCAGACCTGATAGGCCAAGCTTAGCTAGTATAAGCTGGCTCATTTCTGCGTCGTCGGCGCCTCAGCAAACCCGATAGACCAGCTAAGCTAGCTACAGCTGATCCGTGTTTGCTTCCTAGGCCGACAGAGCGCACAGGAACAAGCTATTTAAGCTGGCCAGAATCCTTCCACGAGAGCGATGTGGGACTAAAAAACGTGAAACCGTCGCGTGCTAGCTCCCGGTCCAGCAGCTTGGCTGGGCCGCCGTCGCCTTCGGCCCACCTGGGCGAGGAGAAAAAGGCGAAGAGGCTTCGACCGCGCGATCCAACTGACACAAGCACAAGCCGTTGGCGTCAACCAATTCGGTGTGGTGTCCTACGTTGATTGCCAATGGTGCATATTGGACAAGGACGCACGTAACCAACTTAAATTCGTATAGGCGTCTCCGTGCCACTGAGCCTCCGGTGAATTGGATCGTCTACATGTGCGCCAAGGAACATGATTTCTAGCAACTCACATCATTCGTGAACAAGGCGATATCATGACACGTTTCGCTCGCGCTGGGGCGGCTCGAGCGAACGTTAGCCGCCACCTCTCCCTCGTGGTCTCCATTGTTAAACATTGTAACCTTCGGTGTTGTATAAACCGTAGGATAGATTTGGTTGTTAGGCTGTTGTGATTGAGTCTGGAGATCAATCCACGCCATGTAAATCTCTTTGTAACAACCTGGCTTCGGTCCTTATATTAACACGCAATGCGTCCCTGTTAGGCATACGCTTAACCTATTCTTCCCACATGGTATACAGAGCCTACCTTTTCCATCGCTTCTAGATGTCGAGCTCCTCCTCATCCGTCGGCATGGCCACGCCCTCCATCGCCTCTCTAGGTCACACCATCACCGAAAAACTGACCCGAGAGAATTTTCTGGTGTGGAGGGCACAGGTCCTGCCACACATCAAGGGGGCGGGGCTGATGGGCTATCTGGGCGGCTCGATCAGGGAGCCCGCCGCCGTGATCTACTTCGAGAAGGACGTCGCTGGCAAGAAGGAGATCACGTCCTTGCTGAACCCTGAGCATGCTGTGTGGGTTACCCAAGACTAGCAAATCCTCATGTTTTTGATCCCATCGCTCTCCCGTGAGGTTTTACTGCAGGTCAGCTCCCACACCACCGCCGCCTCGATCTGGAACGCCCTGCTGCAGAGCTTCTCCTCGCAGTCGAGGGCGAGGGTCATCCAACTCCGCTCTGCCATCGAGCACACCCGCAAAGGAGACATGTCCGCTGCTGCCTACTTCACCAAGATGGTGAGCATCTCCGACGAGCTGGCAGCCGCCGGCAAGCCCCTGGATGAAGACGACGTCGTCGATCACATCCTGCAAGGTCTCCTCCACGAACCCAACTACAACGGCTTCGTCTCGGCCATCTCCACCCGCACCGCCACCGAGCAGCCGATCGGTCTCAGCGAGCTCTTCTCGCTGTTGCTGTCGGTTGAAGCTCGCATCGCCGCCCAAAACACCGCCTTCCACTCCGCCAATCTAGCGGCAAGGGGTGGAGATCGCGGCAACCCAAGGGGCGGCAGCAACAGTGGAGGCGGCTCCCGCGGCTACATCAACAACAACGCGGGCGCCCACTACCCTGACAATTCCGGCGGCGGCTTTGGATGTGGGCCGCAGCAAGGAGGTGGTGACCGTGGTGACCGCGGTGACCACGAGCGCGAGAAGTGCCAGATTTGCAAGCTCGAAGGGCACGGCGCATGGCGTTGCAAGAAACGCTTTGATTGCAACTTCAACAACAATGTCCGCAACCCCACAGGAGGCGGCGGTGGCGGAGGACGTGGCGGTGGTGGAGGACAGCGCTTGGCCAACGCAGCTCACACCTATGGAGTTGATACCAACTGGTATCTTGACACCAGCGCTACTGACCACGTGACAGGAGAGTTGGAGAAGCTCACTATTCATGATCGTTACACCGGCACGGAACAAATCCACACGGCGAGTGGTCAAGGTATGGATGTTGCGCATATTGGTCATTCGGTTCTTACTACCCCTAATGGTTCCTCTTTAGCACTAAACATCATCCTCCATGCTCCACAAGCCGACCAAAGTTTACTTTCCACTCATCGTCTTATGCAAGACAATCATGCTTTTCTTAAGATTTACCCTCAAATTTTCTTCGTCAAGGATCGGGCCACTCGGAGCACCATTCTTCAAAACAAGAGTAGAGATGGCATGTTCCCTGTATCCGGCCATTAGGGTGTTCCTCATCGTCAAGTGCTAGGCGTTCCAAAACCATCCACTTCACGGTGGCACAAACGCTTAGGGCATCCTTCGCTACCGGTGGTCCAGAAAATTCTTCGTGATTTTAGTCTTCCAGTGTCAAATAAACAAGATCATCATCTGGTTTGTGATGCATGTCAAATGGCCAAGAGCCATCAACTTCCCTATTCTAGGTCTACTAGTGAGTCGAAAGCTCCTTTAGAGCTTGTTTTTTGAGATGTGTGGGGTCCTAGCCCAATTTCTGTAGGCAGACAAAAATATTATGTGAGCTTCATTGATGATTTCAGTAAATTTAGCTGGGTCTATTTACTCAAGAATAAGTCTGATGTGTTTGAGAAATTCCATCTCTTTCAAAAGTATGTTGAGCGACTTTTTGATCGCAAAATTCTTGCTATGCAAACCGACTGGGGGGTGAATACCAAAAACTTCACTCATTTTTTGAACACATTGGCATTACCCACCATGTCTCTTGCCCACATGCCCATCAGCAGAATGGTTCTACTGAAAGAAAGCACAGACACATTGTAGAGGTTGGCCTCTCTCTTCTTGCCCATGCCTTCATGCCTTTGAAGTTTTGGGATGAGACCTTTCTCACGACAGTTTACCTCATAAATCGCTTTCCTAATAGAGTTATTGCCAACCAAACACCACTTGGGCGCCTCCTTGGCACCAAACCAAATTATTCGTTCCTTCGCATCTTTTGTTGTGCGGTGTGGCCAAACCTACGCCCCTTCAACAAACACAAACTTGAATTTCGGTCCAAGCAATGTGTGCTTTTAGGGTACAGTAGCCTTCACAAAGGATACGAGTGTTTAGATGTCTCTACTGGGCGGGTTTATGTGTCTCATGATGTGGTGTTTGACGAGCACGTTTTCCGTTTTCACAACTCCATCCAAACGCCGGCGCGCAACTTCGCAAGGAACTTGTCCTTCTTCCATCTCACCTCCTACCTCCATCAGCCTACGTTCCCAGGGGTGTAGTAGGTCCTAATGATCATATGTCAATATCTAATACTCATGCCGGAAGTATGCAGGAAACTGATGAGGAAATAGGCGAAAATTCCTTTGATTTTATGCAGCTAATAACAGAAGATACGAACGAAACTGGCGCAGACGATCCTAGCTGCAATCCCGGAGCTGATCCTGGCGGGAGTATCTCCTCGAGATCACGCGCTGCAGGCCCGACAGGCGGATCCCTGATGGGATATGCGCCTGCGCTAGCCTCAGCGTCAGGCGGACCAGGTGGGTCCCATGCGCGTGGGCCTGTCGGTCTCCCGCAGCCCCTCAGCACGACCCTCGCCGCACGTGGGCCTGGCGTCGCGACAAGGTTGGGCGGTGGTGCGCCTCAGCCCAACCAGGACTCGCCACCTGGCAAATAAATAATGAGTTCATTGCAGTACATTATGTGGTGGTTTTGTTTTCTTTCACTAACGGAGCTTATAAGATTTCCTGTTGAGTTTTGTGTTGTGAAGTTTTCAAGTTTTGGGTAAAGCTTTTATGGACTATGGAATAAGGAGTGGCAAGAGCCTAAGCTTGGGGATGCCCATGGCACCCCAAGATATTCAAGGATAGCCAAAAGCCTAAGCTTGGGGATGCCCCTGGAAGGCATCCCCTCTTCGCCTTCGCTCATTGGTAACTTTACTTGGAGCTATATTTTTATTCGCCACATAATATGTGTTTTGCTTGGAGCGTCGTGTATTATATTAGTCTTTGCTTTTAGTTTACCACAATCATCCTTGCTGTATACACCTTTTGGGAGAAGCCTATTTGATTAGAATTTGCTAGAATACTCTATGTGCTTCACTTATATCTTTTGAGCTTGATAGTTTTTGCTCTAGTGCTTCACTTATATCTTTTAGAGCACGGTGGTGTCTTAATTTTGAAGAAATTGCTAGTCTCTCATGCTTCACTTATATTATTTTTAGAGTCTTTTAGAACAACATGGTATTTGCTATTATCGTAAAGTTGGTCCTAGAATGGTAGGCATCCAAGTTGGGTATAATAAAAACTATCATATGAAGTGAATTGGATGCTATGGTCAATTTGATACTTGATAATTGTTTTCAGATATGGAGGTAGTGATATTAAAGTCATGCTAGTTGGGTGATTATGAATTTAAAGAATGCTTGTGTTGAAGTTAGCAGTCCCATAACATGCACGTATGATTAAAGTTGTGTAACAAATTTGAAACATGAAGTGTACTTGGCTTGTGCATCCTTATGAGTGGCGGTCGGGGACGAGCGATGGTCTTTTCCTACCAATCTATCCCCCTAGGAGCATGCGCGTAGTACTTGGTTTTTGATGAGTTCTAAATTTTTGCAATAACTATTTGAGTTCTTTTGACTAATGTTGAGTCCGTGGATTATACGCACTTTTACCTTTCCACCTTTGCTAGCCTCTTCGGTACCGTGCATTGCCCTTTATCACCTTGAGAGTTCGTGCAAACTTCGCCGGTGCATCCAAACCCCGTGATATGATACGCTCTATCACACATAAACCTCCTTATATCTTCCTCAAAACAGCCACCATACCTACCTATTATGGCATTTCCATAGCAATTCCGAGATATATTGCCATGCAACTTTCCACCGTTCCGTTCATCATCATCATGACATACTTCACTTTTGTCATATTGCCATTGCATGATCATGTAGTTGACATCGTATTTGTGGCAAAGTCACCAAGCATTATTTTTCATACATGTCACTCTTGATTCATTGCACCATCCCGGTACACTGCCGGAGGCATTCATATAGAGTCATATATTGTTCTAGTTTTGAGTTGTAATTCTTATGTTGTAATCAATAGAAGTGTGATGATCATCATTATTAGAACATTGCCCAAAGAAAAAAAAGAAAAGAAAAGAAAAAGAAGAAAGGCCAAAAAGAAAAAAAAGAAAGGCCGAAAAAAAGGGAAAAGAAAAAAAATAAAAAAAATAAAAAGGGCAATGTTACTATCTCTTTTTCCACACTTGTGCTTCAAAGTAACACCTTGTTCTTCATGTAGTGAGTCTCATATATTGTGCTTCAAAGTAGCACCATGTTTTTCATATAGTGAGTCTCATAAGTTGTCTTTTTCATACTAGTGGGAATTTTTCATTATAGAACTTGGCTTGTATATTCCTACGATGGGCTTCCTCAAATGCCCTAGGTCTTCGTGAGCAAGCAACTTGGATGCACACCCACTAGTTTTCTTTTGTTGACCATTCATTTTTAGCTCTAGTGCATCTGTTGCATGGCAATCCCTACTCCTCATATTGACATCAATTGATGGGCATCTCCATAGCCCGTTGATTATCCTCGTCAATGTGAGACTTTCTTTTTTTGTCTTCTCCACACAATCCCCATCATCATATTCTATTCCACCCATAGTTCTATATCCATGGCTCACGCTCATGTATTGCGTGAAGGTTGAAAAAGTTTGAGATTATTTAAGTATGAAACAATTGCTTGGCTTGTCATCGGGCGTATAGAAGTTGGGAATATCTTTGTGTGACGAAAATGAAGCATAGCCTAACTATATGATTTTGTAGGGATGCACTTTCTTTTGCCATGCTATTTTGAGAAGACATGATTACTTTGATTAGTATGCTTGAAGTGTTACTATTTCTTTTATCAATATGAACTTTTATTTTGAATCATTTGGATCTGAACATTCATGCCACAATAAAGAAAATTACATTATGAATTATGCTAGGTAGCATTCCACATCAAAAATTTCTTTTTTATCATTTACCTACTCGAGGACGAGTAGGAATTAAGCTTGGGGATGCTTGATACGTCTCCAACGTATTTATAATTTTTGATTGTTCCATGCTATTATATTACCCCTTTTGGATGTTTATGGGATTTATTTTACACATTTATATCATTTTTGGGACTAACCTACTAACCGGAGGCCCAACCCATATTGCTGTTTTTTTGCCTATTTTAGTATTTCGAAGAAAAGGAATATTAAACGGAGTCCAAATGGAATGAAACCTTCCGGAGCGTGATTTTTTGGAACGAACGTGATCTGGAGAGCTTGGAGTGCAAGTCAAGAAGCTTCCGAGGGCCCCACGAGATAGGGGGCCGCGTCCCCCCCTATAGGGCGCCCCCTGTCTCGTGGGCCCCTCGGGCGGCCACCGACGTACTTCTTCCTCCTATATATACCTACGTACCCCGAAAACATCCAGGAGCACCACGAAACACAATTTCCACCGCCGTAACCTTCTCAGATCCGCGAGATCTCATCTTGGAGCCTTTCACAAGACTACTGGAGGGGGAATCGACCATGGAGGGCTTCTTCATCAACATCCTTGACCCTCCGATGAGTTGTGAGTAGTTTACCACAGACCTACGGGTCCATAGTTATTAGCTAGATGGCTTCTTCTCTCTTTTTGGATCTCAATACAATGTTCTCCCCCTCTCTTGTGGAGATCTATTCGATGTAAACTCTTTTTATGGTGTGTTTGTCGAGATCCGATGAATTGTTGGTTTATGATCAAGTTTATCTATGAATAATATTTGAATCTTCTCTGAATTATTTTATGTATGATTGAGTTATCTTTGCAAGTCTCTTCGAATTATCAGTTTGGTTTGGCCTACTAGATTGGTCTTTCTTGCCATGGGAGAAGTGCTTAGCTTTGGGTTCAATCTTGTGGTGTCCTTACCCAGTGACAGAAAGGGTTGCAAGGCACGTATTGTATTATTGCCATCGAGGATACCAAGATGGGGTTTATATCATATTGCATGAGTTTATCCCTCTACATCATGTCATCTTGCTTAATGCGTTACTCTGTTCTTATGAACTTAATACTCTAGATGCAGGCAGGAGTCGGTCGATGTGTGGAGTAATAGTAGTAGATGCAGGTAGGAGTCGGTCTACTTGTTATGGACGTGATGCCTATATACATGATCATGCCTAGATAATCTCATAACTATGCGCTTTTCTATCAGTTGCTCGACAGTAATTTGTTCACCCACCGTAATACTTATGCTATCTCGAGAGAAGCCTCTAGTGAAACCTATGGCCCTCGGGTCTATCTCTTATCATATTTGCTTTCAATCTACTTTTATTTGCATCTTTACTTTTTGCATCTATATCATAAAATACCAAAAATATATTTATCTTATCATACTATCTTTATTAGATGTCACTTTCGCAAGTGGCCGTGAAGGGATTGACAACCCCTTTGTTGCGTTGGTTGCGAGTTCTCAGTTTGTTTGTGTAGGTGTGTGGGACTTTTGAGGAGACTCCTACTAGATTGATACCTTGGGTCTAAAAAATGAGGGAAATACTTACGCTACACTTGCTGCATCACCCTCTCCTCTTCGAGGAAAACCAACGCAAGCTCAAGACGTGGTAGTGATGTTTAGTTTGTTGTACATAACATGCCTTTATATGTACTTATACAGGACAATATTGAGAACAGTGTTGTTTTTTCCATGAGGTTAGTGTCATCGCATTGCTTATATGTACTCACTGTTCAGGATCTCGGTAGCTGGTACCATACAGCCCAGGGGCTGATAAGGGATTAATCGTCGCATCGGACATTTCACTCAAAATATCTGTAACCCATTTATCAGTAGGTTAACTAGGGCCATATTTAATATATCTGAGGCTATATAGCAACATGCATTATACTGAATGACTAAATATGCAATTCCAGGCTACATAGCAACAAGGAAGAGTGTTACCTTGATGTTTGTGTTACCGTAATGTTCTGATGATGTCTAGATATATGTGTATAAAATCTTATATAATGGATCGAGGGAGTGTTGTACTACATCATTTTGAAATTGTTGTTTAGCTTCTAATATTAACTTGATGCTTTAGGGTACACACACTAGTGGAAAAACAGGCTTCCGTCCAGCCCCATAAGTCGCGAAGCTGTAGGAACCGCGACTAATGGGACCTTTAGTCGCGGTTCTGGAGGTGAACCGCGACCAAAGGCCTGGGCCTGTGGCGCTCGGTGGCCAGCTGGTGCATCGTGAGGCTTTTAGTCCTGCTGGCTGTGACAACCGCGACTAAAGGTTTTGGGCACCTTTTAGTCACGGTTTGCTGTGCCAACCGCAACTAAAGCCCTCCCCTATATGTACCCATCCAGCAGCCAACACTTAGCCATTTGGAGCCATTCTCTTCACAAGTGGGTGTAGGTTTGCTTTTGGTTCCTCTTATGCACATAAGGTGTTTGATGAAATGCCCCAAGAGCATGAAACAAACATGACATGAAGTGTTGGAGCCACACTCTTCGATCATGGTTAGCAACTTGATGAACCTTTGATGTGTCAATATGCATGTGTGTAGTTCATTGTTTAATTTATATTGTTTGTAGCTAGTTAGTTTAACAAATGCATGATGGTTAATTATATATTTTATATTATAATAATGCAGATGAATCGGCAATGGATGTACGGTAACCGACTCTCCGTGAAGTTCACTACGGGTTTGAAAGATTTCCTCGTAGTGGCTAATGCGAACAAGCCGGGGGTTTTGTTATCTGTCCATGTGTTATCTCAGAAGAATGAGAAGGGTTACTCTTCCTCAAGAGTTGTTCACATGCATCCGCTTGAAGGGTTTCATGCCAAGCTATAATTGTTGGACCAAGCATGGAGAAAGAGGGGTTATAATGGAAGAAGATGAAGAAGGGGATGATTTCATCGATGAAAGCTATCTTGCTCATTTCGGTGATACTTTCATGGAGGATGTCAAGGTGAAGGGGAAGGTGAAGAAGAGGCACGTGATGATCCTGCTGATGATCTTGGTCGGACCATTGCTGATGCACGGAGACGCCGCGAAACTGAAAAGGAGAGGGAGAATTTGGATCGCATGTTAGAGGATCAGAAAAGGCGCTGTACCGGATGCGATGATGGTCTGAAAAAGCTGGGCTGCACACCGGATTTGCTGAAATGGAAGGCGAGGTGTGTAGCTGACTCGGCATTTGAAAACTTGCTGAAAATGTTGAAGAATATGTTTCCAAAGGATAACGAGTTGCCCGCCAGACGCGTCTGAAGCAAAGAAGGTTGTCCGCCCTCTAGGTTTAGAGGTTCTCAAGATACATGCATGCATCAACGATCGCATCCTCTACCGCTGTGAATACGAGAATTTGAATGAATGCCCGGTATGCACCGCATTGCGTTATAAGATCGAGGCGATGACCCCGGTGACGATGTTGAGGGCCGTAAACCTGTGAAGAGGGTTCCCGCCAAGGTGATGTGGTATGCTCCTATAATACCACGGTTGAAACGTCTGCTCAGGAACAAAGAGCATGCCAAGTTGTTGCGATGGCACAAAGAGGACCGTAAGTCGGACGGGGAGTTGAGACACACCGCAGATGGAACGCAATGGAGAAAGATCGATGATGGTTCAAAGATTTTGCAGCCGACGCAAGGAACATAAGATTTGCTCTGGCACGGATGGCATGAATCCTTTTGGCGAGCAGAGCTCCAGCCATAGCACCTGCCCGTGACTCTATGCATCTACAACCTTCCTCCTTGGTTGTGCATGAAGCGGAAGTTCATTATGATGCCAGTGCTCATCCAAGGTCCGAAGCAACCCGGCAACGACATCGATGTGTACCTAAGGCCATTAGTTGATGAACTTTTACAGCTGTGGGGTGGTGTCCGTGTGTGGGATGAGCACAAACAAGAGGAATTTGACCTACGAGCGTTGCTTTTTCAGAACCATCAACGATTGGCCTGCTCTTAGTAACCTTTCGGGACTGTCAAATAAGGGATACAATGCATGCACGCATCGCTTACATGAGACTGAAAGTGTACATTTGCCAAATTGTAAGAAGAACGTGTACCTTGGGCATCGCCGATTTCTTCCAAAATTCATCCAAGAAGAAAGAAAGGCAAGCATTACAACGGCAAGGCAGATCACCGGCCGAAGCTCGCGAACGACCGGTGCCGAGGTATTTGATATGGTCAAGGATTTGAAAGTCATCTTTGGAAAGGGTCTGGCGGACAATCAGTTCGAAGGGAGCCGACGGGCACGCAGCCATGTGGAAGAAGAAATCTATATTCGGGAGCTAGAATATTGGAAAGTCCTAGATGTCCGCTCTGCAATCGACGTGATGCACGTTACGAAGAATATTTGCGTGAACCTCCTAAGCTTCTTGGGCGTGTATGGGAAGACAAATGATACAAAGGAAGCACGGCAGGACCAGCAACGCTTTGAAAGACCACGATGACCGCATCCGGAATGGTTTCAAGGTCGTGCTGCCTACGCCCGACCAAAGAAGAGAAGGTCATCTTTTTGAATGCCCGAGCAGTATGAAGGTTCCGTCTGGATTCTCGCCCAATATAAAGGGAATAATAAACATGGCGGAGAAAAAGTTCCAAAACCTGAAGTCTCACGATCGCCACGTGATTATGACGCAATTGCTTCCGATTGCTTTGAGGGGCTCTCGCCGAAAATGTTCGAGTAGCCATTGTGAAGCTATGTGCATTCCTCAATGCAATCTCTCGAGAAGGTAATCAATCCAGAAGTTCTACCACGGTTACGTAACGATGTGATCCAATGTCTTGTCGGTTTCGAGTTGGTGTTCCCGCCATCCTTCTTCAATATTATGACGCACCTCCTGGTTCACCTAGTCGAAGAGATTTTCGTTCTCGGTCCTGTATTTCTACACAATATGTTCCCTTCGAGAGGTTCATGGGAGTATTAAAGAAATATGTTCGTGAATCGTGCTAGGCCAGAAGGAAGCATCGCCAAGGGCTATGGAAATGAGGAGGTAATTGAGTTTTGTGTTGACTTTGTTCCTGACCTTAAGCCGATTGGTCTTCCTCGATCATGCACGAGGGGAGACTAAGTGGAAAAGGCACGATCGGAATGAAATCAACGATATGTATGGACGGCCATTCTCCGATCAAGCACACCACACTGCATCTTGACCAATTCCAGCTTGGTGGCTGCACTTTGAGAAACACAAGAATATTTTACGCTCGACAACCCGGGAAGCTCGAATCCTGGATTAGGAAGGCCCACATGGAGACTTTCGGCAGTTGGTTGAGAAAACATTTAATGAATGACAATGATGTTGTAGATCAGCTGTACATGTTGGCCAAGACACCATCTTCGACTATAACGACTTTCCAAGGGTACGAGATAAATGGGAATACATTTTACACGATCGCCCAAGATAAAAAGAGCACCAACCAAAACAGTGGTGTCCGCTTTGATGCAGCAACCGAGAATGGGCAAGAGGTCACATATTATGGTTACATAGAGGAGATATGGGAACTTGACTATGGACCCTCCTTTAAGGTCCCTTTGTTCCGGTGCAAATGGTTCAAGCTAACAGGAGGTGGGGTAAAGGTGGACCAGCAATACGGAATGACAATGGTGGATTTCAACAATCTTGGTTACCTTGATTTAACCATTCGTCCCTAGCGAAAGATGTCGCTCAGGTTTTCTATGTGAAGGACATGAGTAGCAAACCGAGGAAACGGAAAGATAAGAAAACGATCAGTACATCATGCGATGATCCAAAGCGCCACATTGTTCTTTCAGGGAAAAGAAACATCGTGGGAGTGGAGGACAAGATGTACATGTCGAAGATTATAATATGTTTGCTGAAATTCCGCCTTCAAAGTGAACACCGACCCAAGCATTAAGTTAAATGATGAGGATGCTCCATGGATACGGCACAATCGTAAGCAAGCAGGGACACAAGGGAAGAAATGATGTGTAATAATTTATTGTACCAAACTTTGTTGAATGGATCATGTGAATTATATTACCCGTGATGTGTTTGGTGTCCATTTTGAATGATTCGAGATACCACCGATGATACATGAAATTTGGAGTGATTTAGTCATACTCCTGCCTAGGCGTATAATATGCATACTGTAGTCTTCATAGCCGCCGTCGTCGTTGTAATTGGTAGTCAAGGGTAGTTCGAGGCGCAAAGCTCCTCCACCTGCTGGTAGGTTAGAGTGGGTGCGGTGGAAGCCATGAGAGAGTGATGAGAGATTGTAGAGATGTGATAATGCTGGCCAAGCCGGGCTACATATATGTAGTGAGAAATGGCGGAAAAATGGGAGCGGGAAGACAGGAGGCGGGAAGAAAGTGGCGGGAAGAAAGAGGCGGAAGACAGGGAAGAAATGGCGGAAAACCCTAAACTCATGGCCTTTTAGTCGCGGTTGGGCAAGCGACCAGCGACTAAAATAGCAACAATATGTATTTTGTTGTAAGTAGAAACAAAATAAAATAAATAAAGCATCAAAGAAAACAAATATAAGTGTTTTCAATTTTGAAAACTAATGTCACTAACAGAAAGTTTAGAATTTTTCTAAAACTAAAAGCAAAAAGAATTAAAAATAAAGCAAAAACAACAAAAATAAATAATAATGCAGAAAACTAAAATAGCAACAATAAGTATTTTGTTGTAAGTAGAAACAAAATAAAATAAATAAAGCAACAAAGAAAACAAAAAAGTGTTTTCAAATTTGAAAACTAATGGCACTAACAGAAAGTTTATAATTTTCTAAAACTAAAAGCAAAAAGAATTAAAAAATAAAGCAAAAACAACAAAAAATAAATAATAATGCAGAAAACTAAAATAGCAACAATAAGTATTTTGTTGTAAGTAGAAACAAAATAAAATAAATAAAGCAACAAAGAAAACAAAAAAGTGTTTTCAAATTTGAAAACTAATGGCACTAACAGAAAGTTTATAATTTTCTAAAACTAAAAGCAAAAAAGAATTAAAAAATAAAGCAAAAAACAACAAAAAATAAATAATAATGCAGAAAACTAAAATAGCAACAATAAGTATTTTGTTGTAAGTAGAAACAAAATAAAATAAATAAAGCAACAAAGAAAACAAAAAAGTGTTTTCAAATTTGAAAACTAATGGCACTAATGAAAGTTTATAATTTTTCTAAAACTAAAAGCAAAAAGAATTAAAAAATAAAGCAAAAAACAACAAAAAATAAATAATAATGCAGAAAACAAAACAAAAAACTGGAAAAAATAGTGCCGCCATCTTGGACCCCCACGGCTGAATACGACTAGAAACCCTACATGGGCTGTGATTCAGCCCGCAGGAGGCCAAGTAGGCCCACAGGCACATAGCTAGTGACAGATTAGGCCCGACAGCCTGCAGTTGAGAGGAGCTCGAGAGGGTGGGCGCAGCAGCGCTTATAAACCACTCTCGAGCTCTCCCAACTAGCGAGGTGGGACTAAACTTTTGGGCGCGGGGCAGCACAAGGCCTTTAGTCGCGGTTGGCGACGAGGCCCGCGACTAAAGGTACCCTTTAGTCATGGTCGCCTGCCCAACCGCGACTAAAGGGGGGGCGCGGATCGCAAAAACCGCCAAAACCCTTTAGTCGCGGTTGGGCGGCGACCATGACTAAAGGGTACCTTTAGTCAGGCCTCGCCGCCACCCGCCACTAAAGGGGGGGCTATAAATACAAGCCCTCGACGCCGCCCGCCGTTTCTCGCCTGTTCGTCTCTGCCGCGCCCTCGACGCCGCCCGCCGTCGCCGTCGCCCTCGGCGCCGACGCCCGTCGCCGTCGCCCTCGGCCGCCGTCGCCGTCGCCGCTCGCCCTCGACGCCGCTGCCGTCGCCCTCGCCCAGCAGCGCGCCGGCCCGGCCTCGAATCGCTCATTGGACTGCATGCCTCACTCGCCTCTCCGTCCCCTCCCGCACGGCGCCCGGCACCTCCTCGATCCGTGCTGGAACGAGGGCATGACCCCGCGGCGCTCCCGTCGCCGGCGCCCGTTCCCGGTGCCGCCCTGCCGCCGCTGCGGCTCACGCCCTCGACGCGCCGGCCTCGTCACCGTCGCCTCTCCGCCTCTCCTCTGACACCCGCGGCGCCCCGAGGCCGATGCCGCCCCCCATCGCCGCTCGCCGTCACCCCCGCCGCTCGTCGGGCCTCGCCCGTTCAGCCGGCCGCTGGCCTTCGGCGCTCCGGCTAGAACCTATTACCGGTGGGGCCCCTAAAAAAAGAAGAACAAAAAGAAATATGTATAAATAAAAATTAAAAATGATAATAATTAAAAGTAATTAATGCTGATGTCATAACCCTGTTTTCCTTTTATTTAAATCTGTTAATTCCAAATAACTGTTTAAAACTTTGAAAAATCATATTAAATAAACCGTAGGTCGGATCAAAAAACTTTATACATGAAAGTTGCTCAGAACGACGAGACGAACCCGAATACGCTACCCACATACATGTCGATGCCTCTAACTATCTGAACATGGAATTCTCCCCTCCGGTCTTCTATCCGACATTAGTCCGAACCGGAAAACATTCTTGCTGAATCCCCTTCACCTTTATCGTAGCCATATGTTAGGTCACTCCGGCACATCATATTGCCCCTCTTCTCTCCGGTAGACCCCGAGACCGATGTCGCTTCGTGATCGATTACGCCGACAACGACCCCCTTCTCCTTGCGAGCAACCGTGCAAGCCCCCTTGACCATCCCGATATCGCCCATTCCGTGAAGACGTGGTTGTCTGTTGTCCTCGCCTCCCTCTCCGTGTGTGTTGTCCTCGCCTCCCTCTCCGTGACGCCGTCGTTCTGCCGCCCGTCTCGCGCTCTACCGCGACACCCTCTCCCACCCCTTCCTCGCCTCCTTTTGCCACCGCCTTTCGCCACCGCCACCGCCACCCTTCTTCACTTAATTAATTTGTTTTTACTACATGTTTTCAGGACTGACATAATGGCGAACGATAGAGCTGACCCGATTATGGACAACTATGATCCGGACGGTGAAGCACATATGTTCGGCATCATAAACGGCGATATTCAATATGTGCCGACCGGAGAAGAAGAAGATGATATCTCTTCTTATCCGAACCTTGACGGTGAAGATGAAGGGCGCCGTCGGCAAGAAGATGTCAAGAAACGTCGATAAACGCATTTATCTTCAAATGGAAGTAGCAACCACCTCCGGCGCCGAGGTATATATATACATTGAGCCTCCGGTGATACAAACTAACTGATTTGAATAAATATGTGTGTACTAACGCAGCGACTCTCTTTCTTATTTTAGCCCTCGGCGGATCGTCAAACAATCGAGTACGTCGTCAAAGCGTGGGCGCAACCAAGACGATGAAACAAGGAGAAACATGCACCATCGAGGTTGTCGACAAAGGTAACCGGCAGGCTGCTGGAGCCCCGCAAGAACGCCACCAAGTTTGTCAGCCAATGCGGAGCCATTGTTAGAGACAACGTCTCGATCACCGTCCAGGAGTGGAATGAGCCAAAGAAGGCACGAATTGATGGTTTCACTTTTGTCGATAAGAGAACAAAAAAGATTGCTTCAAGAAGCTTATGGAACATTTCGTTCTACCTCCGGAATACAACAAATTCGATGAGGAGGGTAACAAGATTGAGGAAAACAAGGAGAGGAGGAGGCTAGTCAAACAGTTCGCTCTTCATAAGATGGCCGACGCATTCGGAAATTCAAGCAAAATCTAGCCCGTGACTTTGTCAAGCAGAACAAGACTCCGGATTTCAAAGGACAATATGAGAAACTGAAACATGATTGGCCAGAATTTGTGAAGCAAAAGAAATCGGAGCAGTTCATTGAAATATCGAAAAAAATAAGGAAAATGCGGCTAAGAAGGAGTACAATCATGTTATGGGGCCAGAAGGGGATCGCATTTTGGTGCCTAGGTTGGAGAAGATGGAGAACGAGATGAGGGCGCGAGGAATCCGTCCAGTGCGGAGGGATGGGACCCAAGGGCCAAAAGTCGGTGGTACGGGCATGGGGGAACGCTGAACCCGGAGATGTGGGAGTGTGTTTACCGGGCAAATTAATTAAACCCACCCAAGCCCTTATTGACGCAATGAAGGATGCTCAACAGGGAAGATCAAGTTCAACAGAGAGAACGACGCTACCGACAAAAGCCCTCGGGAATCTCGAACACGGAGGACGTGTACGAGGCATGGGGCACATTCTCGGAAAATAGGGTTCCCCTGTGACGATGACCCGACGGATTCTGAAGCCGTAAGAGAAAGATGGATCGGGAATCAGATGTTGTGGCGCGGTTGGCATCGGAAATGGATGTGATGAAGAAAACCATGAGTGTACTAGTAGCCGAAGAGATGCAGCTCGGGTGCAGCATGAAGATCATCCGGCGGATCTCGGAAGCCAAGAATGGAGAAGCAGCGTGGCTTCCACGGAGGCCCCACCGGCTGGTGCAGATGCACCGACGATCGAAATTACTGCACCGGAGCCTCCGGTGGTCGAAATTACTGCACCGGAGCCTCGGGTGGTCGAAATTACTGCACCGGAGCCTCCTCGCTACCCCGTGGACGATATAAAGGAGATGAAAGAATGTCATCTGTATTATCCTATCGGGAACATGTCCATGAAGGTAGCCATCGGCAGTGCTTTACCATGTTTATTCGAGCACTCCACCACAACAACCCCATTCAAGATGGCTATGCTCGTGTCACGGTGGAGGACATAGTCCAAGGGTTTGAGGACACGGAGATTGACATTGCTACACCTGAAGGGGAGAAAAGACTTGGAGATGTCAAGCGCCATTTCATTCTATGGCAAAAGAAGTTTATCAAGTTTCCAGCGAGGCGCCAAGGACAACAAGTCCACCCCTACGGTGGTGGTGGTGGCGGTGGCGATGGTGGTGGTGGTGGTGGTGGTGGCGGTTCACCTACACCTCCGCCACGCCACCGACGCCGCCCCGATCCCACAACGTCCGGCGGGTGATCAGCCGCCGCCCCGATCCTCGTCCGGCGGGTGATCGACGCCGCCCCAATCCACCTCCGACAAGGAAGCAGAAGCAGTCTGGATGATTAACCCGGACCCTTATGTACCTAAGACCACAAAGGTACCGGAGCCATCACCGAAGCCTCTCCCCACAAGGCCTTGGGAACGTAGTGCCGAGGATGTCGACGCGGCCGCGGCTGCTCATTATGAGAAATGGAAGGCGGACTGCAAGAAGAAAAGAGAGCCCGAGCCCAAGCCAGTATATTCTGATGAGCAAAAGAAGTGGGCTAAGTCATTTTTGAGCACACCGTCCCAAGCCGCGAAGAATCTGCTCGACGACTATGCACGTGAACTGCAGGCAGGCACTCATGTTCAAGGAGAACAAAGAGCGGAGAAGGCCGAAAGTAAAAAAGCGGGAAACAAGTTGCCCAGCTCGGGAACAAAATAAACAATCGATTGCCCGCTTATAGTGGAAGCCCGGATGCCCCGAGATCATACAAGCTGCGACAAAGACATGGATTGATCAGTAACGAGTGCCGAGAACAAGCGCCAACTTAGGTATTACTCTTCGTGAACTGTTAGGCCTTGATGAGGCGCCCGATGAAGGAGGTAGTAGTTACATATGTCAAGAATGGGCCTCTCGTCGAGCCTGCGCAGAGAAAATGATCTACGACCAAATGAAAGGTCCGCTGAATTGGTACAAGGGTTACATAAAAAATAAAACGCCAAAGAATATATTTATGCGGAAGTTAGACATGAGCATCACTTCAAACATTACTATGTACAAATTGCAATCGAGTGAATTGTTCCAGCTTTTCAATCTGCGCGAGCTCGACAAATCTATCATCGGTTGCTACGCTCGTAAGTGATGTATTAATTTCTACCCCATCTCGCTCATATTGCCTGCACTATATATATGTCCTAACTATATTGTTGTGTCCGCTATTATACATGCAGAATGAAGATTAAGGAATGCAGAGTAAGGAACATCCATGATGTTGGGTTCATTGACCCACACATCGTTAATGGACATGTGTTGGAGCGCCACCCCGCCGACGTGGAGGCAGACCTGTGGCGATTTCTTACAAAGCAGGAACTCAAAAGTGATATTCTATTTCCTTACCATTTTGGGTGAGTGTTTCTGTCTTGAGCACATTAATTCTCTTTTGTTTACTCCATGCATGGTATGTGGCTGGCTAATCGATGAGTTATGCATGACGTATTGTGCATGTATCGTGTCCGCAGGTTCCACTGGATTCTGCTAGTAATTAAAGTTAACACCTCGTAATGTCTCGCCCACGACTCTCCGAATATGGATCCAAAGCTTTGGGCCGACATGAGAAGAATGCTGCAGAAGTAATTATTTTCATTCATTTGCGCTCTATATCGATCGGCCTATTTCGTTTCATTTCCTAATATCAAGTAACTAATAACTCTCTTGTTCACTTAATTTTCTTTGCCTCGTAGGGTTTGGAGACGGTTCGTAGATACAAAGGTCGGTGAATTCAAAAAGAGCTAGAATTCAAAATGTTAAAGCCTAAGAATGCTTTGGGGATATTCAGCCACCGGAGACCAATCTATGTGGATACTATGTTCAGAGAGGATCCGGAGATACACCTCTGAGCGGGTTCCGAGTGATACCAATGCTCGAGGAATAACCTCCGGATGATGCTTAGTCTAGAAGCTCGCTTCCGACCACTTCAAGAGGAACTAGCTGGATGGTTCATCAGGTAAGTACTTAATCCTATAGGAGAACACTATTACGAGGACGTAGAACTTTATATGGATTAAATCATGTATGGAAACTTGTTCAAAATTGTATATGGTCATCCGATGATATTGAATATATATTGTATATTCCTCTTGAATTCTTTTTGGTTCTAATTTCAAATTTATTTGAGATTGTACATTCATATGCATGTATGTAGTACCGTAGAATATATGAAACTCCTTCAAAATTAAAATAAAGCACAAAAGAAATAAAACAATACAAATTAAACAGAAAACAGGTTTAGGGGGGTGGCTAAAACCCTAAACCTGGCGGCCTTTAGTCGCGGTTGGTTGAAGAACCGCGACTAAAGGTCCTCCGCTTGACGGCCGCTGGCGCCCACGTGGACGGGCCGTTAGTCGCGGTTCTTAAGCAGCCGCGACTAAAGGTGGGGGGCTTTAGTCGCGCTTATTTGGTCGCGGTTGCGCAACCGCGACTAATGGCAGTTGCGAACCGCGACCAAAGGCCTTTTTTCCACCAGTGACATGTCATTGCCAAAGATCCACACTTCAACCCTTTCTGCGTATGGGGCAATAAGATATTCATAAACCAACATCAAGTGAGGAAACTGATAAAGATTGTTATTAAAATGGGTCAAAAGATGTCAATCGAACTATATGTTTACACTTTATGCAAGACAACAGTGTACTGCAGGATGGTAAGTAAGAACCCTGTAGCCTTCTTTTTACTGCTCGTAATGAGTTGTGTTAGATGACAATGTCTAAATCTTTTTTCCTTTGCAGTGGATTTTGAAGCAGTTTACTCAAGATTACCTCTCAAACAACATGATTGGCGGCCGGCCATCACAAGGGGTTGGACTAGAGTCGTGCGTGCCTTCTGCATCCAGGAGAGCACAATAGGGCCATTCAGCTTCACCTTGTTCAACAACCAGAATGTATGTCGCCTCTTTCTTTACCATCTGTAATAGTACAAGTATAAAACCCTGGTTCATCATTCGTTATTTGGTGCTTATGTAATTCTTAAACATATGTACCTGTGAATTGAATGATGCATTGGTTGTTTTGAACCTGATGGATATGAATAAAGCTATAGCCTACTTTCAAGTTTAAATTAGGTACAATTTTAAATAGCAGCAATTAAATTAGGGCGAAATTACGGTGTGCAAGTCATTACGGCGCACACAGTTAATAAAGCATAGCGTGTGCGATATACATCATAACCTGACATGGTTCACGGAGTGGAAACGTGTGTAACAATGCATACAATTGCTATTTGCAAAGCGTGTGTGATGTCAGACACTATCACATACGGCGCGGGAGAACTAAATGTGTGTGAATGTGTACCTACCATACACGGTTTATAATCATGAATTGTTTGTGATGTGCCAGGCATCATGAACATAGAGCTAGTTTGGTACGTGTGTCGAGAAAACTCCCGTGCCTGGAATCTGCCTGGTTTTAGGTAAAACCACAAAACTCTGACTGCGATGGCAATGCGATCACAAACGAGTAGCAAGGATGAAGCGTTTCGGATATGCGAGACATCGAAAATGGTTATATAGGGGCAACTGTATGCATCAAGGCTCCCTATCCCTGACAGTTTCTGGGTCGTGTGGGAAGGACCCCCTATCACCCACACTCACTTGGTGATGGTTCTAACTGTCGTCGCAGAAAGGGGTTAAAAACCGTTTGTATAACACCGACGCGTACCAGTGCTCCAAGAAATAAAGTTAGGGTTCGTGCCTCTCGCCGGCGCCGACGCATGTCTGCCTCGTCTCCGGTGGCCCTAGGGCCATGCAGGCACGGTGGATCCTGGCAAGGGCCGGCGGGAGGGCTCTGTTTTTAGTCGTTTTGTTAATCTTGTTAGGGCACTACTAGGAAAAGGCCTACTAATGGCACACCAGTTTTGCCTACTAATGACGCACTACTGGTGCGCCATTAGTATCACGCCACTAGTATTTTTTACTAATGGCGCACCACTGGTGCGCCATTAGTATCTGGTATACTAATGGCGCACCACGCAGTGCGCCATTAGTATGTAACACCATGCGCCATTAGTATGCCTCCCGGGGGGCCATACGTAACCATGTGCTTTGTCATACTAATGGCGCACTCTGTAGTGATGCGCCATTAGTATCCTTTGGCATACTAATGGCGCACCTTGAGGTGATGCGCCATTAGTATGAATATTATGTTCTTTTTTACTTTTCTGATTTTTGCACAGGTTACAAAATATATTATTGGACAGAATATAGATAGAAGCACACAGCAACAGCAGATTCATCGAATACAATAGAAGATTAGTCTCCGAATACAATTCATCATATTAATCTCTGAATTCAAAAGACCGAACAAAGATAAAACATTACAAGTCTCAAGACCGCGAGTATCGAGTTTGTCTTCACATTACAAGTCGATATCGATCATCTAAACTACCATTACATAGAAGAGAGCTGCGGTCATCACGATGAGCACCATCGCGATCAAACTGGTCTTCATCCGGTTCCTCCAACGCTCCCTCCTCTCTCCCGCTAGATAGTGGGCGTATCTAGATTCCGCCTCCGCCCTAGTGGTGTACCCTTTGTAACTGTTACCGCTGAAACGATGAACCTGTCTCCGACACTCCTCCCAGTTGTCGTAGACTCCGGGAACCTTACCCTTGTACACGACATACGACGGCATCTCTATGCACAAGCCAAACAACAGACAATACATAAGCAATATGCAAGTATGCAACAAAAGGATCGAAAGAGAAAAGCAAGACATTAATAGCACGATTCAGGGTCTTACTAATAAATAGCATCGATTACATCTAAGTTGAACGACTGTCCAAAACAAAGAGACATACGAATTCATTAAAGTTTAATTACAACATGAGCCAATCAATGTTTCAGAACTACACATCACTACTTTCGACTCGTCTCATGGGACAGGAGCGTGGATGAAGCCGCCGTCTGTCGTGATGGTCATGAAATCGCGGTCGTTGTCAGCCTGCATTTGTAGCGTTCCGTCTATCTCACTGTTCGACGATTGATATCGGAGGAAGAACTGCCCCGAGGTATGAAGGACATCTTGATGGATGATGTCCGCAAACTCCGACTGGATGCGAAAGAATTCTTGTCTGATGTCCTCGTTCTGGATTGCCGACAAGCTTGCGGCCAAATCTTTGAGATTATTTGGTAGCAGAAGGTGATGATGGTCCCTTACGATCGCCCGCATGTGATGGAGGGCGTAGTAGGCATCCTTCTGACCGCCAGGCGGCTTCCTGACGCAGCAGAACTTCAGACAGGGGAGAACATGTGCTTGCTGCATTTCATTTAACTGCCCTGGTGAAGGTGCCTCCAGATTTGGTGTAGCCGGGGAGAACATCATCAAGAACTTTCTTGATATTTGTGTAGTCTATCTTGGAGTCACGGTTCGGGTCGAAATACGTGGCCACGGAATATTTCGAGCTTAAGAGGATGAGTGTGCAATGTGTGTCACTGCACAGAACACGGAATGTTAGAAAAAAAGAACGATCGAAATCTAAGAAATCATATGTTACGGGGCGGTTAAGGGATGACTTACTCGGGAAAGTAAGCCACAAGGAAGTTATCCTTATCTGGGTTTGCCAGAATGACGCCTTCGAGGTGTGAACTCACGACTTGGTGGTCCCCAGCGCTGCTCAAGAGCTTGGCACGCATGTAGAAGGGGTCGACTATCACGATGTCCGGGGTCTTGTCTCTAATGATCCGCATCTCCATACTCAGCGAAAATAGCCGAACGAAGGTGTAGTGTAGCAGACGAAGGTTAAACATAGCAAAGATGTCATCAAACCGCAGGACGATCGTACCCCCGATGTCGCCATCCACAAAGCCCTTGCCCTCTGGCACCTTGGCCACGAAAACCGGGTATGCCACATCATTCTCTCTAAGACGCCGCTTCTCCAAAGAAAGAACACTATCGTGCAGACTCCGCATAGCACCAGTTGCAGCATTGAGCATATTTGTCGGTAGCATCGCCCTACCCGCCACATGCACCCTCCTCGAGATATCCTTAGGTGAAGGTGGCCCGCCCCGAGCACGGATCGAACTTCGATGCCGGCTGGCTCGCACCGGCGCCCTTGTTAGTCTTTTCGCTTCCGTCCCTTCTTCTTGATCTGCTGTAATGGGACCGAGTTCTGCTCATAGACCGCCTTCTTGAGCGTGTTGGGGCTGATAATATTTTGCACCTCAGCTATCTGAGGCTCGGTGAAGGCGGGAGCTGGAGGCGTCTCCTGAGAACTGAACGCCAGACGACGCCTATTGCAATTGGATTTCTCCGCCGTACCAGCTAGATCGTGGTCGTCTTGGTTGGGTTCTTGAGAAAGAGGCCTGCAAAACTCGTCAGCGTACCCATGTTCGGCAAAGTACTTATCGACATTGGTAAATGTACCGTCGTCGTTGTCGTCGTCGTCTGGATCCTGTGCCATATGCATGTCCGGATCCTGTGCCATAGGGATGTCCAGAAGGTCCGGTAGCGTTGCGGCGTTCTTGCCATGGCTTGGCGCCGGCACGACTGGCGGTCTTGTCTGTGGGGTGCTGTCCCCCGCCCCCAAACGAATCTGGCTCTTCGGCCAAAGCAGGGGCCAACTTACATAGGCGCTGAGGGTCATCTCATCTTCTTCGTCGGCCCCAGCGGGTCGAATCGGAGGTAACAGCTCGTCGCAGCCTGGCAGCACCCGAACCACTTCAACCCTATACACTGTGGGTGGCATCGGATTACCGTGGAACACGGGGTTGCCCGGTTGAACGATTCTGCCCTTGGCGACATCGACCAACTCACCGCCCACGGCGCGTAAGAGTGCAAGGAACGTCGGCGGCGCCCTGCGAAAACATGTAGGGCGTCAGGGATGCCCAGTCAAAGGCAAGGAGATGAAGTCATCGGCCGAGAGGCTTAGTTACCGTGATGCCGTCGAGCTCGGCTAATGTCGAGGCAACGCCAATGGCGGGCGTGCAATGACGGAGGGGCCGCTTGCTGGCGAGGTGCCGGCCGGCGTACACCCGGGTGCATTAAGCTCCAATGCCCGTGCCGGCGCCGGAGACACGAATACCGCCTCCGCCGGAGACACCAATGGCACCGCCGGAGACACCAATCGCGCCGCTTGCGCGTTGTGCGAGTTGCTGGCCATGAAGCTGGGAACCGGGGGAGACCCCTGTTGGCCGCCCGCAATCCACGTCGTCAGCCCATGAATCAACGTAGGCACCATGGCATTGAGCTTCGTTCCCAGTTGTTGTTCCACTTGCTCTTGAACAAGCTCCGGAATCCGCGCCACTTGTGCCTTGAGTGCTTCAACCTCGTCCGACTGGCTTTCCGAGCTGGTCTTTTTCTCCTTTCGCCCACCAGCGGTATAGTATGACGACCATTTTGTGGACAAGCCTTTGCCGGCCACACGACCAGCTGACGTCGACTTCGAGCTTATCCTTGTTTTTCATTACGCTCAACGCCATATTTAAAGGGGTGTCGAAAGGGGAGCTACGAGACGACCCCTGCTATCGCTTTTCGGTGTCCTGCGGAAGGAACGTGAACCATTTAGAAATATTGGGGATTAATTAGAATGCAACCATATGATGCTAATTACGCGGGGGGTGTATTCCTTACCAGAACAAGCTCGAGCGCGCTGATCTTCGGATCCGTAGTAAGCTCCTTTGTTACCTGGTCCTCCTTGTACCGGGCCCCGAGAAAGTTCCTGGTCCGCTTGTCACGGTATTTCTCAAGCGGGCGGTAGGCCTTGCTCAGCACGCCCGCGTCCCTCCTGGTCCCATATAGGCTCCGCCACTCAGAATCACGGGACCGAGTTGGTGGACCCCTAAGTTCAACTGCCGCATTTCTTTCCCCCACTGACTTGATTCGGAGGTTGCGCTGCTCTTGTACTTGATCTTGAACTCCTTGTACTCATCTTCGCTCATCAAAGGATATTTCGCCTTGATCTTGTCATAACTATCACCTTTTTCAAAAGCATTGCCTTCACCGTGCTTCTCCAAGTAGACAGGGCCGTGATCATCCTCGTGAGGGCGGCACTGTTCACTTTATTCCCTGAGAGGCGTGTGTTTGCAAACTCAGCGGGGAACTTGTATCGTTCGTGCAGCTTCGTGAAGAGGAGGCTGCACAAATTCCCTCGGTCCTTATGCCTTAGGTTCTCGGTGTTGATCGAGACGGTGCTCCGGAGAATGCACCCGAGCTGAACCGAGTACCCCTTGACTAGTTGTTCGGGCGCCCTCGGATTCCCGTCAGAGTCCACTTCAGTAAATTCCTCCCTGACGGTGCCGAGCACGCTCGGGCGTCGGTCCTTCCGTTGCCTCTTCGGTTGGCTGCCATATGTGCGTGCGCCGCCATCATCAGTGGTGGCATCCTCGGCGGCGCCATCAGTGGTGTCATCCCCGACGCCACTAGGTGTTGTGTAGTCAGGATCGGTGTCTTCCGCGGCGTCCTCATAGCGGTGATGTTCTTTCTCCAACTCCTGGGACAGCTTCCAGAATTGCTTGCCGCCCGAACCGCCGGCCTCATCGTTGTGGGCCATGTTTCGCTCTAAATAGGAAAAAATTTGGTCAAAAAGTTGGTTATTGTCAAGGAACAAGATTATTTTCTCATCATTTAGGGTTTGTCGACACCGAGGCATCCTAAAAGCTAAGCTTTTAGCATTTAGGATTTGTCGACGCCGAGGCACCCTAAAAGCCTAAGCATACATCATTTAGGTTCTCATCGACACCGAGCCATTCGGGGCAGCCAAGTTAAGTTTTCATCATTTAAGGTTTATCGATGCCGAGGCACCCTAGGTTGGGCCTAATCACTTTGCACTAATCACTTGGCTCTATTGCCACCTATGTTGGGTTTATCATCTAGGGTTTATCGATGCTAAGGAGAATTCTAAGTTGGGCCTAATCACTTGGCTCTATTGCCACCTATGGTTTAATGCAGCAAGAATGGCGGGCAGTTGATCCTACTTAACTAAGTACTAAGATACCCCGGCCCATGCATTAGTCATAAGTACTCCATATGTCCTATTTTAGCAAAGTCATGCTAAAATTCACGGAAAATTTTAGCATGACCTTTGCTGAAAATAGGACATATGGAAATCCAATTTGCCGGAATGGAAGTTAATCGACATTCCGGCAAACTCAAGGGCCTCTCGGGGTACCTGCAATATCATGACGACACAATGGTCGGAGACAAAACCCAGCAAACTAGCAAGATGATCATCATCTTTGCAAGTCATTACTTGTCAAATACAGAAGAAGGAACAATTTATTTGTGACATAGTTGGCCCATACAGAAGAAGCAACACCCTGCACTAGCCTAAAAACAAGTGAAGTTTCACCCATATAAGAACAAATTTATAAAATCAGAGAAGTTGCTATGTTTTTTCCACCGCTAGGAAAAACATCACTCATTGGAAATGAAAATCTCAGTACCAGCATTTTGAACTTTGAAATGAAATACAGTAGTAATATTAGTAGTATATGGAGTAGTATCTTGTCTGTGTGCTATCTGAAGCAGAGCATGGAAGCAAGTTTTGCCTCAGAGACCGCAAAAGCTATGTTTTTTCTCAATTCAGATATCTAACCACAAAAACTGGATATCTTGTCAGTAAAACAAATAAACTCAAAATATGAGGTGAGATAAAGCTGCATAGGTATGAAAAGAAGTAGTCTGCACTGTCAAAATTCAGAGACTAATTACCGTTAGACACATCAGCTATTTCGGTGTCACTAGGTTCAGCAGCAATGTCATCTTTAATCACATCACTAGATTTAACAATTCTAGAAGACTTGTCTTCCTCTTGATATCTTGGAACTAGAAACTGACAAACATCTTTAAAGCCTGTATTTTTTTCTGAATGAACTCTTCCGTTGCAGCCACAAGATTGGCAGCATGTTTAAGTTTTACGACACTCATCCTACCATAATCCTACCATAATCAGTACTAACTCCCTCCCCTTGCACCCTACAATTTACGCTAACCAAGCACCTGCATCTACAGATGCTCCATCCACTTATGCAGAATAGAATCGATCACACAAGACACAAGGTTAAGCAGAATAGAATCGATCAGAAGAAATTTAACACTTTATTATTATTATTATTTAGAAAATGAATATGAATATGAAGCAGTAATAATTTTTTATAAAAACAGTAATAATTTTTTAAAAAATATCATCAAATTTGTCACTTGAAAATATCATCGGTGGCGGCGGTGGAGCAGGGGTGGGTGCGGGGGGTGCTCGTTGGCGGCGGTGGAGCGGGGGAGGGTGCGGGGGGCCGGGTGCTCGTCGGCGGCGGTGGAGCGGGGGAGGGTGCGGTGGGTCGTCGGCTGCGGTGGAGCTAGCAGGGGAGGGTGCGGGTGGGATCGAGATCGAGATGGAGGGGGATAGCGATCGAGATGGAGGGGGATCGAGATCGAGATGGAGGGGGAATCGAGATCGAGATGGAGGGGGATCAACATCGAGTGTCCTCATGAATTCAAAAAGTTCCCATGAAATTAAAAAATATTCATGATATCAAAAAGTGCCCATGAAATACAATCGAGAAATGAAGCCTACGATTTAAATACAATCGATCTTAGCTAGCTATCTGTTCACAATCTTCTTGCCCTTCTTTTTCGCAAATGGAGTTCTTCTGTGGAACGGACGTCCTTTAGGTAGGGTGGTCCTGCTTCTTCGTGTGGTGTATGCTGCTACTTCATCGTCGTCGTCATGTTCGATCTTCGGGTCGCCGTACTTGTCGAAGTCTTGCTCATTGGCTACTCCATCCATTCCGATGATCTTCCTTTTGCCTCTCCTTACGACAACACGACTGGGCTTTGACGGGTCGGTAATGAAGAAGCATTGGTCCACTTGGGAAGCCAGTACCCATGGCTCATTTTTTCGTGGTGACGCTTATACCATGCGTCTTGGATTTGGCTTCGGGTATAACCATGGTGGTGAAATACCAGTCTTATTTTAGGACGCCTTGGCCCATCTCGACATGGAACATCGGGACCTTCTCTCCGCAGTAGCTCAGCTCCCAGATCTCCTCGATCCTTCCGTAGTATCTGTCCTTGTCGTTACGGTGTAGGATTCCATCGTTACCCGGAGTTCGATAACCATCGCTCTTCATGTCCTTGTCCTCGGTGTAGAATGTGTAGCCGTTGATATCGTGACGCCTCATAGGTCATCAAGTTGTGCTCGGCGCCTGTGACAAGGCGAATATGAGTTGTTCTTCCGCGGAAGAATCCTCGTGTAAAGGGTACGCATGTAAGCTTCGCTTGAACCAACGCGTGAAACATGAGTTGTGCCTTTGATTATATCTCCGTCCGTCCTCTGTTGGCCTCGGCCATTGTACGTCTTCTCAATAAAGGTTTTGTGCTCTACCACCCAAGGATCGACCACGTCTATGTGTTGTAGCGCAACTAGGTTTGCTCTTTCAAAGTCGGCGAGTCGACCGGTTGACATGCATTTCATGGCGACCCTCACGGTGACCCCATCCAAATGAGCCTGCCGAGGTGCCTATTGACGGGCAGACCAACGGGGTTCTCGATGCCTAGATAATTCGTGCAGTAGGAGATGCACTCTTCGGTCAGGAAGCCCCTGGCTATACTTCCCTCTGGACGTGATATGTTGCGAACGTATCCTTTGATGACACCATTCATCCTTTCGAACGACATCATGCTGTGCAGGAACGTTGGCCCGAGTTGGATGATATCCTCCACGATATGGACCAGCAGATGCACCATAACGTCGAAGAATGCGGGCGGGAAGTACATCTCAAGCTCGCATAGTATCACCACGATCTCTTCCTGTAGCATTCTGAGTTGCCTCACGCCAATCGACTTCCGAGAGATGACGTCGAAAAAGCTGCATAGGTGAAATAGCGTTTCACGGACGTGCGCGTCCATGGTCCCACGGATTGCAACTGGAAGTATCTGCATCATTAGCACGTGACAGTCGTGAGACTTCATCCCGCTGAACTTCTGCTTCGCTGGGTCTAGGTATCTGCTTATCTTCCCCGCGTAACCATAAGGAAGTTTTACTCCTACGAGGCAGGTGAAAAACTGCTCGATCTCCTCCCCGACTTAGAGTGAAGCACGCGGGAGGGTATTCATTTCCGGTCTTCTTGGCCTTTTGCCTTTGCGGCAATTTACGTGGTCCTGCTTCGCCTCATCATCATCATCATCATCATCATTAGCGTGAAGCTCCGCACGATGCCCATTGATTTTAAGTCCGCCTTTGCTTTCGCCCATCTTTGGTCCTCTCGGCATGTTGAGCAGGGTACCAAGCAGACTCTCGCACGCGTTCTTCGTGATATGCATGGCATCAAGGCTGTGAGGCACACGGTGGATCTTCCAAAGACGGCAAGTCCCGTAAAACAGACCTCGTTTTCCATACCTTCAATGACTCTGGCGCCTTTCGCTTCTTTCCCAGCTCTGGCGCCTTTTGCTTCTTTCCCGGCAGTGGGCAATCTTTCCAATTTTTCAACAGCTCGTCTATTTCCTCGCCGCTCCTCGTACGCGGGCGTCTTTGGGGTTCGGTTTCACCATCGAACAGATCCTTGCGTTTGCTCCACGGGTCATCGTCGCGAAGCCACCTTCGATGTCCCATGAACATGGTTTTCGAAGACCTGGGATCTCTATCTAGCTGGCGATACGTTGTGTCATCCATGCACCTTACGCATCCATAAAATCCGTGGACCACCTGCCCCGCGAGATATCCGTAACCGAGATAGTCGTGCACCGTCGTGAGCAAAGGCGGCTCTCATAGGGAAATATTCTTTCTCTGCGGCGTCCCACGTATTGGCTGGCGTTTTCCACAGCGTGTCTAGCTCCTCTTTCAGCAGCGCCAGACATGCATTGATGTCGCTCCTGGTTGTTTCGGCCCTTCAATTAGCATACTCATGTGAATGTACTTCCTCTTCATGCACAACCAGGGGGGAAGGTTGTACATCCACACAAACACAGGCCAGGTGATATGTGTGCTTCTCTGGCTGCCAAACGGATTGACTCCATCGGTGCTCGCGCCCAAAGACGATGTTCCTTGGATCCTTCCCAAATTCTGGGTCTTCGAAGTTCAACGATTGCCACTGGCACGCATCCTTAGGGTGACTCGGCACCTTGTCTTTTTTATTTATCTCCGGATCATTTCCGTCATCTTCCCGCTTCTTCTCCTCCCTATCCGCGTGCCAATGCAGGAGCTTTGCTACCTTAGGGTCCGCGAAATACCGCTGCAGACGAGGAGTGATCGGAAAGTACCACACCGATTTTCGAGGAGCTTTCTTCCTCTTCTTGTATCGGGTGATGCCGCACACCGGACATATGGTAGACTCCGCGTGCTCGTCCCGATAAATGATGCAATTGTTCATGCACACATGGTATTTCACGTGCGGTAAATCCAGAGGACACACGATTTTCTTCGCCTCCTCGAAACTGGTCGGTCACTTGTTCCCCTTGGGAAGACGTTCGTGCCAGAATGACATGTTCTCGTCGAAGCATGCGTCGGTCATTTTGTATTTTACCTTCATCTCCAGAGCCATGAGCGTTACTTTCAGGCGGGTATCCTCGGGCCTGCATCCTTCATACAATGGAGTAACCGCGTCTATCTCCAGTTGATCCAGCTTGGCTTTCTCTCGGGCGGCAGCTCTTGCGTTATCCGCCCCGCTTGAGAAGCAGCTCTTGAATATGAGGGTCCTGCACCCAGCCTCCATCGCCGCTCCCGCCTCGCATCTTCATCTTCATGATCATGCCCTTCGCCTTGATCTTCCTCATCATCATGTCCGCATCTTCTACATGATGACTTTGTACAAAGATCACCGTCGTGATCATGTCCTAGAGATTCTTCGCCTTCGCCCGCCCACGCCACGGTGGTTGTCTTGTTTCCCTTCCTCATTTCTTGCCCGCCCCCCATGGACGACTTCATAGTCATCTTCATCACCTTGCCACCGATAGCCATCCATGAAACCACGCAAAAGCAGGTGGTCCTGCACTTGCCCGGAATCCGGGTCCGCAATAAGGCTCTTCAGCTTGCATCTTCGACACGGACATCTTATCTCCGTCTCGTTCTTTTGAAGCATCTCGGCCTTCGGAGCTCAAAACCTATTCACGATGCCTTCGGTCATCGTGCGGACTATGGTTGCTCAAGGGGTAGAGCAAAACGATATTTTAGAACCAAGAAAAAATTTGGCATGACTTTCCCTAAAAATAGGACCAAAAAGAATGCATAGTGCCAAAATTCTAACCGAAACGAAAATGAATCAACATTCCGGCAAAAGATTGGCAACTATCGCATTTCATATACCGGTACTGCAAACACAAACATATATGCAACACCACAAACATATGCAACACCACAAACATACATAGATCTAGCTAGGCCACAAAAAGTGCATGTGCACGTTGTTGGAGCGAGCTAGGGAGAAAAAAAGTAGATCTACAACCTGAAGATAGCTTTCCCCATACTTATCTATCAAAAAAAGGTAATTTCACCACTTAATTTTGATGAATCTATGGTGCAAATGAGGTGAGGAGGAGGAGGCAGCCGACAAGCTTGGAGAAGGAGGTGGAGGGAATGAAGTGGGGAAAGTGAGTGTGTAGGTGTGGCTGTCCAAAATATCTTGTCCTGTGTTACTAATGGCGCACCACACGTATACGTCATTAGTAACACAACATACTAATGGCGCACCACACATCCGTGCGTCATTAGTAGTTTTGCAAAAAAGTAAAAAATAATATATATATATATATATATATATATATATATATACTAATGGCGCACCGTGGCATAGTGCGCCATTACTAGTTTACTGTGCCACGGTGCGCCATTAGTAGTTTTGCAAAAAAAAGAATAAAAAAATACAGTACTGGCGCACTCTGTGGCTGGTGCGTCATTAGTAGTTTTGCAAAAAAATAAATAAAAAAATACAGTACTGGCGCACCCTGTGGCTGGTGCGCCATTACTAGTTAGAACTAGTAATGGCGCACTTTGCCCGGATGCGCCATTAGTATGTTTGGAAAAATGAAAAAAAAATTGTTACTAGTGGCGCACCTTCGGTCTGGTGCGCCATTAGTGTCTTCCACACTAATGGCGCATCACCAAATGGTGTGCCATTAGTATATAGTAGTGGCGCATCACTTCTCTGGTGCGTCATTAGTGTTAATTTCATCTATAGCCCTTTTCCTAGTAGTGGGGTTTGTGTCCTGCTAAGGAGGGCGAGACGGCGGCGGCTCCCTGAAGATGGAATAAAGGTCTCCCCACCTAGCCCCTGTTTCGGCGGTGCGTCTAGCATCGTTGGTGGGCGCATGGAGGTGTGTCTCTGGCAAATCTATCTTTGGTGGATTTGCTCACATCTCGTCATTGTCCGTCTACGTTCGTGTGTCTTCGGTTTGGATCCTTCCGGACTACGTTATTTTTCATTGGCGACTGTTGCTGTTCTGGGGTGCTGGTCCTATGGGGTCTTAGCACGACGACTTTCCGACTGTCTACTACAACAAGTTGTACCCACTCCAGCGATGGAGGGGTGATGACGGCGGCGCGCCTTTGGCTCGCTTCAGTGCTTGTACTCATCGCTAGGTGGTCTATGGATCTAAATGTAATTTTTATTTTTGATGTTCATTGTACTTCCATGATTAAAGATGAATAGATTAGAATTCTTCTTGAAAAAAAAAGAACGGATAAGCACATATGACACCGAGGGTCCCACAGCACTAGTGCAGGAAAAAGGGCAAAATCCATCACTTGAGTCCTCTGCGGCGCGCGGCGGAAGGGAAGAGAAGCCATGGCTACGGTGGAGGCCGGCGGGGAAGGATTCGAGTTCCTATCAGATCCGGTGGACAGGTATGTAATGGTTGCTTGCTGACATCCCTTTCCTTATGTGGTTGAGCTTAAGCTGCGTTCTCGCCGCCGCAGGTTCCCTTTACCGGATCTTGAAGCCTGGGGCGGCGGCGCACCGGACGCTGTGCCAGGTCCAAATCTGATGGAGACGGCTTCTGAACCCAACATTGTAGATGCACCCACACTGCTCACACTCCAAGTAAACCCGAACAGTCGGCGCCGCCGGACTCAGATGACCCTCAAGCACCCGGGTGGACCAAGAGTTCACATGCAATTTCTGAGTGAGTCTGTGTAGCCTTCACGAAATCTTTGCTGAACGGAATCACATCTAGTACCAATGTTGTCTGAATCCTTTGAAGCGTCAGAAAAACGACCATCCTCTTGTATATTTATGGGGTTAATCCGTTATGAATGATGCAGGGTTCATGCCGGTCATGCACCTACTGAACGTCCGCCCTGCACCGGCAGAGTATGCGCCCTCGAGAAATCATTGAGGCGATACGTGGAGAAGAAAACCGACACTGTCGTGGTGCCTGAAGCCGGAACCAGCTTCGGTTCACCGGAAGAGGCATATGACCATTACAATCTGTATTCGTGGGAAGTTGGATTCGGAATAAGATACGGGAAGAGCGGGCTGAACGTTGGGAGAACGAAATGTATGCAGGAGATAGTGTGTGTGCGCTCGGTGGGTATTACTTCGATTCAGTGTCACATCGAAAACATCTGCCGTACTACAGTATAAATTTCTGACCTTGTCGTTATCATTTTAGGGCAAGCCAAAAATGAATAGTAAACAGTCATGCCGCTATAAGTGCCCTGCAATGATACATTTGCTGCGGTCGAGTGATGGTGGCTGGTACATAAGCGAGCACATGCCATCACACAACCACTCCCTTACAGATAAGTGCGGGGAAAAGGTACACTGGCCTCCGCACAGGCATATCGATATATATTCAAGAGATCTTGTCAATCAGCTCCGAGAGAATAATGTTAGCATCGGTGAACTGTACAACATAATTGGTAGTTTCTTTGGTTCGATGAGCAAAGTGCCTTTCACCAAGCGGGCGTTGAGCCGCTCTGTGGTGAAATCAGCCGGGATCAAGTGGATGATGATGTCCGGAAGAAAATGGAGGTTCTCGCGGAATTGCGTTCAAAAGATGCTGGATTGTACTACAGAGTACAATCTGGCAGTGATAGTCGGATGCAAAATGTGCTTTGGTCAACTGAAGCCAGCAGGATGCAATACCGTTACTTCGGAGATGCAATTTGATACATCATACCGCACAGACTTGTACGATATGCCGTTTGGACTATTTGTGGAAGTGAACATCCACTTCCAAATCGTTATCTTTGGCGGTGTGCTTATTGGGGATGAGACAGGTGATACCCTGCTTATCGCAATCCCCAAACCTTGCTAACATGATGTGTGGGTATTAAGTGGGTATTAAGTGAATTTATCCGCATGATGTGTGGCAAGCATCCCCAAACCTTGCTAACATGTGAATGGCCCAACTGACTCCCACGCTTTGTTTTCTCATTTCAAATATCTACAAATTTCCATTTGCAGTGTGCTGATTCATTACAAAAAAAAAAAATCATCTTATCTCGGCAGATCAGAGCAGGGCTATGGAAGTTGCAATACAGAAGGTGATGCCTGACACAACCCACCAGTGGTGCAAATGGCATATCCTTAAGAAGGCACAGGAATCTCTTGGTCCATATGTACACCGGTACCACCCAGAGAAGCATGACAAATGGTGCAGGGCGGTGTACGTGGTGGAAGTTTTTGAACAAGGCGAAGAGCTTACATGCGAATGTGGTAACTTCGAGCACACAGGGTTGTTGTGGTGCCATGCAGTTAAGGTACCAATAGATTGCGATAAGCAGGGTATTAGCTTCCGCGCTATTTGAAAGCTATAGCTGACGAACAGTATCTATTTGTTCGCAGGTCCTTGATTTCATGGGTGTAGACCATATACCAGGAAAGCACATACTCAAGCGATGGACAAAAGATGCAAGGGATGTACTACCACAACACTTGACATACCTTCAGAAGGATCAGATATCTGTTAACTCAATAACATTCAGACATTCAAATCTGTACACCCATGCCTTACAGGTTGTCAGACTCGGTGACGCAAACACAAGTGCATTTGAGTGTGCGATGGAACTCCTAAAGGAAACAATGCATAAACTGACACCTATAGTTGCTGTGCGCGACGGGATGGGTTTAGAAGACAAGATTCAGACAAACAAGGAGAAAGCTAGAGAGGTGAGTGTGGGGCAAGCACCACAGATTGGTTATGTGAGTGACGCAGATGGTAGTGCAGTCGGTAATCTCCCCAGTTTGATGGCTCCAGAGCATACACGGAAGGCAGGCCGGCTAACGAGCAGTAGGGACAAACCTCCATATTATGTCCGTGCTGGGAAGAGCAAGAAAGGTAAGATAGTGACACGTCCAGCTGCTGCCGGAGCATGCGATACCAGCAAGCCAACTCGCTTCTGTAGAATATGCCGTGAGCCAGGGCACAGGAGTACCACATGTCCAAGAGGGGTCACCACCCTCGGAAGGCAAAGAAGGAAGCGAAATGCTCAATCTGCGGGGTGGGAGGGCATCGGATGAACACCTGCAACAACCCTAAGGTTGTGCTACATGTTGTTGAGAACATGACCTGTGGCGCATCTTCACACAGGACCGACGCGCCGTGATCAGCCAACGGCCATCTGCTGGTACGTAGCATATGAATCAGCCAACAGCAGTGGCGCCGATGTTGTTTCTCCCGGTGTTGTTGCCTTGGCGACCATGACCCTAAATGGTCAATGGTCGACAGTAATTATACCATGGTAACCATGATCAGGTAAATGGTGGCGACGATGACACAAAGGTCTTTGTTACTGGGTTATGGGTGTAGCTCTACCCGTCTTCTTGGCTTCACTGGGGTTGTTTGACTGTACTTCAAGCCTAATTTAACTAGGTAGCGTGCCTACATTGGTCAGGGTTTTAGACCTTGGACATCTTGGCCCTGATTTTCCATAAGAAAAAATGAAGTGCCTTCTTATTATGGTGCAATTGCAGCTGCACCGCTTGTTGGATCCAGCGAAATTTCTTGAAGTATTCTTGGCATTTATTTAGATAAATTGCTAACACAAAGATTAATTAGCAGCGAAGATCATATCGATGGGTAACATGCTCCCACTTAAGCATGGCACTGGCATTGAAGAAAAGGTACACGAGAGAAGAAACAAGAAAAATTGAAATCATTATGGATGGATGAAAAAAACAATGTATCAAAAGGATCGGCACGATTGGGAAGTAAGAGAATAAAAATAAATGATATCATCTGGAATGGATGGCATAAAAAAATGAATCATCTGAGATTGATGAATAGAATTTGCGCAGTTGGGAAGGGAGAGAAAGAAAGAAGAAAAAAGGAGTAGTCTGGGGTGGATGAAGTAAATGAAAAGTAATCAAAATCACCTGAGACGGATGTAAAGAGATCATTGGATCTGCGCAATTGCGAAGCGAGAGAAGGAAAGAAAAATTGGAATCATCTAGGATGGATGAAATAGCAAAATAAAAATCATCTGGGTGAATGAAAAGGATCTGCGCAATTGGGAAGCGAGGATTTTGTTTTTGAAATAATCAAGGATGGATGGAATAAAAATTATGAAATCATCTGATATGGATGAAAAACGATATGTGCAATTAGGAAAACGAGAGAAAAATGAAAGAAAATTTAAAATCTGAGATGGGTGAAATAAAGAAAAACAAATCAAAATTATCTAAGATGCATGTAAAAAAGACCATTTTTTTTCAAATTATATGAGATGGTTGGATGAAATAGTAAAACAAAAATCATCTGGGGTGAATGAAAAGGATCTGCGCAATTGGGAAGCGATGATTTTTTTTTGAAATAATCAATTATGGATGGAATGAAAATTATGAATATATGGATGAAAAATGATCTGTGCAATTAGGAAGCGAGAGAAAAAGAAAGAAAATTGAAACAATCTGAGGTGGGTGATTTTTGTTTTTGATATAATCAAGTATGGATGGAATGAAAATTATGAAATAATCTGATATGGATGAAAAACGATCTGTGCAATTAGGAAAGCGAGAGAAAACGAAAGAAAATTGAAACAATCTGAGATGGGTGAAATAAAGAAAAACTAATCAAAATTATCTAAGATGCATGTAAAAAAAGACTCAATAAAAATTCAAATTATATGGGATGGATGCATATATAAAAATTAAAAAGAGCGACCGTGTACGTCTACACGGATGTTACGATCGTCTAGCACATCAAGGGATGCCCGATGGCAATACGTCGGTCTTTCACCTCCGCAGACCCGTTAGGTCAGCGCTAACTGACTCGTGACCGCATCGTTGGTGACAACCGGATCAGTACCACCGCATTTAAGCAGCGAATTTGGCTTCCAAGCTCACGATGTGGTACTAAATAACCGAGCGGTGTGCTCGTTCCCGGCCCACCAGGATCTAAACGGTCGCTGGGCCACCCTCGTTCTCGGTCCACCAGCTAAGCTGGACCGGGCCTGGTAGTCCTATCCAGATCGTACCCAGCCCAGTGAAGCTGCTGCATGACAATCCCTAGGACGGGCTAACATATCGGTAGTCTGGGCTTTCAGTTTGTTCCAGAGACTTGGAGCTGAAAATAAGAGCACCCACAGAGCATAAAAAGGTCAAAATTCAGAAACAACTCTTTCCAGTTGCTCTACATGCAACATTACAGGCATCTTAGACATGGCACTTCTCATGCAGAACTTATGGGTACCTAGTTGATTGTCTGAAGTTAGACACACAAAGCAGTATTCAGCTTTAATTCAAACATATATATCCTTCACGTCTGATCAAATTAGTGATATGCTGGTGCCACTCTACAGTAATTTTTGCTTTGTTAAAATAATGATCAACACTTGTCAGTTCTCTTCCCAATCCAAGGAAGGTACATTCCAGATTGGTGATGCTAGGGCAGCGCAGGCAGGACCGGAATAAGAATGTACCGATGATTTGTTGCTTCATTTTGTCAGCATGCAGCAGAGCAGGCCATGACCATCATCAGATGCAATGGAGATCTGAATCATCATCGCATTTTTGGCATGATCGATCCGCCACACCGGAGTTGAACATGTTAAATTCAGTTATATGAGAAGTGTCAGTCAGGGTTAACTTTTCAAGGTTAATCACTATGGTCTTCTTACTTCTGCGAGGAACAGATTTTCACCACAGTACCCTGTATGTATATACGCCTAAGATATCATTTGTAGTTTTGTACAGAATCTTGCAGTAGTTGTGGCCAACCTTTAGTGTCTTCTTACTGTATTACTGACAATGGATTCAGCATCTGTATATATACAATTCTAGAAGGGGGAATATTTGCAGCTATGGAGAAATTCAGGCAGCAATTTCAGTGCGCTGGGAACCTGAACATTGTCGCGAATCCTAGTTATTTTTTTGTATAGCCACTTGTTTCTAGGTTCCGATTAACCCTTTCGGCATGGCGTTTTGTGCTTAAAGTTTCCCCAATGTGTGTTTGCCGATTTTTTTGTAAAGGGCTAAAAGGAGCCTGGGATCATTTTTCAACCTCCAGAGTATGTATGTCCTATAACCATGGGATGATGGGATGAGTATAATCTTTCTAAACTGAGTAATATTGTTAACAGGATGAGTTGTTTTCTCCTGGGTGATGGTGTGATGGTTTGGGGCTGAAGGTGGTGACACTAGTCGATTTGGTGACAGTATAATTATACCCCAGTGACCACAATGACGCACAGGTCTTTGTCCGTCTTGTTGGCTTCACTGGGATTTGTTTCACTAGAGTTAACAGGCCACACAAGAATGAATGCTAACCTGACGGCTGTTACCTAATTGAAGTTCGTCCACGAAAAACACGACCAATTTTCCTTGACTAGACAATGCTGAAAGTGTTCTTACACACAAATCTACCTCAAAATCGCCGAAAACAAATCAATTCAGCTCCTAAGCACCAGTGCCGTCCCCGATAAAAGGGGGCGAGCTTATTTGTCCCTGATAATGACGGGAGTGCAGGACACAGGGATAGTTTCAGTTTGCTTTGGAGATTTGAAGCTGAAACCAGAGCCCAACAGAGCCTGAACCTTGTTGTTTCAGTGCTATAGGACACAAAAAGTCCAAATTCAGAAACAGCTCTGCAAAGTTGCTGTACGTGCAACATTAAAGCGATCGTACGTAGTATGACTAGAAGCAGAAGTAGAATAAAAGGCGCACGGCAGTGCTTATTTCAAGCTGTTTTACGCTACCTAGCTGAACAATACCCACAAACAAAGATCACTTCTGTGATCCAAAAAGAAAACCTCTAAAAAAATAATGAAAATTATGATCAAAGCACAGCGCGTTCCATGATGTTCTAAAAGGAAATACCATTGCAGCAAGGATTTTTTTTTCAAACCATTGGCAGGAAAGATAAGGAAAATGATTTGCATCATCAGCAGAATTTCATACACCATATCGTTAGCAGACAAGTGGTCGTATACTAAATCACTGCGAATAAGAAATTCCATGGCTGCAAATGCTGTAGAAGATAAAAGTTTAAGACTCAGCATGATGTTCGAGATAAGTTTTCCTGCATGATAACCACTGTCCATGTCTTACATAATGATCATAGTACCTTAACGCAAACACTACACGAGGTTAAGCAATGCATAAAGGTAGAAGTCGACTAAACCAGAGACCAGTACATTCGGCAGAAAGTTTAGTGCAATTTGGATAGCAGATCACAGAGAAATCAGTCAAGTTCCCTCCATACTGAACCACCATTGCTCCAAATGAGAGCCAAATTCAAGCAGACATACCAAGCACGCTGCCCCATAGCATGTAGAATTGACTGCGATCAGAGATCCACTTCTTATATCAATTGTGCAATGATTGCGACTCTGTGTACAATGGCACATAAGGCAGAAATAGCGGCTTGGCACCTCCAAGATAGGAGATCACTTTGACCTGCCGATTATCCATATCATAGCACATTAATGTGACACCCCCCGCAATGAAGAAGAGCAAGTTGCATTCCGGATGTATCGCAATGAAATCAAAATCCACATCAAACCATAAATCTGTCCATCCACATATGTCTGAAGTTTTAATGCTATGCTTCAATTTCCATTCTTCGCTTTGATAGTTTTCCAGAACATAAACTGCCAATCGAATGCCAACACCATCTTCATCCCTCTGAAAATTGGCAAAATGCAAGCAGCCCTGCGAGCGCTGAATAAAACCATGAGCCAGACCAAAATCATCAGCCTGACCACCAGGAACCGCGAATAACATCGGCTGAACAAAACCATCAGCCAGACCAAAATCATCAACCTGACCACCAGGGACTCTGAATTTCATCCATGTTTCTCCCTTTGTGTCCACCGCAGCTATACAATCATGATAATCAAGGTCAAGGGCACGAAAAAACAGAAGGCCATCGAGAAAGACTGTTGCGGAGGAGTGCCGACCAGCCCTGTTCCATCTCTTCTCCTTATAAATCCATTCTCCGGTTTCAGACGAATACACTGCCACCCCGCAAAGTTCACTGTTCGGACTATAATTGTACTCAGCTACCAGCTCAAACACATGGAAATGCGGCGACAGGGCCGGGTCGAAGCCCAGCGACGTGCTGGTCACCTGGCTGCTGTCCTTGCCGGAGTTGGGCAAGACGACCCACTTCTCGGTGGCGGGATTGCACACGACATAATGGAAAGCGCCAACCCCGTCGGAGACATGGTAGCATCTGCAGAGGAGGAGGCCGTTGCAGGAGTCGAGCAGATCGACGGGCAGGTGGTGGTTGGGCAGGAAGGTGAGGGAGGTGCCGAAGGGAGGGCGGCGGTCCCCCGAGAGGCTGGTGAAGCGGAAGGGCAGCTCCAGGAGCCGCTGACCGGTGCTGCTGATGCCGCCGCCGTAGAAGAAGCCGGCCAGGGTTTGGGGGAGCCGCTTGCGGTGGTCGGGGTGGTGGATGAGGCCGAGCCAGTGCTTGGAGACGCACTTGCAGCGGCACAGCTCCTTGGCGGGGACGCGCGAGAGGATCTCCACGAGGATGTCGTCGATGAGCCTCCCGGCCGGCGGCCCGCTGGGGTGAGCCCTGCGGAAACACGGAGGGAGGAGCGGTAGGTCAGGGGGATCAGATACGGAGGAGGAGGGGTTGATGGTGGTTGTTGCCGAGCGTACCGGGCGCGAATCGAAGCGCGGCCTTGCTCTCGCGGGGGAGAGCGGTCTCCCGCGGCGGACATGGCGACGGGCGGAAGCAATCCGGCGGCGGCGGCGGCGGCAAGATGGAGGGGATTAGGGGAGTTTTTTTTTTCTTTTCTTCTAGGGGAAGGGATAGGGGGGTCAGAACTTTATTTAGGGGTAGGGGCGAATGGGCCGTGGGTGCACCGTTTAAACGGGCTAACTGTATCGCACGGGCTAAGCGAATGGCCCGTGGGTAGTTTTGCCCCATGGGGTAATGCGTACCCGTCGATGTCTACCTGAAAACAGCGGACATCACAAGAATCGAGGAGATTTTTTTTTTTAAATCAAGCAAAGCTTGTAGAGCATTACTTAACGGTGCTGGGGCATATCGCCCAAAGCACAAGATGCCACATGGGCAGGTACATCAGAATATGACCAATCTTAGCTAGCTCATGCGCTACCGAATTTGCCCTACAACCATAGTACATGATTTTATGTTGGGAGAACTACAACTTAAGTTGCATCTTCGAGTCCTCAATGACTGCAGCATAGGCCGACGAGTCCACCTTGCCGAGGTCAAGGGCATCCACAAAAAGCTGGGAGTCAGTCTCGAAGAACACCCGGGTTAATCCCAACTCAGCAGCAAGCGTAACAGCCTGTGACATAGCATAAACTTCAGCCCCAAACACATCCTGAACATGATCTTGGAGGCCTGCTCGAGCGCTTACAATGTGGCCTGATCCATCTCGTGCAACCACACCCCATCCTATGAAGGATTCGCCAGGTGTAAAGGCCCCATCAAGGTTTATTTTGATCATATCATCCCAGGCGGCCTCCAAGTATCCATGGCGCCATGATTTTGAACTGGTGGCTTGAAGGCTTCAGCAAAATCGAACACTAAAGCCCGCGCACGTCTCGCAATCTCACTGGCTCATGTTGGCAGCTCCCCCTCCCTGAGCTTGTTCCTATTGTTCCACCACATCCACCAGGCCGTTAGGATTAGGACCCGTGTCTCCTCTTCCAAACCCCACATGAAATCAAGCATAACATGCACTAACGTTATTTCTTCTAGTTGTACTCTGACATTTTCAAGGCCTAGCTCCCGCCAAACCAACTTGATTGATTTGCATCGTATAAATAGATCGCTCCGTCCTCATCAGCCCTGCTGCAGAATAGGCATTTTGTGTCCTCGATGGGTATACCCCTTCTTTCCACGTTTGTCCGGAGAGCCAAAGATTCATGCTTTAATCGCCAAACGAACATCTGAATGTTTTTGGGGCATGGTAGTTTCCAAAGTCTCTTCCAAGATTCATCCATGCATATGTTCAGATTGCCAACATTTCCATTGCTTGCACCCTGACCTCCATTCTTGGCCTGCTTACCGAGGTGCACATGTAGCTTGTAGGCGCTTTTCACCGAGTGTTGTCCTTTGTCATCAAGGTCCAGGCTATGAAATTAGGCACCCCTTCCCGCAATGGTATCTGCAGAATGTGTCGAGCATCGTCCGGCCAGAAAGTGTCACGGACAAGTTTCTCGTCCCATGTCCCGGTGACTGGAGAGATCAGATCAGAAACATACTCGAGTAAGTTGCCTCCTCTAGGGGTGATGATCTGTGCGACCACGGCCGCGGAATACATGGATCGTTCTAGATCCGAACATCAGACCCGTCTCCAATTCGCCAGATATAGCCTTGTTTGACTAGCTCGAGCCCATGCAGCAGGCTTCGCCATGTGTACGAGATCCCATCCCTCGGAGTAGACTCAAGAACATGGTTATTTGGGTAATATCGAGCTTTCGGAATCTTTGCACACAGACTGTCAGGGCATTGGATGAGCCTCAAATCTGACGAGACAGCATGGAAACATTAAAGCTATACATATCCCTAAACCCCAGCCCGCCTTGCCCCTTGGCCATTGTGAGCTTCTCCCAGCTGATCCAGTGCATTGCATTTTCCTTGTCCTGCTGGCTCCACCAGTAGTTACAGATAAGAGAACTGATTTCTCCGCAAAAGGTTTTAGTGAGATAGAAGCAAGACATAGCATATGTGGGGATCGCTTGAGCGACAACCTTGACTAATGACTCCTTGCTCACCTTAGCGATCAGCCTTTCCTGCCAGCCATAAACCTTCCCGGCAATAGCACCTTTGACATAAGCAAACGCTTTCCGCTTGGATCTTCCAACATGGACCGGCAGTCCCAGATATCTGTCATTCCAATTCTCGCTTTGGATATGAAGAGCAGCCTTGACATCTGCTCGAGACATTGGTGATGTATTCGGACTGAAGATGAGGGCCGACTTTTTCATGTTGATGCACTGCCCCGAACAATTCTCATACAGATCAAGAATCTTTCTTAGTTGAGCAGCCTCATGCTGATTCGCCTTCATTAGCAGGAGCGAGTCATCCGCGAAGAATAAGTGTGACACAACAGGAGCTGCAGGACAAATTTTCACCCCACTGAGCTTCATTTGCTCAATTGCATCATTTAGGAGCGCTGAAAGCCCTTCTGCACATATGACAAATAAGTACGGCGACGCAGGATCTCCTTGCCGCAGCCTCCTGGAGGGACTGAACTGCTCAATAAGTGCTCCGTTTACCTTGACTTGATACCTGACAGTAGTGACACACTTCATGATGAGGTCAACCCAGCCTTGCCTGAATCCCATCTTGGTAAGCATTGCTTCCAGAAAGCTCCACTCTACACGATCATACGCTTTGCTCATGTCAGCCTTGACAACCACATACCCATCATTTCCTCTTTTCTTATTTAGGAGATAGTGAGTCAGCTCATATGCAATAAGTGCGTTATCAGTAATCAATCGTCCCGGGACAAAAGCACTTTGGTTATCAGATATGAGCTCCGGTAGAATCATCTTTATTCTGTTAGCCAACACCTTGGACACAAGTTTATAAAGAACGTTGCATAAGCTTATAGGCCTCAGGTCTTTTATTCAACTCGGGTCTTTCACCTTGGGGATTAGCACAACAGTCGTATCATTCCACCCATCTGGCATCATTCCACCATTTAGGACCTGCAACACCTCCTGCACAATACGGTCACCCATGAGGGGCCAGTTCTGCTTGTAAACAATTAAGGGCATTCCGTCTGGACCGGGTGCTGTGAGATTTCCTATATGATCGAGCGCGGCCTTGACTTCCTCCCTAGTGAATTCAGCCTCAAGGATGTCATTCATGGCATCTGTTACTCATGGTTTAACCTTGCTAATGAGCTCATTTAAACGGTCACCACTTGACGATGAGAAGAGATCCTGAAAAAACAAGCAAACATAGTTAGTCATCTCCTCCCCCTCCTTCACCACCGAGCCGTCCTCCTTCTTCAACTATTTCACCCTATTCGCCCTCTTCCGGCCAGAAGCAACAGCCGTGTAGTATTGAGTGTTATTATTCCTATTTCCATCCTTCAACCATGACATATGTGACCGTTGTTTCATCTTGATGTTTATCTTCTCCTCCAATTCTTCAACTACACCCCGCAGTCTCGCCTCCTCTCTGATTTTGGATTCTGAGACCGGTTCCTTCATACAGTTCTCCAGCTCCTAACGGCCTCTTTTCAGCCTCTCTTCAAGAGCGCCCGCTACCTCCTTGCTCCATCTCCGCATGCCCCCAGCAAGACTTCGCATAACTTCAGACACGTTGCTCGCCCCTTCCGTCCAACCCTTCTCCCATTCATTCTTAATAACTTCACTACACCCTTCCTCCTTCAGCCACCAAGCTTCAAAGCAGAAACCTGTGTCTCCCCTAGGGCAACGGCTGCCATCATCGCTAGTCATTACAACAACTGGCCGATGGTCCGAGTGACGCGGCCTTCCATTTATGACAACAAACGCAGGGAAGATTTCACACCACTTGGCATTTGCAACAGCCCTATCCAGCCTCTCACAAATACATGTATCCACTTCTTTGCTATGGTTCCTCCAAGTGAATTTGTCTCCGGTAAACCCAATATCTGCCAGATCACATCCTTCGAGCGCCTCTCTGAATTTATCCATGTAATGTTGAGGTTTTGCAGCCCCCCGCCCCCAAGTTTTTCATCACTTGATAGTATTTCATTAAAGTCCCCCAAGCACAGCCACGGTCGACCTTGTTGGTGCTGCTGTCCAAGAATCCGGAGAGTTTTCCATGTCTCCTTCTTCCGGTCCCCTTCTGATTCACCATAAACTCCAGTTAGCCTCCATACCATTCCATTCTCTTCTTTTACATCAACATCAATGTGCCTCCTTCCATAGGACCGTAGTGTAACATTCACTCCCCTACTCCATAACATAGCAATACCTCTACTTCTGCCATCCGATCCCCATGCCACCATGTTAGGGAGCTTCAACGACCACCGAAATCTGTCCATCTCCTTCTCCGTAAGCTTTGTCTCAGCAAGGAAAAGGATATCGGGCTCCTCCGTCCTCCCCACATCGAGGAGGCTGCGAACTGCCGAGCCGTTCCTGAGTCCCCGACAGTTCCAGCTTATAACTTTGATTGGTCCTGGCGGGGCTGCTCCTGCAGCCCGGCCGATATGTGTGTATTGTTTGGCAAAACGATCCCTTCTGGTGTGGAGTGGTCTACCTCGTGTATCTCCACCCTACCTCTTTTTTCCATGTTCATAACCTCATCATCCAACTGATCCCTTTTGGCACCAAGCACAACCTGCTCTCCCAGGTTATCCGATGCTTTGCTTGGTTCCCTCCCATGTTTCCTTCTAAATTTCCTACCATTAGATTCTTTACCACTCTTCACCACTGCCTCCCTCTCTCCAGAACTACTACCCCCATCTCCTGCACACTCCCCACCTTGTTCAGTGCGTGCAACTAGCTTTGCAGTGTCCACCTCCATGCGATGTTCAGTTTGTTTTGTTCTCCCTGTTGTTGCTGTTTGCGGTACATCTCCTGCCCCCTTCCCATCCTCATTGCGCGTCTCAGCGCCTTCCAACATAAGCTTCCGTGGGTTCTTCTCTCCTAAGGCCACATGGGAGTTCTTCTTCTCTGGACTCATCACTTCCTCACCCTTTTCCATCTTCCCACCTCCCTCCTCACTGCCCTTGGAGTTCTCCTTTCTCCACGACAAGCTATCACTACCACTGCCCGACCTATCAATTGGATCGTACGTACCCAAACCTCCTTCCTCCTCCTTGAAACCTACTGCCATTCCTCCAACTACCCTTGAGGGAGCTCCGGACTAGGGGGTGTCCGGATAGCCGAACTATCATCATCGGCCGGACTCCAAGACTATGAAGATAGAAGATTGAAGACTTCGTCCCGTGTCCGGATGGGACTTTCCTTGGCGTGGAAGGCAAGCTTGGCGATACGGATATGTAGATCTCCTACCATTGTAACCGACTCTGTGTAACCCTAACCCTATCCGTGTCTATATAAACCGGAGGGTTTTTAGTCCATAGGACGAACAACAATCATACCATAGGCTAGCTTCTAGGGTTTAGCCTCTTTGATCTCGTGGTAGATCCACTCTTGTAACACACATCATCAATATTAATCTAGCAGGACGTAGGGTTTTACCTCTATCAAGAGGGCCCGAACCTGGGTAAAACATCGTGTCCCTTGTCTCCTATTACCATCCGCCTAGACGCACAGTTCGGGACCCCCTACCCGAGATCCGTCGGTTTTGACACCGACATTGGTGCTTTCATTGAGAGTTCCTCTGTGTCGTCACCGATAGGCTCGATGGCTCCTTTGATCATCAACAACGACGCGGTCTAGGGTGAGACTTTTCTCCCCGGACAGATCTTCGTGTTCGGCGGCTTTGCACTGCGGGCCAATTCGCTTGGCCATCTGGAGCAGATCGAAAGCTACGCCCCTGGCCGTCAGGTCAGATTTGGAAGCCTAAACTATACGGCCGATATCCACGGAGACTTGATCTTCGACGGATTCGAGCCCCAGCCAAGCGCGCCAAGACTGTCCTCGATGGGCATGATCTAGCTCTGCAATCAACAGTGCTCGAGGTCGCATCGTAATCCGCTCCGACCCTTAATCCGGAGCTGGATTTCCCGATGGAGGACGAGTGGTTGGACACCGCCTCGGGGGCTTTAATCTCTACGGCGATCGAGTTGAACTCCATCCCTGTCCTTTGCGAAGACCTCGACTCCAGGGTGCCGGACTCCTATCCGGACTCCGAACCCCCCGTGCCCCTGCCAATCGAACCCGATTGGGCGCCCGTTATGGAGTTCACGGCCGCGGACATCTTTCAAAGACTCGCCCTTTGGCGACATCCTGAGTTCACTAAAGTCTCTCTCTTTATCCGGAGTGCCCTGGCCGGATTACGGTCAGAAGGTTGGGATGCGGACGACGAAGAAATTCAACACCCACCCACCACCCACTTTGTAGCCAATTGCCGATGATTTAACCGACATGCTAGACTACGACTTCAAGACATCGACGGTATGGACGGCGATGTCAAGATTTAACAAGACCCAGCGCCTACAGGGTAATCGAAGGCCACCTCGTCATATGACATATATATGGTGGACATCCCAAAAGATGGGAACGGCGATGGAACAACGGAGGATGACCCCTCAAGAAGCAGCCCAAGCGCCCGGCGTCAAGGCGCCGCTCTAAATCCCGCCACAAAGCAAGAATGAAGATTCCGGCACCGGAGATAACAATACACCGGACAACGCCAAGACAATCCACTCCAAAGCAAGATCCGGTAGCAGGAAGATGAAGACGCCAACCCTCAAGAGAGAGCGGCAGAAGAAGAGGTAGAGGATTATATGCCTCCCTCTGAAGACGAAGCAAGCCTCGACGACAATGACTTCATCGTGCCTGAGAATCCCGTCGAACAAGAGCGTTTTAGACGCATGCTTATGGCCACGGCGAACAGCCTCAACAAAAAGCAGCAACATCTTAGAGCTGATCAGGATCTGCTAGCCGACAGATGGACTGAAGTCCTCGCGGCCGAAGAGCATGAGCTCGAACGCCCCTCCAAAAGCTACCCTAAATGCAAGCTGCTCCCCCGATTAGAGGAGGAGGCTTACGAACCCGCATCACCAGGAGACAATACGGCTGACCGACCACCCGTGGCGCTGACAGAGAGGCCTCTAGGCCCTTCACTAGAACCGCACCCTGGCATCGCTCAAAAAGCACACGGCCAAAGGGGGCGCTCCGGACCTGCGAGACATATTGGAGGACAAGGCAAGACAATCAAGATCGATCTATGGATCGCGTGGGCGCCCACAGTGCGTGGCGACAACCGTCGCGCCGGACACGATAAGTCCGGTGGGCGAACAAAACAGACCAAGCTCTTTTGAGCTCCGTCGTGATATCGCCCAAGACAGGCGCCAAGACACCCACTATGCTTCATGCATTTAAGTAATGGATCATCAAATCCCGAAGGGTTTAAACCCGTCAATATTGAATCCTATGATGGCACAACAGACCCCGCGGTTTGGATCAAGACTATCTCCTTCACATCCACATGGCCCGCGGTGACGATCTTCACGCCATCAAATACCTCCCCTCAAGCTTAAAGGACCAGCCCGGCATTGGCTCAACAGCTTGCTAGCGGAGTCAATTGGGAGCTGGGAGGACCTGAAGCCGCATTCCTCGATAACTTCCAGGCACTTATGTGCGACCACCAGACGCCGATGACCTAAGCCACATAATTCAGCAGCCGCATTTAATCAGCCAAACAATTCTGGACACGGTTCTTAACCAAGAAAAACCAAATCATCGACTGTCCGGATGCGGAGGCCCTCGCGGCCTTCAAGCATAACATCCGCGACGAGTGGCTTGCCCGGCACCTAGGACAGGAAAAGCCGAAATCCATGGCAGCCCTCACATCACTCATGACCCGCTTCTGCGCGGGTGAAGACAACTGGCTAGCACGCAGCAACAACCTCAGCAAAAATTCTGGCAGTCCGGACTTCAAGGACCAAAACGGCAGGCCGCGTCATACCAAAAACAAACGCCGCACTAACGGCGACAATATTGAGGATACGGCAGTCAATGCCGGATTCAAAGGCTCTAAACCCGGTCAGCGGAAAAAGCCATTCAAACGAACTACTCCGGGTCCGTCCAACTTGGACCGAATACTCGACCGCTTGTGCCAGATACACGGCACCCCCGAAAAGCCAGTTAACCACACCAACAGGGACTGTTGGGTATTCAAGCAGGCAGGCAAGTTAATTGCCGAAAACAATGACAAGGGGCTGCATAGCGATGACGAGGACGAGACCCAACCGCCGAACAATAGAGGATAGAAGGGTTTCCCCCCACAGGTGCGGACGGTGAACATGATATACGCAAAGCACATACCCAAAAGGGAGCGGAAGCGTGCACTCAGGGATGTCTACGCGATGGAGCCAGTTGCCCCGAAGTTCAATCCATGGTCCTCCTGCCCGATCACTTTTGACCGAAGGGACCACCCCACCAGCATCCGCCACGGCGGATTCGCTGCACTGGTCCTAGACCCAATCGTCGATGGATTTCACCTAACCAGAGTCCTGATGGACGGCGGCAGCAGCCTGAACCTGCTTTACCAGGATACAGTGCGCAAAATGGGCATAGACCCCTCAAGGATTAAACCTACAAAAACGACCTTTAAAGGCGTCATACCAGGTGTAGAGGCCAATAGTACAGGCTCAATTACACTGGAAGTGGTCTTCGGATCCCCGGATAACTTCCGAAGCGAGGAGTTAATCTTCGACATAGTCCCGTTCCGCAGCGGCTATCATGCCTTGCTCGGACGTACCGCGTTTGCAAAGTTCAACGCGGTGCCGCACTACGCATACCTCAAGCTCAAGATGCCAGGCCCTCGAGGAGTCATTACGGTCAACAGAAACACTGAACGTTCTCTCCGCACGGAGGAACATACAGCGGCTCTCGCGGCAGAAGTGCAATGCAGCCTCTTAAGGCAATTATCGAATCCGGCCGTTAAGCGGCCGGACACAGCCAAGCGCGCCCGGAGTAACTTACAACAAGACCACCTGGCACGTTCCGAGCACGCGTAGCAGTGCGGCCCCAACCCCAGCTCCTGCGAAACGTCAAAGCAGGTCCTTCGCGTACACCATTACGCTCACGAAGATACCATGGGCATGGGGAGGGGGCACGACCACAATACACCCATCGCGGCTCAACCACACAAGGGGCTCTCAAGTACGTCGTTCCTTTTTCTTTTCTTTTTACCTTTTACATTTTAACCACAGGACTCCGTTTGTCAGAAGCCCTGTCCGGCAGCAGACCTGCCGAACTCACGATGCAACAGGCAGGGAAGGATAAAGGCTACAACGAGTATACAGGTGGTCTCCATTACGAGCATTTTTCATACACCAATCTGCAGCCTACCCCTGGAGGGGGACATGTTTAACAGTCTCCTACCTTGCTTATCGCACTATTTGTATCGTTCTGCATTCGTAGCAGCACTTATTGAATAAAACAATGCAGCACATTTTTGCTTATAATTGCATTTCTTTTTCATACATATGTTCATTCATGACATGCTGCATCCGTACACTTTGGTACGGCTAATATACACCAGGGGCTTATGTTTCCCGCGTTTTGGTGTGATGAGTCCGAACACTTTCACAAGTGCGGCACCTCGAACTTATAGCACTATATGCATCGGCTCAATCATGTCTTGGGTCAATAGTTGGGTTTGCCCGGCTCCCGTGTTTTGGTACCTTACGTTCCGTTATATCGGCTAAGGTAGCACCGGGAGAACCACTGCGATTCCGCCGATTCGGCTGGGTTAACGCCTCGATGGACAAAGCTAAAACTGACCGTCATGATAAGGCGAGAGACCGGTCGCTGTTCGAGAGGTTTTTTGCGAGTCCTTAAAGACTTATGCCGCTTAGAGCGAGGAGCCGGATACTGTCCGGCCAAGGCGTGGATAGCGCCCCAAATTCGGCCCTCCGAACAGTAGGGGCTTCGCCGAAATTTAAAATTATAGAATTCTATGGCTAAGTGAGAGTGTTCAAGAATTATAAGTCCGGTTGCCTTGTTCGTTGTGTTGAGCGCCTCCCTAGATGGACCCAAAAATGGGAACAAGAGCGCTCAAGTTTATCCCGAACACCCCAAAGCACTCGTGGCATGGGGCTGAAGCCGACGACTTGCCATCTCTCGATTTGATAAACAGCCGCACGGAAGGTAATATTTTAAATTAACAAGCGTTGCTTAGCGCATATGAACTAAGTTTTCAGCGCACAGGATAACAAAATGCGAGTCTACTCAAATATTACATCTTTGGAGCACTCACCCGCAATAGTGCGGGCGCCCTTCAGCACAGTCTTATAATACATCTCGGGCGTGCGATGCTCCTTGCCCTCTGGTGGCGGGTCCGTCACGAGCTTCTGGGCATCCATCTTGCCCCAGTGCACCTTTGCGCGGGCAAGGCCCGACGGGCACCCTCGATACAAGCGGAATGCTTGATAACTTCAACCCACGGGCACGCATCCACCAGCCGCCGCACCAGGCCGAAGTAGCTCCCTGGCATGGCCTCCTTAGGCCACATCCGAACTATGAGGCCCTTCATGGCCTGTTCGGCCGCCTTGTGGAGCTCGACCAGCTGCTTCAGCTGGTCGCTAAGGGGCACCGGATGGCCGGCCTCAGCATACTGAGACCAGAAGACCTTCTCCATTGAGCTCCCCTCCTCGGCCCGGTAGAATGCGGCAGCATCGGACACGCTGCGAGGAAGCTCTGTGAACGCCTCGAGAGCTCTAATTCGGGTAAGCAACAGGTAATTAACACTCACATGCTTACTCTGCATGAAAAATGCCTTACCCGCTGCTATTTTCTTCACCGCCTCAGTCTCCTGGAGGGCCTTGTAGGCTTCGCCTTAGCGGCTTTGGCACTCTCAAGAGCCGTTGCAAGCTCAGACTCTCGAGTCTTCGAGTCATGCTCCAAGTTCTCATGTTTTTTCACGAGATCCTGGAGCTCTTGCTGTACCTCCGCCACCCGCGCCTCCTGCTTCTCTCACTCGGTGCGTTCCGCGGCCGGATTACGTTCGGCCGCGGCCACCGCCTCCTTCAGGGTCGCCACCTCGTTAGTGGTCCCTACAATACCCACGTTATCCTTGTCATTTTTCTTGCAACCAAATCCTTTTCTCAGAAGGTACAATTTTTATAAGGTATTACTCACCTTCTTTTTCCTCGAGCAGCTTCTTGGCATGGCCGAGCTCGTTCTCGGACCGCCGAGGTTTTTCTTCAAAGTATTGACCTCCAGCCAAGACGTATGGAGGTCAGCAGACAGCCTGCAATCCCATATTGACATATTTTTTATGACTCCTGCGTTTATCTTTCTAAAGATCCTCACCCAGCTTTTCTTTCCGAACACCGAACCGAGCATCGTGGGCTACTGTCTATGCGGTACCATTTTACATATATTGAAATTCTTACCTCAAAGCCTGTTAGAAGGCTATTGCAGGCTTCGTCAGCCCGCTCTTGGCGAAGCTGAATTTTTCAATCACCGCACTCATAATAAAGGCGGTGTTCCTCTTCGATGGAGGCGCCATTGAGTGCCTCCAAAGAATTATCCAGCACCTCCGGTTGGACGGAGGCAGCCGGGCGTCTCGGTCTTGCCCTTCTTACGGAAGGGGTCGCCACGGACTCGGAGCCACCGCGGCCTCCGGGCTGAGTCCGTGCACAGTCCGGGAGGGTGTCCTGCGACACCTGGGACCTCCCTCCTGGTGGGTCCTTTTCGGGATCCCACCTCGGCGTCGTCCGCGGCATCGGGGTGGAGGCAGTCGGAAGGGAATCCATATCCGACAAGCACTCCAAGGACCCGCCGATTTAAACGGGAAGATCATCCTTGGGCGGACTGCAGGGTTGTATGCGGCATTAGAAAGACGTTATGTGGCGAAAACAAAACCTTGAGGTTATTCGGAGTCCGGATACTTACGATCTCGCCAGGGCTTGGCCCTTGGATGCGATCTTCGTAAATCCTTTGGCTGGCGGTGGAGCAGTCCGGATGAAGAGTTTTTCCTTCTTGGACCCTTCGGCCTCCCTTGTTGGGAGGCCTTCCTTTCTTTCCTCTTCACGGGGAGAGGCTTTCTTCTTCTCCCCTCACCTTGGTGGGAGGAGTCGGCCTTGGATTCGCCATCCGATAGCACCTGAAAACGGAACTCTTCCGAGTCCCGGTGGCCGCCTTCTTGGCCTTCTTCTCCGGCACCACGTGGTGCCGGAGCCAAGAGCCCCAAGTAGGCGGGCGTCCGCTGGGTCCTCTAGCAATGGGTCCGGACAGGTAATTCGTTCGGCCTTCGCCAGCCATTCCTATCAAAGGCAAGGGGAGTTTAGATCCCGCATAGAGCCAAACTATGGAAAACAAGTGGTGAAATCACTTACCTCGTCAGCTAGACACTGCGAGCAGAATCCGCGATCTTCGGTAGCGGATGCGGGAGCTTCGCTTTTGAACAGCACCTTCCAGACATCTTCGTACATAGTGTCGAAGAGCCCGCTCAGGGTCTGGTGCTGCGTCGGATCAAACTCCCACATATTAAAGCCCTGTCGCTGGCACGGGAGAATCCGGCGGATGAGCATGACCTGGACTACGTTGACAAGCTTGAGCTTCTTGTCCACCAGCTTCTGGATACAGGCTTGGAGTCCGGTCAGCTCATTCGAATCCCCCCAAATTCGGCCACTCTTTCCAGGAGGAGAGCCGTGTGGGAATACCAGATCTAAATTCGGGGGCCGCTGCCTAATCAGGGTCATGCGGCTCCGTGATGTAGAACCACCCCGATTGCCACCCCTTGATGGTTTCCACGAAAGTACCCTCCAGCCACGTAACGTGGGACATCCTGCCCACCATGGCGCCTCCGCACTCCGCTTGGCTGCCCTTCACAACCTTCGGCTTGACATCAAGGTCTTGAGCCATGTCAAGTGGGGCTGGATGCAGAGGAATGTTTCGCATACCACGATAAACGCCGAGATGTTGAGGATGAAATTGGGGCCGATCATGGAAATCTAGGCCGTAGTAGAACATGAGCCCCGGACAAAGGGATGAAGGGAAGCCTAGTCCACGGAGGAAATGGGGAAGAAATACTACCCTCTCGTGGGGCCTGGGGGTGTGGATGAGCTCTCCCTCGTCGGGGAGCCAGTTCGCGATGTTGCTGGACAGATATCCGGCGCCGCGCAGCTTCTGGATGTGCCCCTCCGTGACGGAGCAGGCCATCCACTTGCCTCCCGCTCCGGACATAGTTGGAGATGGTTGAGGTGAGAAGTGCGGACTTGGGCGCTGGAGCTCAAGTTCGCGGAGATGGATAAGCCAAGGAGGAAGAAGGCGCAGGTAAAAGGGCTGGATCCTTATCCCCTTATATGGGCGGACAAAAACATGTGTCCCCACCGCCCGGTAAAACTCGCTTATCCCCAAGCGCCACAATCAATGGCGCGTTGGGTTACCCACGCCCGTATTGATGGGAATCCCGGAATAAGGGGAACACGATCTCTACCTCGACAAGACATGCCAAGGAAACCGTCATTGAACGCTACCGAGGTGGAACAATAAAAACAATTTGAATAAAGGCTTGGTATGGTGCGACGTCACGCCACAAAATACGCCGCAGATTGATCTTGTGTAATATTATTCTCTACGGTGGTACGTGGAATTTATTTTGCAGAGCCGGACACTATCCTGGTGTTCACAATCTTCTATAAATTATTCGGAGGAAGAACCCGCCTTGCAATGCCGAAGACAATATGCGCGCCGGACTCGTCGTCATTGAAGCCTGGTTCAGGGGCTACTGAGGGAGTTCCGGACTAGGGGGTGTCCGGATAGCCGAACTATCATCATCGGCCGGACTCCAAGACTATGAAGATAGAAGATTGAAGACTTCGTCCCGTGTCCGGATGGGACTTTCCTTGGCGTGGAAGGCAAGCTTGGCGATACGGATATGTAGATCTCCTACCATTGTAACCGACTGTAACCCTAACCCTATCCGGTGTCTATATAAACCGGAGGGTTTTCAGTCCGTAGGACGAACAACAATCATACCATAGGCTAGCTTCTAGGGTTTAGCCTCTTTGATCTCGTGGTAGATCCACTCTTGTAACACACATCATCAACATTAATCTAGCAGGACGTAGGGTTTTACCTCCATCAAGAGGGCCCGAACCTGGGTAAAACATCGTGTCCCTTGTCTCCTGTTACCATCCGCCTAGACGCACAGTTCGGGACCCCCTACCCGAGATCCGCCGGTTTTGACACCGACAAGCCTCCTCATTGCTCCTTCTTATTTGGCCCATGTCTGCCTTGTGCCATCTACCAAATTGAGCCTCCTCCCCTTTCTTCAGTTTCGTCGAGCAGTCCTTCTCCCCATGACCAATGATACCACACGTGTAACAAAAATCCGGGAGGTACTCGTACTCAAAACGGCACCATGACCCATCATCATCTTGCTCTCCAGCCTTTCCCTTCTTCTTCCTCCTTGCCTCCCCTTGATCATCTTCCTCAAGTGTAAAACCTCTCATGATGGGCTTCTCGATACATATCCTCAACTTCACTCTCATGAACTTCCACATTGCCTTACCATCCCTCGCCGTATCTGCCTCCACATATCTTCCAATGATGTTCCCAATCTCCTCTGCTGACTCCTCGTTCATCATGCCAAGGGGTAGACCATACACTCGCACTCAAATCGGGATATTGTTGAACTCGTAGTCCTCCATCCGCTTGCTTGGCACATAATCCTCAACCACCACCAAATCCTTATCGAACATCCAAGGTCCGTCTTCAATTGCCTTCCTCTTACCAGATTCTTGATTAATTGTGAACACAAACAGGTTGTCTCCCACATCCTTGCAGTCAGTGCCCTTGATCGGACACCACACACGCCCTAGTGAGAGAGAGATCGCGTCCTGATGCACCAATTTGTCCGACAGGACCTTGCCCACCGCCTGGATCTCCATGTTCTTTCCCTTCTCCCTCGCTAGGATTCGGGTCTTCACTCCCTTCTTCTCTTCCTCCGAAAGCTTCAACCCCTTCAACATCCCCGCAACACCCTTCATGGTTTACCTCGCCTTCACACCGCAACTGCTACCCCCTCCTTCTCCTAGGGTTCAGGTGTATTATGGCGGCGCGCCCTAGGGAGCACGTCGGAGATTGAGGTGGCTAGACCTGGCCCGATCGCTTGCTAGGCCAGATCACGGTCATGCCTCTAGGGTTAGACTAGAGGCGGCTACCAAACCCTAATTGCCCCTGGATCGCCAGGGAGGACTCGAACCGTCACCCAGAGGGATGGACCAAAGCTCAGAATCGAGGAGATTTTACACCCACTGGTAATGGATATTCATACCCACAAAATAGGTGGGGAAACGAACAAACAATTATCGGGTGTTGGGGATATAACTATTAGGTATGACCCGCCCAGGAGGGGCCGGGTTATACCTATGAAGACTCTTGAAGCCCAAGACAAAGCTTGAAGATGGCGGTTCAGTTAAGGGCCCAAAGCCCAAAGGCGACTTAAGGCCCGTAGAGATAAATCGCCATATGTACATAACTTGTATTGTAAGGCAAGAATAGTTAGAGACCGAGCCGGGCACTGTTTATGAGCCGGCCGGGACTCTATGAGCCGCGGGGCGTCGACCTATGTATATAAAGGGATGACCCGGCGGCGGTTCAGGGCAAGTAAGATCAGATCGAGAGCTAGGTCAAGCGATTTCGCTCCCTGGTAATCAAGACATAAGCAATCCCACTCAAAACTGGATCGTAGGCTTTTACCTTCACCGTAAGGGGCCGAACCAGTATAAATCCCGTGTCCATTGTCCCGATTAACCCCTTTAAGCTTCCTAGTTGCGATGGCTCCACGACTAAGTCCTTTCACTAGGACATCTGACGTGACAATTCCACGACAGTTGGCGCCTATCATGGGGCCAGCGCACGGTGGATTTGAGTTCTTGAAGGGCAGCTTTGAAGGGCTCAAGGGATACGGTGTGGGCCGAATGACCAAGAGTCATCGCGTCAAGCTCTACATCGACGATGCAGGCTGGGGCCCCGATGCCAGCTCAATTGAGTACGGGTACCGGGTCCCCTTCGGCGGAATCCATGTTTTCATCGGCAAGATTGGCAAGCCGGGCCCTGAGCCGGACATCTGCACCGACCTCGTCGAGACGGCTCAGCGTGCGAGACCCGCTCGGGCTCAGCCTACTATGAGGCGTGCCTTCGTGGGATAGATCCACGGAGGGGAACTTTCTGAAGGATCTGTGTCTGCCGGTGAGACGACCATCTAATTTGATGGTGAGTCTGAAGGAAATATGCCCTAAAGGCAATAATAAAGTTATTATTTATTTCCTTATTTCATGATAAATGTTTATTATTCATGCTAGAATTGTATTAACCGGAAACTTAGTACATGTGTGAATACATAGACAAACATAATGTCACTAGTATGCAACTTGACTAGCTCGTTGAATCAAAGATGGTGAAGTTTCCTAGCCATAGACATGAGCTGTCATTTGATTAACGGGATCACATAATTAGAGAATGATTTGATTGACTTGACCAATTTCGTTAGCTTAGCACATCATTAGAGAATGATGTGATTGACTTGATCCATTCCGTTAGCTTAGCACTTGATCGTTTAGTTTGTTGCTATTGCTTTCTTCATGACTTGTACATGTTCCTATGACTATGAGATCATGCAACTCCCGAATATCGGAGGAACACTTTATGTGCTTCCAAATGTCACAACGTAACTGGGTGATTATAAAGGTGCTCTATAGGTGTCTCCGATGGTACTTGTTGAGTTAGCGTAGATCGAGATTAGGATTTGTCACTCCAATTGTCGGAGAGGTATCTCTGGGCCCTCTCGGTAATGCACATCACTATAAGCCTTGCAAGCAATGTGACTAATGAGTTAGTTGCGGGATGATGCATTACAGAATGAGTAAAGAGACTTGCCGGTAACGAGATTGAACTAGGTATGGTGACACCGACGATCGAATCTCGGGCAAGTAACGTACCGATGACAAAGGAAAAAAACGTATGTTGTTATGCGGTTTGACCGATAAAGATCTTCGTAGAATATGTAGGAGCCAATATGAGCATCCAGGTACCATTATTGGTTATTGACCAGAGACATGTCTCGGTCATGTCTACATAGTTCTCGAACCCGTAGGGTCCACACGGTTCAAGTTTGGTGACGGTCGGTATTATGAGTTTTTGTGTTTTGATGTACCGAAGATAGTTCGGAGTCCCAAATATGATCATGGACATGACGAGGAGTCTCGAAATGGTCGAGACGTAAAAATTGATATATTGGATGAGTATGTTCGGACACCGGAAGTGTTTCGGGAGGTTTCAGACATTTACCGGAGTACCGGGGGGTTACGAGAACCCCCCGGGGAGTATATTGGGCCTAATGGGCCTTAGTGGGAGAAGAGGAGGGGCGGCCGGGGCAGCCGCGCCCCCTCTCCCCCTCTAGTCCGAATTTGACAAGGAGGGGGGGCACTTTTTCCTTCTCCTCCTCTCTCCCTTCCTCCCCCTTGGCGCGCCGTCCTTGGCCGGCCGCATCGCCCCCCGTGCTCCTTTATATACGGGGCAGGGGGCTCCTTGAGACACACAAGTTGATCTATTGATCTCTCCCAGCCGTGTGCAGTACCCCCCTCCACCATATTCCACCTCGGTAATATCGTAGCGGTGCTTAGGCGAAGCCCTGCGCCGGTAGCATCATCAAAACCGTCATCACGCCGTCGTGCTGAAGGAACTCTCCCGCAAAGCTCTGCTGGATCGGAGTTCATGGGACGTCATCGAGCTGAACGTGTGCTGACGCTTGGATCGGTCGGATCGTGAAGACGTTCGATACTTGGATCGGTCAGATCGTGAAGACGTACGACTACATCAACCGCGTTGTGCTAACGCTTCCGCTTTCGGTCTACGAGGGTACGTGGACAACAACCTCCCCTCTCGTTTCTATGCATCACCATGATCTTGCGTGTGCGTAGGAAAATTTTGAAATTACTACGTTCCCCCCCAGAGTCATCCAAAGGTGAGACGGATTCGTTGTATCAAGTACAAGACAGCGGGCTTGGGGGCTGTTCCGATGGCAGTAGTATTCCAGATCTCCTTGAGCCGCCAAGCAGAGTTGGGATCTTCATGGCTGGCACGCAACCCGTTCAAAACTCTACAGCTACGGCAGCGATAACCTCGGGTCATCGGCAGCCGGGGCAGGAGGCCCTGTGCGACCGCCGGCTCAGATGCTGATGGATCTCATGGATAAGATGACAGCTCTGTTAACTGCCGTTGTCAACCCGGCGGATCAATCCCAACATGATGCGGAAGTGGCGCAATTAAAGCATGATATAGTGCAGGCTAAGGAAGACCTGGAGGCGGAAGATGTCAGGATGACCGCAGAGCGGGCGACTCTGGACGCCCAGGCTCAGCGGATTCAGTCGCATGCTTTCCAGCTCACGAGGGATCAGAACGCATCAAATGAGGTCATGAGGAGGAGGTACCAGAAGACTCAATCCCGTCTGCCTCCGGTTTATGATCCTCGAAACCTCTTCTGAACACCCGGTGCAGGGCCCAGTAACCCGCCGGAGATAGACTGGGTTGCAACGCCCGGGGCTGGAACGCCAGTTTAACCATGTATGATGGAACCTACCTGGATGAATACTGCTCCACCTCAGTATGTACCAACACCACCGGGTCATTATTCTAACCCGTTGGAGAACATGATTGCCGTGGCAGCACGATTGGCGACTCTCCCGGTGGAGGGCGACTCTCCGACAGCGGTTGAAACTCGAAGGGTCAGAGAGAGCTTCTTCAGACGGCTTTGGCGCAGCAGGAGGCGTACTCGTATAGCCGAGACATGATTCATTCGACCCCTCGTCCAAGCCGGAGCCCGAGTTATAGCAAGCATATGGATTCAGCGGCCGTTTCAAGCAATGCCCGGCGCCGTGACCAACCGTGCGGGCATGACCCGGCGCGTGATGGAGTTCTTAACTTGGTTGATCAGGACAGAATACGCCAAGAGGCTGAGCGGGCGGTTCCGCGGGCAGCTGAGCAGGCGGCTCAACAGGCAGTTCACCAGTCTTTTCTGGTTTATCCGACGACTTCTATTGAGGCCGGCGTGACCACTAGGACCGGAGTTGTCCCTTGTCTGGTGCCGGCTCTGCGTAACGAGCGTTTGCCCAAGGATTTCAAGGGGCCTCGAAAGGTGCCTAATTACACGGCCAACTTACAGCCTGGGGCGTGGATTGAAAGCTATGAGATGGCTATGGAGCTACTGGAAGTCAGTGACGCTACGATGGCCAAGTACTTCACCATGATGTTGGATGGGACGGCCCGCACTTGGTTGAAGGGGCTGCCGCCTAATTCCATCAGTTCATGGGCAGAGTTAAAATCCCGGTTAATTCAGAACTTGATACATGCAAGGAACCCATGTCAATTGTGGATTTGACTAATTGCAAGCAAGAGGAGGGTGAATCCACGACCCATTGGGTGCGCCGGGTCAAAGCTATAATACATTCGTCTGATAAGATGGATGCCGGCTCTGCAGTCTTAATGATGGAGAAAAATTGCCATTTTGCACCTCTGAAGATGAAGCTGGGGCGGCTCAAGCGCGATTGTAATGACATGGGCCAGCTGATGGCGGCTTTAGTCAAATACGCCGACTCTGATAGAACCAAGGATCCCGAGTCTGATGATGAGAAGACAGGGAAGGGAAAGAAGAACAGCAACGCCAAGGGTCCTCAGCATAACCCGACGAATCAAGGAGGTAATAATAAACGTAAGGCTGATGGTAGCTTGGAGTTTGTGGCTAACACCAATGCGCAGGGCAACAATCAACGACGTAAGGGGAGACCACCTCCTCGGTCCGGCGGGTCAAGCCCCACGCTTGAGCAGTTACTGAATGAGCCCTGTCCAAGGCACGGTACTCCACAGAAGCCGGCCACTCACCTATGGAAGGACTGTATGATCATGAAAGCTTTCAAGAATTCCAACATGTTCGACGGTAATCATGGGCCGGGCGGTGGCTCAGGTGGCGGTGGTTTTCATGGCCCGGGCGAAGGTTCAAATTCCAATTTTCAACTCTCCGGGTAATCAAGGTGGTTATAATCAGCAATCTGGCCAGGGAGGTCAGCAGCAGCAGCAGGGTGGATATCAGAGTAATCCAAAGCAGCTGAATAGTGGACAATATCATGTGTTTACCACCAGTTTGTGCAAACGGGACCAGAAGCTTCATAAGAGGGGGCTGTGAACGCTGTTGAGCCGGCAGTTCCTCGATATTTGAGATGGTCTGAGCAACCTATTCTATGGAGTAGGGAAGATCACCCTCCCCGGGTTGACAATCCGGGTCACTTGGCCTTGGTGGTGGCACCTCAGGTTGGTGGATATAAATTCACTAAGGTCCTCATGGATGGAGGCAGTAGCATCAATATCCTCTATTATGAGACTTTTCGTCGCATGGGTTTGACTGATAAAAATCTCAAGACTTTCAACACTTTTTTTCATGGACTGGTCCCTGGTAAGTCGGCGTACCCAGTGGGTAAGATTGAGCTGGAGGTAGCCTTTGGAGACGAGTATGATTCTACGCTTGAGAAGTTAACCTTTGAGGTGGTCAAAATCAGGAGCCCGTATCATGCCCTGTTTGGACGACCGACTTTGTCACACCCTAGCTAGTTCTGCAATAGAGTGCTTGCATCATGTTTATCATTCATCAGAAACTTGAAATGGGGATGACAGAACCCCCAGCACCCCCTGAAACCAACTAGGGTTTACTAAACATATTTTCAATGAACTTAAAATGCCCTTCTAAAATGTTCATCACCTCTGCCTTGGTGTTAAACCACTGCCAAAAGTGATGCACAAATTTCTAGGTCATCCTAAGGTCACTGGATTAAATCATTAGTTATTTGAATTTGGGCATTTAAATACTATAAAATATTTCAAATGCTCAAATAATCCCAAACTAAAATGTTTCATGTTGGATATATTCCAAACAGTGGCCATGTGCAGTTTGGTGATTTTTGAAGAATCCTAAGTATTTTTTAGAAAAAGCAACAAACTTACAGAAATTAAATAAAACAGAAATAAATGGGAAAGGGACTTACCTGGCCTAACCCACACCCCGGCCCACCTGGCGGCCCAGCACCGTGCTGGCCCGCGCCAGCCAGCTGCTTCGTCCCCGCCAGGCAGGTAGGGAGGTGACGCCGACGAGCGCGAGCTCGCCACGACGCCACCTGCTTGCCGCTTCGCTGCTGGACGAGCTGGACGACCTCCACGTCGCCCTCACGACCCCCTGGACACGTCCATTCTCCCCCATCGCCTCTCCCTCGCTCCCCTCCGCCATGGCCGACGCAGCCGTTGCCACCTCGCCGTCGTAGTCGTAGCCACCGCCTTCTGTGCGCCGTCTGACCGTGTCCAGCAACTCCACCGTCATCTTCTCCATCGAGCAGGCCGAGCCCAAAGCGCTCACGTGCCCCGAATCCACCGCATCGACCTCGCCCGACTCCGCCACCACCGGAGATCCCCTTCGCCGTCACCGTCGCAGCAGTTCGTCCCCGACCGCGCCACCCAGCTCATCGTCTTCGCCGTGAGCTTCTGCCCCTCCCCATCCTCTCCGTTCTCTCTCTCGAGCCCCGTAGCGACTGCACGTAGCTCACCCGCATGCGCCGCCGCCGAGCTCGTAGCCGACGTGGCTCCGGCCACGCACCGTCCACGCCACCCTGCCCGCTAACCTTACCGCACCCCCAGGAGGCCGTAGCACCACTCCACGCGCCTCGCCGTGCCTCCTAGCGACGAGCCCGAGCTCACCCGAGCTCCGGCAGCCGCCAAGGTCATCGCCGGCGTTGTTTCCGGCGACCCCGAGCCCAACCACCACCACCACTGGACGTGGCGCACTCCCCGCGTCATGTAGATGCCCTCCGCCGCCTTTTTGGTCGCCGGAGCACAAATCCCGCACCGCACCGCCGCGTTTGGCCTCGCCGGTGAGTTTGACCCCGCTGACCCAGTTTGACCTCAGGTGGGCCCAGTTTGACCCCCCCTGGGTCAATGACAGGTGGGGCCCAGCCATGCTAATTAACCTAGGGTTAGTACTAATCTATACCTATACTAATTACAGACTCCCAAGAAATTACCACATTAATCAGTAATTAGGAACCGTTAATCTGGTGGGGCCGAGTTATTACGGTGTAGATTAACCCATTTATACAATCCTCAACTTTTTTTCTTAATTCGGCCAAAAAATTATAATCACTTAAAAAGGAGTCCTATACAGGTTCTAAAAACAGAACCCTACGATCTAGATTCCCATCTCAGAAAAAATGTGGGCTAACAAAACGTAACACATTAGATGTTACCCTAAAAGAACAGATTAGATGTTGGACGCTGCTAAAAAAAAGAATTGATGGTGCACGCTCCTCTTTTTCTTGGCTGCTGCAATCCCTAACGTGAGAAACATGGTTTCTTCGTCCAACATAACAGAAAAAGACCCTTCGATGCTTATGATCGTTGATGACCTCCATCCTGGATCTAGCGGGTGTTTTTCTCGCCTCTTTCCACACGACCCCTCCATGGCGCTCTCTCAGGTTAGGCGGCCGCTGATCTCACAGACGGTAGGCAGAAGGATGCTCGATGAGCAGACATGTTGATAAGCAAATAGTTTGACTCACGAGGTGAGCTGCTGAGGATCATCGGCTAAGCATCCGTACGTCAGGACAATGGATCATATGGCCAGATAATACTCACCGACGGCAGCTCCAAGATTACTTTTCAAGGGAGCTTCCCATACTGCGTCAGGCAGTTGGATCTTCTGGCCAGAGAATACTCACCGGTGAAACCTCCATGACTACTTTTCAAAGGAGCTTCCCGTACTTGCCTCCACATGTTGATAAATTAAGGTAACTGAATCAAGTGGATTTGATCTGTTATTTATGCAACACAAGGAGATTCAGTCCTTCACTTCTTCCTTGAGCACACATATGTCAGATTAGATTGGGGCTGGTAGCTTCGCGCAGAACTGCATCGACGAGAGCGATGGCTATCATATATCAAACATATATGGATGCGTCTGATGGTCAATTAATTCAAACACGTAGCAGTGCCCTAGCCTCACGCTGTTGAGACTTAGATGAAGCCTTAGGTAAGGTCTGCACGATGAGAGCATACCCTGTATGGATCTCGGTCATGGTGGGAGGGCAGAGCATGTTATGGCGTTGAGTTTCCAAGTTAGCAGCCTGATGTGCCTGCTTTAGTTCTATGTTCTGCACATCAGCGACGGACAGGAGCAGCTTATGATTGAATCCCAAGAAAACTCCTGAAAACAGCTACACGTGTAGCCTATGCTATATATTTTCTCATTGGAGGAGAAAAACTGCTTTCAAAACCGAGACTGCTCAAGATGGTACGAGATGTTTCACTTCTCATGTTATCATTCTATTTTTTTGTGAGTTCTAATTAATGGGGTTTTGTTTCTTACTTCTGTATGCAATAGTATATACATTATATAATACAATTTATGGCCCGAGAAAGCGATAGCACTGGAGGCCTAGCGCTCTGGATATCATATCCATAGAGACAACCTGGGATTGTTCAAGGCAGCGCTGCCGAACGCGTTATTCTGCAAGCCACGCCAGCCGTCCAGTTAGATCAGGTAAATCAGGAGCTTCGTACATACATGTTCTGATATGCAGTCAGTTATACATAAATGGTATTCACAATGTACAATTCTATTCCAACTGTGCAATACCAGCACAGCTGCAGGCGTATATATGAATGAACTGAATTCTGTGTTAGTTGATCTATGGAGGTACTAGACAGCAGGTACTTTAGAAAAAAGATAATACAATTTACAGCATCCTAGAAGAAGCTTCAATCACACAATATGGGCTCATGTCCATAACCACAGGATAAATTCATGCACCCCATTGATTCATGTATGTGTACAACGGTCAAACGATGGCCAGGAGGCTAGGACGTCCCACCCCCAGAGGTTAGTATTGATTTGTGCAATCATATCTTTCTACTGTTCTATATATTTTCCCTCGTTGAATTTCTCTCTTCCACCGCATGGTAGTGGACTCCATGTAAAATCCGTGTGGCGATGATGATATTGAAAAAAAAATCATGTAGGAGATGGATTTGTGGCAGCCTATCTGCATGGTATAAAATCTAACATAGATGGAAAATCTGAATATGAAAAATAGTATCTACACATGATATGTTCTCCTTCAGAACTTGCTCTGATTTTCAAGTATTCGGTCTATAGCAGGTAATTTGTTCTTTTCATATTCATTCTTCTTGATGTCGAAGGTTTGAACCTATCATAATACCTATTTAGTTTAATTCTACATTACTATCCTATTGAACCGATTTGCTACCATGATAATGACCTGACCTTCTTTGACTTTGACGTACATGGAGACAAAATTGTACGAGAAGACGCACAAGCTGTTTGTTTCAAGCGTCCTGATTTGTGCCTCTGCCGTAGTCAAGGTGCAATAGTTGTTCAGTGTCTAGAAGGAGCCAGGTCGATTGTCTACAACAGGTTTGATCTGAGGATTATTATATTTCGACAAATTTTTTCCTAGAGTTTTCTTAACCGATGGATACAAGATACCAGTGAAATAGAAGGACGCCGAGTTGAAGTTGTGCAATCTTCTGTTTCTTATTGAAGTTCCTTAGTGTTTTTGTTGAACTATAAGAACAAATGTTTCTCATCATCAATCAACTATTAGAAGTTTTAGTAGTACACAAATATATATTATTATTTAGTCATGATATTTTCAGGACACCATGGTATATGGTTTTGAGATGACACCATGGGGAAAATTTGTATAAGGTAATTGTGAACATGAATTGCCAACTGCATCAGAACTAGGCTATTTCATGTTTAAATTTAGTATATATAGTTAGAAATATATATTCTCAGTTTGTTAGATGATTATCGCAAGAGGATAGATAGCATGATATGTGGTGTTGTAAAAAGTGGAAGATAGACAAGTTTGGGCCATATATCCACGAATGAGAGCAGACATTGATTGCAAATATTTAGATTTTGTTGCCAACTATTTTCGTTCTGGTCAAAAGTGAAAGCATACGAAATCTTTTGCTCGGGACCAATGTTTTAGATAAGAATCATGGTTCTTTGAATGTTGAAAATATGTACATGGTAATTGTCAACATGATTTACAAGCTTGGTAATATATTAATAAAGCTTCAATTATAAGACATTGATGTACTGTTTCTAAATATAAGTATTTAAGAGATTCCACTACAAACTACATACAGATGTATATAGACCTATTTTAGAGTGTAGATCCACTCATTTTGCTGCGTAGTTTGTAGTGAAATCTCTAAAAAAGACTTATATTTAGGAACGGAAGGACTAATTAGCTATTTATATAGGACAGATCCACGAAATACATGCAAGTCATGGAGTTACAAGATTTGAGACATTAAGTTCTAAACCTGGTGGATACAACATATAGTTGCTATAACAACTTTTGCGGCTGCCATATGCGTCCAAGATATATGGCTAGAGAAGATTAGAATAACAAAACATGTGAATTTTATCACACGCTTTGGGAGCATTAACTATCAAATGTAGGAATATCTACTACATAAATTTAACTATTTATATATCCGTATAATTTTTATGTTTATACAGGATTTCGATATCCAAAATACATGTTATGAGTTCCGTGGAATTACAGTAACCTTTCTTACCCCGCTGCATATATAAATAATTCTTGGCATACAAACTAGAGCGAAGTGATGTGCACGACAACATGCATGGTGTTAGAGAAGCAAAACTGATTTCGCAACCGAAAAAATTCAACAAAGCTAAATTGCATAGTGTTGGAGATTGAAGAAAAAGGAAAATTTCCCAACAATGTTGAGTAACACTTGACAAGTAATTCATTTCCATATTGAATTTTTGAAGGCTAGTTTGTTTGTAGAATTTTAATATTAGCAGAAAACTATAATAATAAAATGTAAAATAATGAATATTGTAAAGCAATTCTCTACAAGACAAGCTATTACACGAATATTTTAAGACGAGATAGTATGATAACCAAATCATTTGTTTAAAATATCAAACAAAAAATTAATCACTCATTTTGATTGTGCTTTGCATGTGAAAATTGTCTTAACTCAAAATTTCTTAACTTTGACCGTGTTTATTGAAGCAAAGGAATTATAAAAGTCAGGCCATCCAAGCAGTCCACCTGATGAATTTAAATTTATTAGGACATAAACTTATAAATAGTAGTCACTTTTGTGGGCTAGCCCGTGCGAATGCACGGGTTGGCGACTAGTTAAAATTAATTAGGCTAATGACACTGAAACGCGGGACTCACTAGTCAGGTTTGACCTGGACTGTCCTCGTTGACTGCAGACGTCACCCTGACGCAAAGCTGATGCAATAATTCAATTACTGGAATTATTCTTATACAGGAAATTCCAAAAAATACTACAAACTTCAAAAATTCATAGAAATTAATCTATAGCTCCAAATGCAAAGTGTTATATATGAAAAATGATCAGAAAAGTCCAATCTATCCATCTGTACTAGTTTCATGCATGTTAAAACAAGTTAACCTGATGTTTAGCGCAGAACAAGATAAAGCACTATTAAGGGCCATGTATGAGCTTGGAACTTGAATCTTTGATTCAAAATGGTCCAAACCCATCTGGTCTTAGTTGCATTAGCCCAATACAATCATTTTGCCATGTCTCATGCATGCATCATATTGTTGCACATTGTTTGGTGATGATTGTATATCGGTGCTCTCTGCGGCAGGTTCTGCCCCCGAGGAGTATCGCGAATACCCTAACAAGGAGCAATACCAGTCCACGGACCCGCAAGGCAAGCAACCAACCATTTGATCGTATCGATACAATCCCATGTTCTCGCCTCTGCTCTCTTTTACTGCATTAAGACAACGCATTTCAAACTGCTGTGTGCTACGGTAGTTGAACCCATTTCCTCTGCATGACCTGTCATTGCCACAGTAACTAGATGAAATACTAGCATGTGTAGGACTTGATTGAGCCATGTGTATGTGTTATTCCTACCTTGCTATGCCTGCTATGCTTAGAGTTGTGTCAGGTCTGGTTCATCTGGGTGATGGGCTAGGGTGAAATGATCATGTCGGTAATGAGAGTGATGTGTTGAACACGATTTGGTAAAGGTATCGATGAGAGGCCATGTAGGAGTACATGGTGGGTTGTTTCATTGAAGCCGTCCTTAAGCACTGAGATCTGTATGTGTGATTTAAGATTCAGCTACTACCATACATTGGGCCCTGAAATATGACCCCGCTCGACTTCTTATCCACCCTAGTCCTCTGTCCAGGAGTTGCAAGTAGTTTCTGGTGTTTGTAGCTTACTGGAGGCCGTGGGCAGCGCTGACCCGCGGGGTGGGCTGTGATGCGGTAGGTACGTGGCCGGGTATGCCGGGCACCCGTTAGGTGTCTCGGAACCCTGTACACATCGTTCGGGGCCCTATGTGGAAACCTTGGCCGGACTCCCTGCGGATGGAACCTGAATAGGTGATAAACCTGGACTAGAGACTTAGGTGTTTAGGTAGGTCGTGGTCTACACCCACGTCGGTTTTCGCTTGAAGTCTGCCGAGCACATGTCGTGTGCAGACGCTAAGTGGCGGAAACATGTATGAAGAAGTACACCCCTGTAGGGTTAACATCATCTATTCGAATAGCCACGTCCGCGGTAGAGGACTACTTGGTTGCCTATACAGTTCATAGACAAGAAAATGCATACTACTAAAAGCCTCAAGATAAGCGTGAGTGCCGAGGATGGCTCTTCCGTAGGATGACGGAGGTGGATCCTGGGTAGTGTATTGAAGCGGTGTGTAGTGGACTCGAGTGTGCAAAACAATTTCAAGTTGGAGTCTTGTAAGATAGCTTAGCCAAGAGTCAAAGCTGGCTTGCTGCAATAACCCCACCAACCCTTCTTGATAATGTGCATGTATGTAGGATCTGATGTAAGTCTTGCTGAGTACCTTTGTACTCATGTTGCTTAATTTACGTTTTACAGAAGACGCTGCAACCCCTTCTGATGGGTTCTTCCTAGACGTCGAAGTCGACGAGTAGGCTGAAGCCCAGGTGGTGATCCTGAGCTCACGATGGACCGTGTAGTATAGTCTGGCTTTCCCAAGCCTCTTTTATTTCCTAGATGTCTGTACTCAGACAAGTTACTTCCGCTGTTGGCTTGTATGTTTGTATGACTTGAATGCTGGGTCGTGTGACCCGTACTTGTGTGTATGATATGTATGGCTCTGAGCCTTTAAATAAAGTACTTGAGTTGTAGAGTCATGTTGTGATGCCTTGTTGTATTTGCACATATCGAGCATATTGTGTGTATGATTGAAATGCTTGGTATGTGTGGGATCTGACTATCTAGTTGTTTATCCTTGGTAGCCTCTCTTACCGGGAAATGTCTCCTAGTGCTTCCATTGAGCCATGGTAGCTTGCTACTGCTCCGGAACACTTAGGCTGGCCGGCATGTGTCCTTCTTCGTTCCTGTGTCTGTCCCTTCGGGGAAATGTCACGTGATGAATACCGGAGTCCTGTTAGCCCGCTACAGCCCGGTTTACCGGAGTCCTGCTAGCCCAGTGCTACAGCCCGGATTCACTCGCTGATGACCGACACATTCGTTGTTGGGTCATGTATGCCTGTCCCTGTAAGTTAGTTCCACCTTGGGTTCACGACTAGCCATATCAGCCCGAGCTCCTTGTCATATGGTTGCTAGCGACACTATCATATACGTGTGCCAAAAGGCGCAAATGGTCCCGGGCAAGGTAAGGCGACACCCGTGGGAATAACGTGCGTGAGGCCACAAAGTGATATGAGGTGTTACATGCTAGATCGATGTGGCATTGAGTCGGGGTCCTGACAGACATATACCAAGTTCATGGCATAGCCGTGTTATGTTTATTTGCAGCTCAAGATGCCGGGTCATAAGGGCACCATCACAGTGCATGGGAGTCGGAAGATAGCCTTGGAATGTGAGGAAGGCGATGCTGTGTACGCTGAATCTATTTGTGCAACAGAGGAATTGAAGTTCTACGAGGACAATGTTGACCCGGTGGATATGACATCTCTAAAGAAGCCAACCACAAAGCATGAGCCAGTAATGAATTAAATCGGCTGATGACACCAAGCTTGTTGATTTTGTTCCAGGCGACTCATCTAAGCAGTTCAGTATCAGTGCCAACCTGGATCCCAAATAGGAAAGCGCGCTCATCGGGTTCATCCGTGAGAATCGGGACATCTTTGCATGGAAGCCTTCTGACATGCCGGGTGTACCGAGAGAACTCGCTGAGCAAACTCTCAATATTGATCCAAAATTTAAGCCGGTCAAACAGTTTCTTCGGCGGTTCAATGAAGAAAGGCGTAAAGCCATTGGTGAGGAAGTGGCCCGGCTCTTGGCGGCCGGGTTCATTATTAAAGTTTTTCATCCAGAGTGGTTGGCTAACCCGGTGCTGGTGCTTAAGAAGAATGTCACTTGGCGTATGTGTGTGGATTACACGGATTTAAACAAGGCTTGTCCGGCGGATCCCTTCGCTCTCCCTCGTATTGATCAAATCATTGATGCTACGGCTGGTTGTGAGCGTTTGAGCTTTTTGGATGCTTATTCTGGTTATCATCAGATCAATATGGCAGTTAAGGACCAGGAGAAGACGACTTTTATTACTCCATTTGGGGCCTTCTACTATGTGTCTATGCCTTTTGGGCTTAAGAGTGCCCAGGCGACTTATCAACGATGTGTGCAAAACTATCTTCACAATCAGATTGGGCGTAATGTTCATGCTTATGTGGACGACATTGTGGTAAAGTCCAGAGAGAAGGAGACTTTGATAGATGATTTGAAGGAAACCTTTGATAATCTCCAGTTCTACAAGATGATGCTTAACTCGGCCAAGTGTGTTTTTGGTGTGCCTGCAGGCAAGCTTTTGGGTTTTCTGGTTTCTAACAGAGGCATTGAGGCTAACCCGGAGAAGATCAAGGCAATCACTTCTTTGGCTAAACTGGTGTGTATAAATGATGTTCAGCGTTTGGCGGGTCGTATTGCCACTTTAAGCCGGTTCATAAGCCGGTTAGGTGAGAAGGCCATACCGCTGTATCAAATGATGAAGAAGACAGACGACTTCGTCTGGAGTGATGCTGCTAACACTGCCTTTGAAGATTTGAAGAGACAACTAGCTGAGCCGCCAGTCCTTGCTGCTCCAATTGATAAGGAGCCATTATTGTTATATGTGGCTGCTAACACACGTCCAGTCAGCGTAGCCATTGTGGTGGAGCGGAAGGAGGCTGGCAGGGAGCATCCGGTTCAACGGCCGGTTTATTACATCAATGAGGTGCTTATTGAGTCCAAGCAAAGGTATCCACATTGGCAGAAGCTCGTTTATGGGGTGTTTATGGCAAGCCGGAAGCTTAAGCAATATTTTCTGGGTCAACCCATCACTCTGGTCAGTTCTGCTCCTTTAGGAGATATCATCCAAAACAGAGAGGCCACAGGACGAGTCGCCAAGTGGGCCATTGAACTTGGGCCTCATGGCTTAAAGTATGTGCCACGCACTGCTATCAAGTCTCAAGCACTGGTGGACTTCATTAACGATTGGACAAAACTGCAGATGCCTGGAGAGAAGCCAGACAACACATATTGGACTATTCACTTTGATGGGTCCAGACAACTCGAGGGCTCGGGGGCTGGAGTTGTTTTAGCTTTCCCTCGAGGTGACAAATTTTGTTATGTGCTATGGTTGATGTTTCCCTGTACTAACAATGCAACTGAGTATGAGGCCTTGCTCCATGGTCTTCGGATGGCTAAGGTGATGAGTTTAAGCCGGGTAAGGTGCTTTGGCGACTCAGATTTGGTGGCTCAACAGGTCTCAGGCAAGTGGGATTCCAAGGATCTTCTCATGGCGGCTTATCGCTGTGAAGTTGATGCCATTGCTGGACATTTCAACGGTTACCAAGTGGAGCACAATGATCGCAGAAAGAACGAGACGGCTGATGCTTTAAGTCGGCTGGGGTCTCAGCGTAAGCCGGTGCCACCTAACACTTTCGTGGATATTTTGCATAACCCTTCTGTCAAGTTACCTACAGAGGAAGACTTGGTTGTTACTGACCCGGAGGCACAATTGGTGGCGGCTCTTCATGTCATCCCAGATTGGAAAGTACCATGCTTGGCTTACATGACCCGGGGCGAGTTGCCTGAGGATGAAACCTTGGCCAGGCAGATAACCCAGCGGTCTAAGTCAATGACAATTGCCAATGGTGAGTTGCATCATCGCAGTGTCACTGGGGCGTTTCAGCGTTGTGTTTCTCCTAAGGAAGGTCAAGAAATTCTTCATGAGATTCATGAAGGAGATTGTAGCCATCATGCCGGGTCAAAGTCCCTTGTGTCCAAGGCTTTCCATCATGGATTTTATTGGCTGATGGCTCACGCTGATGCGGAGGATCTGGTCAGTAAATGTGACGGTTGTCAAAAATTCTCGAGACGTGCTCATGTGCCGGCTCAAGAGTTGAGGATGATTCCAATTACTTGGCCATTTGCAGTCTGGGGGCTTGACATGGTTGGGCCTTTCAAAAGGTCCAAAGATAAAAAGACCCACCTCTTGGTGGCGGTTGACCAGTTCACAAAGTGGGTTGAGACAGAGCCAGTTAGTAAGTGTGACGCAGCCACGTCGGTTCAATTCATGAAGAAGGTGATATTTGCTTTGGCTTTCCACACAATATTCTAACGGAAAATGGTACTAATCTGTCTAAAGGCGCCATGGAAGAATTTTGTCAACATGACAATATTCGGCTTGATGTTTCATCAGTAGCTTACCCCCAATCCAATGGTCAAGCTGAAAGAGCCAATCAAGAAATATCAAAAGGAATCAAGCCCCGGCTTTTGGTTCCTTTGCAACGGACGCCGGGTTGTTGGGTTGAGGAGTTACCTTCTGTGATATGGAGCATCAATACTACCCCCAACAGGTCTACGGGTTACACGCCTTTCTTCATGGTCTATGGAGCAGAGGCGCTTTTACCTAGTGACATCCGGCATGACTCGCCCCGTGTGGCGGCTTACGTTGAAGCTGATAACGAACAAGCTCGTGAGGATGCACTTGACCTGTTAGATGAAAAGCGTGACCTGGCAGCAGCCCGATCAACGATTTACCAACAGGACATGCACCGTTATCACAGCCGCCGGGTTAAGTCCAGAACCTTTCAGGAAGGTGACTTGGTGCTCTGGCTCATCCAGGATCAAACTGATGCACACAAGTTATCCCCAGCTTGGGAAGGGCCCTTTGTGGTCAGCAAGAACTTGAACAACGGGTCATACTACCTTATCGATGTGCGAGAGCACAAAGACTCACGTAAGTCGGAGGAAGAGACCCACCGGCCGTGGAATATCGCTCATCTTTGGCCTTACTACACTTGAGCCACCGGCTCTCATGATGTACATATATTGACGATGTATATATTATGATAAGTAATAAAGCAGGACCTCTGTCCTTTTCATCCTCAAAGATCATATGTCTTCATCATTGTCATTTCAAATAACCAATTGGGGGATGATTGTATTCGAATCTAGCTTAACCCTCTTGGTCCGGCTCATGATTGTATTTGAATCTAGCTGTTAAACCTCATGATCATTAGGGGGCTTCCTGTTCAAACATAGGTCATATTCGAACCAAAGAGAACATAGCTATCGGTACCCTCTTGATCGGCACAATGCCAAGCTCACTAGGGGGCTTCTTGATCGTATTTGAATCATAGCTTAACCCCTTTTGGGTCCGACTTTGATCGTATTCGAACCAGAGTTGTTACAAAACTCTCAAGGTCATTAGGGGGCTTCCTGTTCAAACATAGGTCGTATTCGAACCAAAGAGAACATAGCTGTCGGTACCCTCTTGATCGGCGCAACGCCAAAGCCACTGGGGGCAACATGATCATATTCGAATCCTAGCTTAACCCCTTTGGAACGGTTTACTGATCGTATTCGAATCAGAAGCCTCAATTTTTTCTTTTTATCTGGCTTAAGTTTTTTGAAAGCAATTTTTTGGATTTTTTCTTGAGACTTTCTTATTCAGATCTAAGTTTAAGTGTGGTTTAAAGTTAAACTGGCTTGGCTTTGGACGATAAGTCACCATCATATGATAATCATCATACATTTGGAAGTATTGGCTTCTAAGGATTGGGTTATCACCCTTACTGTTCAGGTTACATAAACCGGCAGTGCAAACTCAAAATCACAGGTATGATATTATAGTTGTGTCTCCAAGCTATAATTCATAATATGCTTATCTGTGACTCCTTTTTCCATATTAATGGTTATATATAAAGATACTATGACCCGCCCTGCGATAAGCCGCCAAGGGTTCTTGTGATCTCTTTCTGTGTGCAGGATGAATCAAAGGTTTTCTTCGGTATAAGGAATCTGCTGATAAGTATAATATGGGGGAATATAAGATGGCGGCTTAACAATGTTGAGCACCAAAACATGCACGATGGCACGGCAAAACAAACTTATTTCTACCCTATTACATGACTCCCCGAGTCCAAATGATTAAAATTGTTTTTTCAGCAGACCACAGATATGAGCCGCCCGGCGGATCAATTCTCTTGTTGACCTGAAGCTTCCGGGTCAGCCCTCTCCGCTTCTTCGCCCTGTTCCCTGTCCTGGAAGGTTGATGATGAACAGTCAATGCCATTCAAAGCTTCAAATTCAGCTTCATCATCAATTAGCCCGACCGGGTCAACTTCAGGGGCGAAGGTATGCTTACGGATTGGTGGAATCAGGCTGATCACTTTATAATGTGGCCTTGGAATCCTCCGGTTCTCCGCGTCATAACTCGGCTGGTACTTGGTGAGATCCGTTTCATCAGCTATCAGGGTGGCCACGGGGCGTATCTCCTCCACACAAGTGGCAAAGTCTTCCTGTTCAAAGGGAGTGCCATCCTCTTTAAGGCTTGGATAACCAATGGCAATGTCGGCCAGGTCTAACTCCGGTAACAAAGCTTTGGCCCGGCTTAAGGCAGCCATAGCTCCGGCTCTTGCAGATGATCGCCTTAGCTAATTGAACTGCTGGGGCAGCATAGAAAGCTTCCTTAGTACATCCTCCAAGAGTGTGGAAACTTCATTTGACAAGGCCACTGTGGCTAAGGCACGCTGGGATCCGGTGTAAAGTTGTTCCACCAGCGTGTAAACCGCCTTCAGCTTTATCAACATATCTTGGTTAAGATTTGAACTCCTGGGGCCTGCATAACGATGTCAGGTGAGTTAATGACAATTGATATGATCATCAGAAAGATTCAAATATTTAACACTTGCAGGGCGACTTACCAAAGATTGCTGAGACCATCTGAGATACATGGCGTTTTAAACCAGATATTTTAACGATCGCCTCTTCAAGAGCCGCCTCTGTCTTCTCAGCTTGATTGATCAAAGCAATCTTTTCATCAGCCCAGGCCTTTTTCTCCATTTCAGAGTCTTTTTTCGGTTTCTCTTGTTCAGATACACTGAATTCAAACTTGGAGTTGGCTTTTTGGGTTTCCGTCTCTTGTGCTTCCAGGTGGTTCTTCAAGTCAGATACTTCTGATTGAAGTTGACTGGTGGTGGTCTGTACGAATACTGGGTCAAAATTGTAACTGTTATCATGCAATATTAAGTTCCAAGTCTTTTGCAAGCAACAACACTTGGCACTTGGGGCTAATGTCTACCGAAGAATTTTACCTAAGTGGCGGTTCATGAGAGTAAGTCCCAAGCGCCTTGCAAGCAAGAGTACTTGGCACTTGGGTGCTAATGCATATTGCTATTAACATTTTACAAGTATTTTATTCTATACAAGCATGTAAAGGACTACGTAGTAAGCTGGATTTCTTACATGTTTTGTCCACATATATCACTAATGTTCATAAGTTTGTCTCTAAGTCTACAACATATTCATCATAAGCAATATACTTGGGGGCTGGCATAAGCAAGGATAATTCAGTGAAGGGAAGAGTTTATACCTCAAACTTCTGGTGCATCTGCTTCTCCATATCAATTTCGGCGTCACGGCTGCTGTGTACTTCGCTCAGATAGCCAGAAAAAACTTCTGCAATACTCATGTGAGTATAATCAGCAACATCAAACCTGACCTTGCGGCATTCCGGGTGATCTTCTTTGGTAGAACATTTGGCCAGCACAGTAGGTCTCCCCAGCTCAATGTAGCCGGTCTTGGTGATCTCGACATCAGTGTCTTGAGGATTGAGGGAGTCCTGGATTAGGGGGTGTCCGGATAGCCAAACTATCACCATTGGCCGGACTCCTGGACTATGAAGATACAAGATTGAAGACTTCGTCCCGTGTCCGGATGGGACTTTCCTTGGCGTGGAAGGCAAGCTTGGCGATACGGATATGTACATCTCCTACCATTGTAACCGACTGTGTAACCCTAACCCTATCCGGTGTCTATATAAACCGGAGGGTTCTAGTCCGTAGGGACGAACAACAATCATACCATAGGCTAGCTTCTAGGGTTTAGCCTCCTTGATCTCGTGGTAGATCCACTCTTGTACTACCCATATCATCAATATTAATCAAGCAGGAGTAGGGTATTACCTCCATCGAGAGGGCCCGAACCTGGGTAAAAACATCGTGTCCCTTGTCTCCTGTTACCATCCGCCTAGACGCACAGTTCGGGACCCCCTACCCGAGATCCGCCGGTTTTGTCACCAACATTCGTGCTTTCATTGAGAGTTCCTCTGTGTCGTCATCCTTAGGCTCGATGGCTCCTTCGATCATCAACAACGACGCGGTCCAGGGTGAGACTTTTCTCCCTAGACAGATCTTCGTATTCGGCGGCTTCGCACTGCGGGCCAACTCACTTGGCCATCTGGAGCAGATCGAAAGCTACACCCCTGGCCATCAGGTCAGATTTGGGAGTTTGAATTACACGGCCGACATCCGCGGAGACTTGATCTTCGACGGATTCGAGCCACAGCCAAGCGCGCCGTATTGTCTCGATGGGCACGATCTAGCTCTGCCGCCCGAACAGTGCCTCGAGGCGCATCAGCGTCCGCTCCGACCCTTAGCTCGGAGCCGACTCCCCCGATCGAGGACGAGTGGTTGGACACCGCCTCGGGGGCTACGATCCCTACGGTGATTGAGCCGAACCCCATCCCTGTCCTTTGCGAAGACCGTGAATCCAAGGTGCCAGACTCCTCTCCGGACTCCGAACCCTCCGCGCCCCTGCCAATCGAATCCGATTGGGCGCCGGTTATGGAGTTCACTGCCGCGGACATCTTTCAGCACTCACCCTTTGGCGACGTCCTGAATTCATTGAACTCTCTCTCTTTATCAGGAAAGCCCTGGCCGGACTACGGTCAGGAAGACTGGGATGCGGACGACGAAGAAATTCAACGCCCGCCCACCGCCCACTTTGTAGCCACTGTCGAAAGCTTAAACGACGTGCTCGATTTCGACTCCGAAGACATCGACGGTATGGACGACGATGTAGGAGACAACCATGAACCGGCACCTATAGGATACTGGAAAACCACCTCATCCCACGATGTATACATGGTGGATACACCTAAAGGAAGCGACGACGAGGAACAATGGGACACTACGAAAGATAAATCCCTCGAAAAGCAGTCAAAATGGCAACGTAAACGCCGCACCAAGTCCCGCCTCGACAAAGACCTAGCCATAGAGCAGGGCGAGCCGGTGGACGACGAACATGCTATTGAGCAACCGTCCGAACAGGACAACTTGGATAAACAACCCGTCCCCGGCGAAGATAACAGTCTGGACGATCTCACACCGGACAAATTGTTGGAGCAGAAGAACCTCCACAAAAGGCTCGTCGCCACGGCGCGTAGCCTGAAAAAGCAGAAGCGGAAGCTCAAAACAGCGGAAGATGCACTCAGAATTAGATGGAGCAAAGTATTCAACACCGCAGAGAAATACGGCGACAGTCGCCAAACAAAGAGCTACCCGAAGCGTAAATTACTGTCCGAGTTCGATGAGGAGGCCTTAAAGCCCCCGCAATCAAAGAACAAAGAGGCCGTCTGGTCGGATAGACGACCACATGGCAAACACGGAGCGGCAAGCGGCGCCGCACACAAGCCTGCACGCGATCCGCATAAGGATTCGCATCAAAAGGATGGCCCAGTTAGGTCCATCTATGGGCCGAGAAAGCAAGCTCTTCTAAGCAATGCAACACGCCAAATATCCGAACATCACGGCACACCCAAATATAGGGGCGCCGCACACCCCCTGTGTTTCACAGATGAGGTGCTGGATCATGAATTCCCAGTGGGATTCAAACCCGTAAACATAGAGGCATACGACGGAACCACAGACCCTGGAGTCTGGATTGAGGATTACATCCTCCACATACACATGGCTAGAGGAGATGATCTCCACGCCATAAAATACTTACCCCTCAAGCTCACAGGGCCAGCTCGGCATTTGCTCAAAAGCCTCCCTGAAAATACCATTGGTAGTTGGGAAGAGCTTGAGGATGCTTTTCGGGCAAATTTTCAAGGGACTTATGTCCGTCCTCCGAATGCAGACGATTTAAGTCATATAACTCAATAACCCGGAGAGTCAGCCCGCAAATTCTGGAACAGGTTCCTTACCAAAAAGAACCAAATAGTCGGCTGTCCGGATGCCGAAGCCTTAGCAGCTTTCAAACACAACGTCCGAGACGAATGGCTCGCCAGACACCACGGCCAGGAGAAGCCGAGAACTATGGCTGCATTAACAAGCCTCATGACCCGCTTTTGCGCGGGAGAGGATAGTTGGCTGGCAAGATGCAGTACCAGCGACCCAAGTACATCCAAGGTCAGGGATGGAAATGGAAAACCACGACGCAACAAGGACCAGCGCCGGAGAAAGGGAAACAGCCTGAAGAGCATGGCGGTCAATGCGATTCAAGCTCGGCAGAATCATAAAAAACTGCCCCTCAAGGACAGCAGCGACGAGCTATCCAACTTAAACAAAATCTTGGACAAAATATGCCAAATCCACAGTACTCCCGGGAAGCCTGCAAACCATACCCACAGAGATTGTTGGGTCTTCAAGCAGTCCGGCAAACTCAATGCCGAACACAAGGGGCTCGACACACCAAGCGAGGACGATGACGAACCCCACAAGCAGAGCACCGGAAAACAAAAGAATTTCCCACAAAAAATCAAAACAGTGAACTCACTTCAAGTGACAAAAGGGAAAAACAGAGCGGCGCCCATAGAAACACGTGCCGCACGGTCTATCCCAGCAGAGTCCCAACGATGGTTGTCAAAACCAATCACCTTCGATCATCAGGACTATTCCGTAAGTATCCGGAACGCAGGATGGACTGCCTTCTTATTAGATCCTATAATCGACGGACTCCAATTTACACAAGTCCTAATGGACGGAAGTAGCGATCTAAACCTGCTATATCAGGAAATAATTCGCAAAATGGGGATAGACCCAACAAAAATTCTCCATAGCGACACCTCCTTCAAAGGGGTAATGCCAGGCCTATATGCCCATTGTACGGGCTCCCTACTGCTAGAAGTTGTGTTCGGCTCACCCGACAACTTCCGCCGCGAAAAGTTAACCTTCCACATCGCCCCATTCGAAAGTAGCTATCAAGCACTACTGGGGCGTGAAGCTTTCGCCCGCTTTAACGCAATACCGCATTATGCATCTCTTACACTTAAAATGCCCGGTCCACGCGACATCATCTCATTAAAAGGGAGTATTAAGTGTCACTCGAGCACGGAAGAATGTGAGACTGCCTTGACAGCCCGACACCAATCCGGCTCTGCTAATCAAAGCACCTGAATAGGTCATTCGAACGCCGGACATGGCTAGACGAGTCCGGCGCCTACTAGCGGCATACCCCCGTACTAGGGGCTGCACACATGTACAACAAGAGACAATAAAGCTCAATTTTATTCACTTTTTGAACCGTACTTTGTTTATTTAATATAAAGTACATTTTTCGCACGATCTTTTTTTCTTTTCAACTAAGTTCTTCTTTTTTACAGATGAACAACGTGCTACGCCCGTCCAGGATACGGCACAACGGAGACACAGGCGCAGACATGCAGTAGGGACCCGTTGCAAAGATTCTTTTTAGATTAAGACCCATGCGTAAACCTTTTTTACTGTCTCTTGTTGATACACATCCCCCGGTTTCTTGCTAAAACCGAGGAGGAGGCTGGTGTTTTGGCATCGGCCGCATCAGAATCTTTGCGCGTACCTGGATACCAGGGGCTTAGGGCATTATTCAGCCCGTTTTCATAAAGACCGAATACCTTAGGGAGTGTTCGGCGTCTCGAGTTAGGCCTTATATGCATCAGCTCCGAATCATGTCTTTGGTCAAATGTTGGGTTTGCCCGGCTCCCATGTTTTGGTACCTTATGTTCCGTTATATCGGCTAAGGTAGCGCTGGAAGAACCACTGCGATTGTGCCCCGGTTGAGCTGGGTTGAGCACCTCAGTGGAGAAAGCTAAAACTGACTGCCATGATATAGCATGAGACTGGTCAACCACTCGATGACCCAGCGGAATGTTTAGAATTCCCCTGCATTGACGAAGGGCCGTTTCCCGGTCAGGCACATACGCACCCCGAATTCGGGAGAGCGCGGTGCCCCTAGGGGCTATATAGTAGCCCCACCATCGAACTCCTCTGGCTAAGTGAAAGTGATAAAGCATTATAGTCCGGTTGCCTAGTTTGCTACGCTGTCACCTCCTTTACAGGACAAGACGTTGGATTAAGTGTGAAAATGCGCCTTTTTGCAAACACCCCCGCACTATGTGCGTGGGGGCTAAAGCCGAAGACTGCCATCTTTCAGGTTATATACACATATACATCAACGGCCGCACATGATGTTTTTTAATACTTGAACGCACAATTATAAAAAGCTCTTATATTATATTGAAACATTGTTTTCACAAATCATACATGTCATTTAAACATAATATCCTCCGAGCACTGCGTCTCTATTAAACGAGCGCCCTGCAGGACTTCCTCAAAATAGTGCTCGGCAGGTACTCGGCTTCTGTCCGAATCTTGGGATGCAACGTCGGTGGCCTTCATCTCCGCCCAGTATGTCTTGACACGGGAAAGAGCCATCCGCGCACCCTCTATGCATGCTGACCACTTGATTGCATCGTTATGCGGCACCGCACCAAGGAACTGTTGCACCAAGCCAAAATAACTCTTCGGCTTGGGGCTTTTCAGCCACAAATGAGTAACGACAGCCTTCATGGCAAGTCCGGACAACCAATTCAGCTCAGCCCATTCGGCCAAACGATCGGTCAACAAAAGTGGACGCTCCGGACTATGGAACTGCGACCAAAAAAGCTCTTCCATTCCGTGATCCTTTTGACCTCGGAAGTGTTCGGCCGCGTCTGCGACACTCGCCGCCAAATCCAGATAAGCATCCTCCGCACCCCACAGCCGGTCCAATTGAGCGTACTTAGGATCCGTGAATTTCCTCCGCAGCAGAAAGGGCTTTCCAGCCGCAATATCTTCATAGCTCTCATCGCAGAACGAGCATCCTTGGCCTCGGTGGTGGCCTTTTTCAGGTCCTCTTGTTTCGCTCGATCTTATTTTTCAAGAAGCTCGCAACGGTCAGTAGCATTCTTCAATTTCATGGCCATCTCGGCCACTTCTTTCTTCCTTCGGCAGTGAGCAACCTGTTTGGCTTTTAGTTCTCCGGCCGCCTTTAAGGCCGCCGCATCACTTTTTCTGGCTTGCTCCTTGGCTCGGGCGAGCGCCGCCCGAAGGTTCTCCATAGCAGCGGCACCATCTGCATTAAGCATACATGTCGTAAGGCATGGGCGTCAAGCTCCCTTACCAGGTGTCCGCGGAGAAGTTGCATACCTTGTGACTCGTCAAGCCGCTTATTAACAAGCGTGATGTCCGCATCCGCCGCGTCAAGTTGCCGCTTCAGTTCGGCAAATTCATCAGTCCGGCTAGCCACCGGACGCTTCGCCACCTACATAGGAAGAGCGCATATTATACCTGGGGTTATGATCCTCGGCGCGCCGTCATTTTTGACACCGCACCAAGTCTCAGGGGCTACAATCTATACAGGGCGCATTTTATATGCACAACTGTCAGAAGGTACATCATTTTGCGTACCTCAAAACCCGTCAGTAAACTTTCGACGGCTTCATGCAATCCGCTCTGTAACACCCCAAAATTTTTAGTCTTGTTTTATCAATTAATTTTTTTTGCCAGGAAATTTAACTTTCCTTTTCTTGGTTTTCTTGATTTCAGAACCATTCTTTTCTTGGTTTATTATGGAGTTTTACCCCAAGTGAGAACTTTCCAAATGTTTTGTTGGACTTGTGTGCCCTCTCAAGTAAAAAATTTCTTTTATCAGAGGAATTAATTATATAATAATCTCCCTAATCTTTATTTTCTTGAAAAGTGGTTTCCCATGATTTTATGGTCCTATTTGTACTGCAACCCTTTCTTAAATCCTTTCAAAAATCCCACCAAAATTTGGAGATGTCATGTGATGCTTTTAAATCACTTATATGCAGATTTATCCTTTGTTCATGAAATATTTTGAGCTCTACTCCTTATTTTCAAATCTGGTCCAGTGGGCAGATTTGCACTACAACCTATTTAAATATTTCTTTAAAACTTCCACCAAAATTACGGGAGATCAGTGGTAGCATGCAATTCAACTTTATGCAAAAACCCAGCTTTGTTCTTTGAAAATTTTGAGTGAATCAACCTCTTTTCTATTCTGGTCCAACTTGAGGATTTGTACAACAACCACATTTTTAATTGCTCCTTTATCCTTGATTTCTTTTCCTACTTATAGTTCTCCCTGATAAAACCCTAAGTCCAGGAGCATGCACCCATTGGATCATTTTTGGTTCATGTAGTAATGCCATTTATCTCCTGTCCAGAATTGAAGTTTTGCAAAACTTACACTAGCAAGTTTGTGCTTTGGACAAACTAACTTCACCACCTTCTTATGCATCTAAAGAGACCTCAATGTGGAAGATTTGGCCACTCCAAGAGATGCCTAGGTGCGTGTGGCATTTCGTAAAACACCTTGAAAGCATGGACAGATTTGGCATGAGTTCTTGTTTGCACTATGAACTTGGTCTCCTGACCAAACCACCGTGTCCCTTGATCTTCCCTCTATCACTAACCTAGTTCTGTTGCTTGCCAACCTCACCCGAGACCTCTAGCCTGCCCCGACATTTCGTCGAGCACGTTCCGTGCGTGCTCTGGGCGCGAGCAGAGCACGCGTTTTGCACGTGCCGCGCCCGAGCCGACGCGTCGCGCCCCTGGTTTTGCCCTCACTGCAGAGCCGCGCCACACACTCCCCTACTCACCGCAACACGCCAAGCAGCCCTCGCCACGTCTCCGGCAGGCCAGGAGCTAGCCGCCACGGCCGCCTGACAGCCCCTGCTCAGGTCGGCGCCGCCCGAGCCTCTCCCGCTCGCCACCTGCCTCCTGGAGCAGTGCGAGCTCATCCACAAGCGTGTCCCCTAGCGCTCGTCGCCGCCACGACGCCCTAGCTACAGAATGGCGGTCGCCGGCGACCTTATCCGCGGCCACCATCGGAACCGACCTCGATCGCCTATTTAAGGAACCCCGAGCTCGTCCCCGCATGCAGGCAGTCTCAAGCCATCTCCCTAGGAACCCCCCTTGGCCAGCAATCGAACCGGGGAGGCCGTCTTCCCCGACTCCGGCCAGTTCGGCCACCGCCGCCTCCCGGCTCCGTTCGGCGCAACCAGGGCCTCCCCCTCTCCACTCTCTTCACCAAGAGCCCCCTCTCCCTCTCGTGAGTCCATCCCCCTACTCAATCTTGATCGGGACTCGCCGCGGGCGAAAACTCACTTTGCCCGACGGCCACCGTCCGCTGCGGAGCTCGCCGCCGGCAGCTCCGTCCACCCCAGAGACCAAAACAACCACCGGTAGGACCACCTCGATCCCCTGAGACCGCGGGCGGCCTCGGTTTCCAGAACGGTGCCGCTGCTCACGGGCGAAGTCTCGGCTGAGCCCCGCCTGCCGGGCAGAGAAAGAAGAGAGGAGTGAAGACCAGTTAAACCTGACCAGTGGGCCAGGCGGGCCCACTTCAGTGACCCACGCACGGTCCACGCTGGATAAGTGGAGGCGCGTTTCCAGAATACGCCTTCGACGTGTACGTTTATATCCGAACCGTTTTTTCTGTTTTTTTAAATAACAGATTTTGACTGGCTATATCTTTTTAATTATAACTCCAAATGAATTGATTATTTTTCCTACCTCTCTCAAATATTGTCTAGTTTATTTTAAGATTTATTTGAAAAAATTTCAGACAACTTTTTTGTGCTGTTTTTAAAGTATGTGTTGTTTGAATATTTTTGAAAATAGGATTTTTGGAGGAGAGGAGAAAACTTTTAAAAGTTTTGGAGAGCACCTCACCCCTCCACAACTTGAAGGCAAGCATTCTGAACCCAGGCATAATATTTTTGGGTGTTAGATGACACGTTTATAACACCACCTTATTTCGGAGGACTTGTTATTTCATGTGATATGATGAATTGCATGAATTCATGATGGTGATTTTCCTTGCTGTTGGAAATAAATATACTTGTGATAGTAATCATCCTCATGTGCCTTGCATGCATGCCGGAAAGGAATCCGGGAAAACCTCTGCCTTGGGTAGGCATGAGTTTGTCGCCGGTCTCCGTCGGGACGGTTATGTCCGATATGGCACGGTAAGGTATACCGAGTGTTGATTTTTGTTGTTTGATATATATTCGTTATGCTAATCATGCAGGGAATCCTTGAACCTCCTGAGTCGACCGTAGATAGAGTCATGTTCCAGTAACCCATTTCTTGCTTCGTACTACCGCTTGCCCCTGCCGCAGGTAAGGTACGATTTAGTAAGTCGTCAACCCCTTTCAAGCACACACCGTACAGAGAGGCCACGGTGGAAGATACCGGTTGTAACTGGTAGGCATGCCATCTGGTCCGGGGGCATGGGTGTTTTCGGTTGAGACCGAGAGGGGAGGCCACCCCTTAGAGCGCGCGATATAAAGTTGATCCCATGCTACGCGAGGTTGTAGCCTCCCCACTTAGAGTTTTGCTTAACAAGTGTCGTGGGTGATTGCAGACACCGGTAAGTTAAGTGGTGTGTGCAAGTTAGGTGTGTTTTCAACAAAAAGGCCGTAGACGGAATTAGTCCCGATGGACTAAAGGAACCCGTTGCTCGTGGGTAAAGAGTACACCCTCTGCAGAGATTAAACCTATTCGAATAGCCGTGTCCTTGGTTAAGGATTTCAGTCTGGGATGGGTCAGGTGTCGGTCTTAGTGTCGGTCTTCTGAGGAGAAATTGTTAAAACAGAACTTGATCTCAAATTGAGACTTGTAATGATTATGAATATTATTTTGTTATGGACTAACCCGTTATATTTTCTGAATTATCGAATATCCCTGGGATGGTTCTACCTCCTGGATATTCACGGTGATTATTTATAAGCCCTTTATGTGGTGTCGCTAAGACACCCGACTGTGGCATTTCTTGTTATTTATTTTATTTATAAGCCCTTTTTGTGGTGTCGCTAAGGCGCCCGAATGTGGCATTGCTTGTTATTTATTTTATTTATAAGCCCTTTATGTGGTGTCGCTAAGACACCCGACTGTGGCATTGCTTGTTATTTATGTTATTTATAAGCCCTTTATGTGGTGTCGCTAAGACGCCCGACTGTGGCATTGCTTGTTATTTATTTTATTTATAAGCCCTTTATGTGGTGTCGCTAAGACGCCCGACTGTGGCATTGCTTGTTATTTATTTTATTTATAAGCCCTTTATGTGGTGTCGCTGAGACGCCCGACTGTGGCATGCTTGATATTTGTTTACCTTATAAGCCCTTTATGTGGTGTCGCTCAGACGCCCGACTGGGGCATGCTTGTTATTTACCATCAATTCGAGACATCGCTTCAGACATCCGAATGGTGCATTTTATTCCTGCTCCGTCATTACATATTCATTGTTACGTTTTAATAATCTGCTTGCATGCATCAGAGATTTTATTTTATGACTGACGGTGTGATCATAGAATATTTCAGTACGTGTTTGTCACTTATATTATACCTGTGTTCAAAATGTTTGCGAGTACATTCAAAGTACTCATTGGCTTGTCCCTGGCTATTGTCTTGGCCAGATTTCTCGCGTGAAGAGGAGCGTTGCGATGACAGCCCCGGAACCTAAGCAATGGAGATAGCAGCCCGAGAACCTTCGCTCTCCATCATCTTCGGATCAAGATCCCCTGAAGACGAGCTCTGCTGTGAAGGGCTGAGATCCGAACTACAAGGTAAATTTCGGTTAACCTGAAGAAATAAAACAGGGATGTATCTCTTTTAAGAAAAAACGCCCCCCCTTTACTTACGGCTCGCTGGAGGGCTGATCTCCTTGGGGAAATAGTGCGGACGGGGCATCTCCCGCCGCAGGACCCTCTGGTGAAGATTTCTTCGCCTGCTTCGAGGCTTTGGCCTTCGGATCTTCAGAAGCGGTCCTCTTCTCCCCTTGGAGGGAGGGATTCTCGATCCTCCCTTTCTTGATAGCCTCCTTCACGGAGGTAGTAGTTCCCTTGTTCCCCCCTTCGCCTTCTTCAAAAGGCACGACCTCTAGCATCCTGGTTAATACAGGATCCAGCGTGGTCTCAGGGAGGGGGGTCGGACACCTGATCAGTTTTGCTTTCACTACCACTCCTGCTTAAAGGATAGATCTTTTAAGGGCAAGTTTATGATAAGTATGTGGATAGCATGTCCGGGTGCAGGACTACTTACTTGAGTATCCGGGCGATTGTAGCTCAGACCCGCGTCCTCGGTCAAGTCCGGACACATTGCTTGTGATCCGAAGAATAGTTGATACATCTCCACGGGCGTTACGCCCATAAAATGTTGGAGAGCTCGTGGTCCCTCCGGATTAAACTCCCACAGGCGGAGGGGGCGACGTTTGCAGGGCAAGGTGCGACGAATCAACATGACCTGCGCTACTACGACCAGATTGATCTCTCTCTCTAGGAGGTCTCGAATACGGCCTTGCAACAGAGGTACGCCCTTGGGACGGTCCCAGTCAAGCCCTTTATTAACCCATGACGCCAGCCGCAGTGGAGGACCCGAAGCGGAAGGCAGGTGGCGCCGCCCATTTGGAGCCCCTGGGAGCGGTGATATAAAACCACTCCTGCTGCCATAAATTAAGCTCCTCTTGAAAAGATCCCTCGGGCCATGGAGCATCAGCATTCCTGCTTATAACAGCCCCTCCGAACTCTGCCTGATGCCCCTTGATCATCTTCGGCTCCACTTTGCAGGTCTTGAGTCACAATCCGAAGTGAGGGGTAATGCGGAGGAAGGCTTCACATACAACAATGAATGACGAGATGTGGAGGATGGACTCCGGATCCAAGTCATGGAATTCCAGCCCATAATAAAACATGAGCCCCCTCACGAAAGGGTCCGTCGGGAAGCCTAAACCCCGAAGGAAGTGAGACACGAATACAACGCTCTCACCAGGCTCGGGAGCGGGAATAACCTGCCCTTGGGCAGGCAGCCTATGCGAAATTTCGCCGGTAAGATACCTGGCGTCTCTCAGCTTTAGCACATCTTCTTCCGTGATGGAGGAAGACATCCACCGGCCATGCAGGTCGGAGTCGGACATCGTCGAAGATCCAAAGCGCCTAAATCTGGAGCTTTGGGTGTTGGAACTCGAGGCGAGGGGCGGATTCGATTGAGATTGAAAAAGAAGGGCGGGCCTTGGTCTCATTATAAAGAGGTTGAATACCAAGAGCCCTCCCAGTGACCGTTCGGGACTCGCCTTCGATGGAGGAGGCGTGCCAACAGGCACGGTTGGGTTACCTACGTCCGTATTGATGAGGATCCCAGAATAAGGGGGCACGATCTCCGTTTTGATAAGACGTGGCAAGGAAACCGCCTCGCTAAATGCGCTGAGGTGGAACAGTAAAAACGATTCAAATAAAGGCTTGGCCGTGGTGTGATGTCACGCCGCGGGATACGTCAGCAGATCTGTGCAAAAGTTATTCTCTTTATGGTAGTACGTGGAACTTGTTTTGCAGAGCCGGACACTATCCTTGTGTTTAAAATCTTCTATGAAGTATTCGGAGGAGGAACCCGCCTTGCAATGCCGAAGACAATATGCGCGCCGGACTCGTCGTCATTGAAGCCTGGTTCAGGGGCTACTGAGGGAGTCCTGGATTAGGGGGTGTCCGGATAGCCGAACTATCACTGTTGGCGGACTCACGGACTATGAAGATACAAGATTGAAGACTTCGTCCCGTGTCCGGATGGGACTTTCCTTGGCGTGGAAGGCAAGCTTGGCGATACGGATATGTATATCTCCTACCATTGTAACCGACTCTGTGTAACCCTAACCCTATCCGGTGTCTATATAAACCGGAGGGTTCTAGTCCGTAGGACGAACAACAATCATACCATAGGCTAGCTTCTAGGGTTTAGCCTCCTTGATCTCGTGGTAGATCCACTCTTGTACTACCCATATCATCAATCTTAATCAACCAGGAGTAGGGTATTACCTCCATCGAGAGGGCCCGAACCTGGGTAAAAACATCGTGTCCCTTGTCTCCTGTTACCATCCGCCTAGACGCACAGTTCGGGACCCCCTACCCGAGATCCGCCGGTTTTGACACCGACAAGGATCATCTATCCTGCCAGGCTAGAGACTTCTGGGTTTTCGGAGCCATCGGTGGCTTGCTCAGCAGGCGGGTCAGCAGTTGGCGTTGGTGTGTCATAGGCTGGTTCAGGTGGCGGCTCATGAGTAGAGGCCTCAGGGGCGGCCATCCCAAGTTCCGGCTCTTTGAAGTTCGGCTCTTCGGCCGGCTTGTTCTGCTTCACCTTTTTGCTGGGTTTTGCTTTTCTGCTGCATAAGATCAAAAGGTTAGTACAAATATAATGAATTGAAATGAGTACAAGATAAGTAAGTCGCCATTACCCTGGAGCGGTCTTGAAAGCCGGCAAGTTGGACTGCATTGAGTCACCGGAGGAAGGTGAAGTTTCCTGATAATTCGAGTCAGAAGTGTTGAGTGGTTGACGAGTGAGACCCGCCAAAGGATAAAAGGGATTTAAATTGGAGATGACCTCGTTCCGGCGCTTCCTTGGTATATTGGGTAAGCCAGAGGAGAGTTCCACGTCCTTGCTGGTCCGGGTCTGCCTCTAGCTCTCATGAATCTGTCGCTTCAAAAGAAATTGAGGATCTTGATAAGCTAAGGGGTGTGAAAATCTTACTTTCCGGGTTACTCTTCGGATTTTCTATCTTGGCAAAGGCAATGAGTCGGACGAAATGATAGTTACCTCTTCATCCTTTCCATGACTTGTTCCCGTGTCTTCCTGATGATAATTAGTGGCAATAAGGTGATTAAGAAAGGAGCCAAGAGAGTCAAGGGCTACCTCTGACTCAGAAGTATCTTCTAGTCGAAGCAAGTCAGAGGCGCTGGCCTTCTTTCCCTTCTTCTTGGCGGCTTATTCCTGGCGTCTCCCTTGGCCTTCCTGGATTTCTTTGCAGCCTCGTGATCATATTTTGCTTTCCAAAATTTTTCATCAACCTGTGAAAATCAGCAAAGATTGAGTACAGACAAACATCAAGGTTAAAGGTAATTTACTCAGGTTGGCGGCTTACCGCTGGAGCCGAGCTAGCTTCGCAGAAGGGGCTTAAGCCCACCTTACCACAATCTGCTAGGATTTTGTTCAGGAGTGACTTTGTCATGTCATCAATGACGTGGTCCGGTAAATTGTCGGAGCTGTGCCGCAGAGGATCATTTTTCTTGCCTGTGTAGGTACACATCAGACCAGGGCTGCGGCTCAACGGAATGATCCGCCAGGCAAGCCAAACCCGGACCAGGTCGATACCATTTAGCTGGTTCCCCCAAAGAGCTTTGATTTTAGCCATAGTGGGGGCGAGCGTCTGGCGCTCGGCGGCTGTAATCTTGTCAGGAAGTGGATGATTGGACTCAAGACGCAGAGCACGAAAGCCGGGCAGAAGATTCTCATCAGCCGAAGTGTCTTGGCAATGGAACCATGTCTGGTTCCAGTCTTTGGGATGACTTGGTGGATTGGCATAAGGAAAAATGAAGTCTCTCCGACGTTGGATTGAGACACTGCCAAGTTCTAAGCTAGCTCCATTGGCACATTCGTTCTGGCGGTTCAAGTAAAATAACTCTCTGAAGAGTAGTAAGTTGGGCTCTTCTCCAAGATATACCTCACTGAACACTTGAAAATTGCAAATATTAGACACGGAATTGGGTTCGATGTCTTGAGGTCCGAGGTCAAAGAAGTGTAGGACGTCCCTGAAGAATTTTGAGCCGGGTTGTGAGAAACCCCGGTTCATATGATCTGTAAACACGATGACCCCCCCCCCCCCCCCTCTTTGGGCTGAGGCTTTTCCTCCGTCGGATCAGGATCCCGACATGACATAACTTCCTTCTTCGCCACATAACCGGTCTTCACAAAGTCATCGAGCGTACTATCTGTGATGATAGATTTGACCCAATTGCATGAAGTGGGTGGTTTGGGCGGCAATGTGATGGAAGCCTAACAAAGAGTAAATTCCCGGTTCAAATTTAAGCCGGAGAGAGTGCATATTCAAGATGGCGGCTTATAAAGGGGCCTAATGGTATATGGCTAATTATGTCAGATTATTTAAGCCGCCATGGGCGCCATAAGCAGTCAAGTTATCTAAACCGCCACGGGTGGTTAAGATTATCAATTGAGCATTGCAATTTTAAGCCGGTGATAAGAGTCGCCATGACTAGGTGGATCTAGCAAAATACAGTTTTTTCCTAAGTGTTACACAAACAAGTTTCACAGATTGCAGCTATTATTTTGGATCAACGGATGTTCAGAAAATAAAATATTGTAGACCTAAAAAACTAGTACAGGTGAGTTCATGAGTTCTAAAGGAGCCTCTTTACAGGAAAAAGGGATCTGCTAGTATAAAAAATGGATGCAAAACAACTCCCGCGTGAGTTCCATATTACTTTTGGATCAAAAGAGGCTGCGGTGGAAGAACTACGTGATGAACCACGAAGAGCACAGAGGAACTTGCAAACCCTAATGCGGATCTGAGGTGCAAGAAGAAGACTTACAGCTGCAGATCTACTGCGGAGGGTCGCCGTCGCTCTCTGGATCGACTCAGGTTGATGCAGCGGCCGAGGTTGAGGAAGACGAGGTGCTCTGCGGCGGCGGCGGAGCTCAAGCGGTAGTAGGGTTGTGAGAGGAAGAAGATCAGGAAAGGGGAGAATGAGGAAAGACCTGGTCGTGTTTATTTATAAGGGAAGACTGATAAGTGGGCGCGAAAAATGAGGAGGCCGAAAACATGGTTATCCAGCTACAAAGACGCCTCGATTCTCGGGATGGTCATTAAGATAAAGATCCATTGAGATATGTTGGACAAAACATGCATTGATGGCAGATGACGTCATGGCGAGTTACCACAAATCCAAAGGATGATGTCATGGCGGGTTACCAAAATTTTATACAAGCAAAGAGCAGAAGAATTTTTCTTAAGTGTTGAAGATTGACATGAACCAGTTCAAATCAATCTGGGGCCCAATGTTGGGGATATAACTATTAGGTATGACCCGCCCAGGAGGGGCCGGGTTATACCTATGAAGACTCTTGAAGCCCAAGACAAAGCTTGAAGATGGCGGTTCAGTTAAGGGCCCAAAGCACAAAGGCGACTTAAGGCCCGTAGAGATAAACCGCCATATGTACATAACTTGTTTGTAAGGCAAGAATAGTTAGAGACCGAGCCGGACACTATTTATGAGCCGGCCGGGACTCTATGAGACGCGGGGCGTCGACCTCTGTATATAAAGGGACGACCCGGCGGCGGATCAGGGCAAGTAAGATCAGATCGAGAGCTAGGTCAAGCGATTTCGCTCCCTGGTAATCGAGACATAAGCAATCCCACTCAAAACTGGACCGTAGGCTTTTACCTTCACCGTATGGGGCCGAACCAGTATAGACCCCGTGTCATTTATCCCGATTAACCCCTTTAAGCTTCCTAGTTGCGATGGCTCCACGACTAAGTTCTTTCACTAGTGCATCTGACGTGACAATTCCACGACAGGGGAAGGATGTTTACATGCAACGCATGCGACATGCGGTGGTCGGTGTGGTTCATTACGGATCTTCGGGCGGCAAGCCGGCTAATCTATTGATGAGGAGAGGCGATCCGACGATCAGAGATGCTGTGGGTGGTCTTCGTCGATGAGGTTGTCTGTGCGGTGGACTCTTGTGTGGGCAATTTTTTTTGTACCATGTGTTGTGGTACACTTTCATGTCATGTGGCACAACTTGGGGAGCCCATTGGGTGCACTATGGAGACCTCCTCGATCGATGCACACGGCGGTGATGCGGGAGTGGGGTTCACTAACTCTACCAGGAGGATTGTTGAGCAAATCCCTTCAGATTGGCACTTCGGCCTCCTCTCTCGCAACACCCCGCGAGATACATTTTCCCCAATTCGAGCGATGAGGTCTTCTGCAATGGCGATGGTGATAGGAGAGGAGAAGCTGCGGAAGATTTTCAGGAGGATATGCTTGCAATCTTGCTTGCCTTCGCGACATCTGCTCCTAGTGCAATGACAAGGAGGCGATGAAGGTGGAGGCCCAAGCGGTGTTGGATGTGTTGATGGAGGAAGAGGGAGAGATGTCATTCGGAAGGGAGGAGCAGAGGCACTAGCTGGATCCTGCTTTGGACTATGGATCGAGTGGACTTGAAGATCCCCCGCATGGGGCACTGAAGTGGGTGGCGTTCACGTCGCTAACCACCGCACTACTGGCTCCGGTGAGGGGTCCGAGGGAGGTGGTGCTTGCGCTGCCATCCCCATGTTCGATCCATGCTCCGATTGTGATTTAGGAAGAGGCGGTGCCTCCAATGACGATGAAACGAAGGAAGGGGATGCATGGCGGCCGATCTACGAGGAGTGGTGGTTCTCCGCCGCTTGGTGCGGTTCACGCCCAAGGAGCGCCGCTCAGCATGCCTTGCAAAGAGCAAATAATAGGAGTCACTCCAGCTAGCAACCACTACTGGTTGTTGGCAGGAGAGGATTGCTCCAGCAAGGAATTGGCTGGAGACTCAGATTCATGTAATTCTATTGACATTTCTCGCTATTTTCATCTTACTGCACCTATTGATATGGGAATCAATGAATGTATCAATCGAAAACTTCGTTGGATCAGACAAATTAATCATCAATCAAAAAATGATATAGAAAATTATGTCAAGAGTTTTTTTTTAAACTAGCAAAGTGGCCCGCCCGATGTGCGGGCTAGAATTTTATAAACTTTAATCATGAGAATGCGTTTTTTTATCTAAGTATAATTGCAAACAAATATGATCATATTTCACAAGTAGGAGCCTTTTGCAAACATAATTTTGTATTAGATATGTTTGGTTCTCCCATTGAGATAGCGGTTGATACGTCCATTTTGCATCATCTTTTCCTACTGTTATTTATGTTGTTTTATTGTATAATAAATTTTTTTGAAGTAATTTTAATGCCTTTTCTCTCATAATATGCAAGGTATGGACCAAAGGGGAGAATTCTGACAGCTGGAAATCTGGACCTGAAAAAGCTACGTCAAGCTACCTATTCTGCACAACTCCAAATGAGCTGAAACTCCCCAAGGATTTTTTATGAAATATTTAAGGAATATTGGAGCAAATAAGTACCAGAGGAGGGCCATCAGATGGGCAAACCCCATCTGGGCGCGCCAGGAGGCCCAGGAATGCCCTGGTGGGTGTTGCCCTCCTTGACCCACCTCCGGTGCCCATCTTCTAGTATATAAGTCATTTTGACATAGAAAAAAATAAGGGGAGGACATTCGGGACGAAGCTCCACCGCCTCGAGGCGGAACTTGGGCAGGAGCACTTTTGCCCTCCGGCGGAGCGATTCCTTCAGGGGAACTTCCCTCCCGGAGGGGGAAATCATCGTCACCATCATCACCAACAACTCTCCCATCTTGGTGAGGGCTATCTTCATCAACATCTTCACAGCATCAACTCCTCTCAAACCCTAGTTCATCTCTTGCGTTCAATCTTTGTATCAAAACTATAGATTGGTGCTCGTGGGTGACTAGTAGTGTTGATTACATCTTGTAGTTGATTACTATATGGTTTATTTGGTGGAAGATCATATGTTCAGATCCATTATGCTATTCAATACCCCTCTGATCTTGAGCATATTTATAATTTGTGAGTAGTTACTTTCGTTCTTGAGGTCAAGGGAGAAATCATGTTTGCAAGTAATCATGTGAACTTGATTTGTGTTTGATATTTTGATGGTATGTATGTTGTCATTCTCTTAGTGGTGTCATGTGAATGTCGACTACATGACACTTAACCATATTTGGGCCTAAGGGAATGCATTGTGGAGTAGTTATTAGATGGTGGGTTGCGAGAGTGACAAAAGCTTAAACCCCAGTTTATGCGCTATTCCGTTAGGGACCGACTGGATCCAAAAGTTTAATGCTATGATTAGAATTTATTGTTAATACTTTTCTCGTAGTTGCGGATGCTTGTGAGAGGGTTAATCATAAGTAGGAGGTTTGTTCAAGTAAGAACAACACCTAAGCAACAGTCCACCCAGATATCAAATTATCAAAGTACCGAACATGAATTAAGCCAACATGATGAAGGTGACTAGATGAAATTTCCGTGTACCCTCAAGAACACTTTGCTTATCATACACTACAAGAAATATGTCAACTAGTGACCTTATGTCAGTGACCCTGGAAGAATTGATCATAGATCTATGCCCATTTGAGACCAATTGGTCAAAAGCTGTTCGGGGGGCTCCAAACCCTAAACCATTGCGACCATTTTGGTCAGAAAGGTCGTAATTTCCTTACACGAAATGGTCACAAAGCAAACAGTGCTGGTCCGCTGCCTTATTTCTAGTTGTTAACGACCAATATAGATGGTCATAGCCTTGTAGATTGTGGTGGGTTGTGATGACTAGGCGCCATCTCATCAGTTTTGCCTATGTGTCATGTCCATGTGTCAATTTTCGCCCTAGGTTGTGAAGCAACCTATATTTCTGTTATTCCAAAAATTCCCAAAAAAAATCTTCATCAAATATGTCAAAAACCTTCCTTGCCTAGTAAAAAATAACTCAACAATATTCATTTTCCTATTATGTTCAGAGCAGCACTTTGTGAAGGAAGTGTTATTTATATATTCTTGTTTTCCCTAAAAATTTGTGAAGACGGTCTTCTTAGTAACTGATCATCCTCAGCCAAAACTCACGCCCATTAGCCATGTGCATTTCCCGTACGGCAAATCAAACACTTGGTTGCTTATTCATGTTTGAGCATCGATCGGTCTCCTCGTGAGAATCTTATGTTATAATTTTCTTCCTAGCATCTACCTGGGGAGTGAACAACCCACTAGACATGCCTAGGCCGCACAGAACGCATGGCAACGCCACGGTCACGCGGCGGCCATGCGAGCTTATGCGCTCTAGAGTTGGGGCCCTCAGCCACCGTCCAAATCTCGATGTCTCGCCATCAAACCGTGTATTTTTGATTAAATAGATACTTATTTACCTAGAAATGATTTTTGGAAAAAATAAAGAGCAAACTATGAGGCACCTGCAGTTCAAATTTGACCCGCTTCCAACTGAATCAGCGGGAATTTGTCTTTTTCACCAGAGGTGGATCAAAACTTTTGACACCCAACCATTTTGTCAATTGTGCATTATATATGGCCTAGTATTTTATAAAATTGATTAGGTCCAATTTTGCAACAAATATATGGTAGATCCTTCACAAAAAAACTCATTTTGGGCCCTCGAAAAAATGGAAAATGAATTTTCTGTCCAAAAAAAATGAAAACTTCCTTAGGCAACATTGTTTGTCATTCCAATATGCACCCTTGTGCATGATATGAGGTCATTTGAACAAACTATGCCATGAATGTAGCCATAAGATTGATCATTTGGCTTGAAAGCCATGAATCTTCACACATGATAGCTCATTTATGAGAACACTTTTTTAAAATAATTACCCGTTTATTATTTTTCCTGGAAACTTGGTCACATATAATGACACAATGAGGAGGTTTTCCAATTTTTTGATTTTTCTGAATTTTTCATGCCCGTTTCAAAATGCGGTCAAAACGCCGGGAATGACTGTTCCTAGCTAGTGGTTGAATCTTGGAATTTTTTTGGTGTTTCTCTGATTAAATAGGTACTTATTTACCTAGAAATGATTTTTGGAAAAAATAAAGAGCAAACTACGAGGTAGCTACAGTATAAATTTGACCCGCTTCCAGCTGAATCGGTGGGAATTTGTCTTTTTCACCAGAGGTGGATCAAAACTTTTGACACCAAACCATTTGGTCAATTGTGCATTAAATATGTCTTAATATTTTAGAAAATTGATTTGGTACAATTTTGCAATAAATATATGGTAGGTCCTTCACAAAAGACCTCCTTTTGGGCACTCGAAAAATGGAAAATGGTTTTTTCGTCCAAAGAAAAATGAAAACTTCCTTAGGCAGTATTGTTTGCCATTCCAATATGCACCCTTGTGCACAATATGAGATCATTTGAACAAACTATGCCATGAATGTGGACATAAGATTGATCATTTGGCTTGAAAGCCATGAATCTTCACGCTTGATAGCTCATTTCTGTGAACACTTTTTTAAAATAATTACCGTATTACAATTTTATTATTTTTCCTGAAAACTTGGTCACATATAATGACACAATGCGAAGGATTTCCAATTTGTTGATTTTTTTTAATTTTTTATGCCCATTTCAAAATGCGGTCAAAACGGCGGGCTTGACCGTTCCTATCTAGTGGTTGAATCTTGGAATTCTTTTGGTGTTTCTCTGATTAAATATATCCTTATGTACCTAGAAATGATTTTTGGAAAAAATAAATAGCAAACTATGAGGCAGCTACAGTTCAAATTTGACCCGCTTCCAACTAAATCCATGGAATTTGTCTTTTTCACCAGAGGTGGATAAAACTTTTACACCCAACCATTTGGTCAATTGTGCATTAAATATGGCCTAGTATTTTAGAAAAATGATTTGGTACAATTTTGCAACAATTATTTGGGAGGTCCTTAACAAAAAAACCTCCTTTTGGGCACTCAAAAAATGGAAAATGGTTCCGTCCAAAAAAAAGAAAACTTCCTTAGGCAACATTGTTTGCCATTCCAATATGCACCCTTGTGCACAATATGACATCATTTGAACAAACTATGCCATGAATGTGGCGATAAGATTGATCATTTGGCTTGAAAGCCATTGATCTCCACACGTGATAGCTCGTTTCTGAGAACACTTTTTTAAAATAATTGCCAGACATAAGTTTATTATTTTTCCTGGGAACCTGGCCACATATAATGACACAATGAAGGTTTCCCAATTTTTATTTTTTTGAATTTTTATGCCCGTTTCAAAATGCTACCAAAACGGCGGGAATGACCGCTCCTAGCTAGTGGTTGAATCTTGGAATTTTTTGGTGTTTCTTTGATTAAATAGATACTTATGTACCTAGAAATGATTTTTGGAAAAAATAAAGAGCAAACTACGAGGTAGCTATAGTTCAAATTTGACCCCGCTTCCAGCTGAATCGGCGGGAATTTGTCATTTTTCACCAGAGGTGGATACAAACTTTTTACACCCAACCATTTGGTCAATTGTGCATTAAATATTGCCTAGTATTTTAGAAAAATGATTTGATCCAATTTTGAAACAATTATTTGGGAGGTCCTTCACAAAAAAACCTTCTTTTGGGCACTCGAAAAATGGAAAATGGTTCTTTCGTCCAAAGAAAAAGAAAACTTCCTTAGGCAACATTGTTTGCCATTCCAATATGCACCCTTGTGCACAATGAAAATGTTTCTTTTTGATTTTCTCATATCATAAAACTGTTTATATGATTTAACATCTTTTTTTGAAAAAAAAATATGGTTCAACACCTTATTTTTAGTCGATTATGACCAATTTAGAAGGTCATAACCTGTACTGGGTTCTGATTGGTCCATGGGCATGTCACGCGGATCGTGCTCAAACACCGTCAGATGCTCTCGGATCCGACGGCAGCCCTTTCTCCCTCACCCCCCTCTTTGTCTCAAAAAAAAAAGAAGAAAACTCCCTCACCCTCTCACCCCACGAACCCTAGCACTCCAGATCTGCCACCCACCCCGACCCTCCCCTCGTCTCCCACATCACCGCCGCCACCCCGATCTCTCCCCTCGTCTCCCACATCGCCGATCCACCCCGAGCCTTGCCGCCGGCCATCTCACCCTCCCCCTCCCCCCGCGCCGCCGCCCCTACCTTCTCCTTCCTCTCCCAAGGGAAGGGAAGCAAGGGAACAGAAGGGAGGGAAAACCGGCAAGGAGTTCGGTCGAGCGCCCAGATCCACGCCGCCATCGTCGACCTGATCCGTGTCCTCGACCTCGCCTCCGCCAACGAGCTCTCCTCGCACCAGCGCAAGGTCTTGCGCGTCGCTGACCACGCCGGGGTCGCGCTCGACGGCCTCATCATCGACGGCCGCGTCCTCTCCCGCTTCCTCCGCAACGAGTGCATCAACCATGCCTTCGTCTACGACGCGCCGCTCCCCGTCTCCAGGCTCGCCTCCAAAGCGCATGCCTCCCCGCGACGGGGAAAAGCGGCCGCCTCCGGCCCGGAGCTCGGCACCGGTGGCCGAGGATTACAGGGAGGAGCTCGGCGCCGGTGTTGCTGTGAAAGAAAGTGTTGAGGGAGCTGACCCTCGGTCGTCGCCCTGCACATCGGTGACTGAATTGGCGGTCAGGCAGCAGCAGTCCGCCGCCCCGTCCACCCCAATCCCAACGGCAGCAAGCAGCGATTCGATTCCTCTCACGGTCTAAGATCAAGAGGTACTACTGCACTGCACTATTGCCTACATTTTCGGTTCCTCTCATAGTTTCTGCTTTAGTCTGCTGAACTCAAATAAGAAGTGAAGCTCCCTGTCATTTTATCCGAGTTGCAGGTGAGCTCATGGATGGATCAGATTCACTTTGTGCCGAGGAAAGCTCCCTCAGCCATGCCCTCCGGAAGAGGAGATTAAGTCAGGTTGTATTGTATTGTACATAGCTCTATTGCAAGTTTTTGGACATAAATATGGAAGTAGATTGTTGCAGTATCTTGCAAACAACTAGTAGCACTATTACAGGGTAGTGTCCGGTGATTATTCATACATCTTCAGACCTAATGGACTGAAAGCATCAAAATACAGTGGTTGCTATTGTGGCAACACACGCGTAGAGAAAGTACAACCTTTAATGTTGACAGAGTATGGTAGTCCCTGTTTTGATTTATGGCATAAGTTCGTTTCATACGAGACAAAAGGCTTCGGAGGCATCTGCAGACTCTGAAGCCTCCCTGTTAGCATGTTAACAACCTTTGTCATCGACGGACTGTTTCTCGGCTTCCACTGGATGCACCACAGTGCCACCATAGCCAGCTGCCTCACCTTGTCTTTCTCTTCTTGAGTCGTTTCCAACGTAATAGTGTCTGATTTTTCTAGTGCCACGCCTTACTTGTTCAGTATAAGCATCTATCGATGCTGGAAATTGAAGCAATTTTGTTGCTGTTGTTGTTACATTGGATTGGATTACACGCCACAACCACAAATCCTACGCATAGATCACAGACCCTTTGCGCCGCATATTACTAGGATCATACTATATAGTTACTGAAACTAGATTGCTGGTGAGATTAAATCTGTTTCGCTTTTGCTGTTGTTAGATTAGATTCAATGCCACAAACACAAATCCAACCCATTGACCACAGACCCTTTGCACTGCATAATTGCTAGGATAGCCTAGGAACATAGTTATCAAACCGGACCGCTGGTCAAATTAAAGCTGCTTTGTTGTTGCTCTTGTTAGATTAGATTGGATGCCACAGCCACGAATCCAAACCATTAATCAGAGACCTTTGCACTGCATAGTTGCTGGGACAATAGTTACTGAAACTGAACTGCTGATTGATTCAGAGCAGGCAAGCCGTCCGTTTGCTGCTTCGCTGGTTCAGGGAGAACCGTTTGCTGCTTCGCTGGTTCAGGGAGAACTTGTCTTTTGTTATATTAGACTTGTGCATTTTGATGCAGATAGATAGACTTTCTTACCATTTCCCTTTCCAGCGTTGTACTTGTCTTTTGTTATATTAGACCTATGCATTTTGGTGTAGTTATACAGCAGTTCTTAGAATTTCCCTTTCCAGCTTTGTACTTATCTTTTGTTATACTTGTCACCCTGATATGTTGATTGATAGCAGCTAACGTTTTCTCCTGGTCTGAGCAGGTGTTCTGGATAATGAGGAATTGGGCATTGTGAACATCACTTTCTGCAAGTCACAGGGTTCTAGGCTGCTACAGGATGCCCTCCTCCTCTCCTCCACCCCACGACATGGTGAGCTCCACCTCCTTCTACCCCTTGCAGATCTGATATGAAGTGGGCATTAGTTGCAATTGTTATGGCCACAACATGGCAGCATTGTATTGGTTCAGTTTTATGCATAATTCGATTGTGACTGTCTTTGTTTGATACTGCTTGCCTCATCTATTTTTCATGTCTTGTGTGAAATCTGTACCCTACTAGAAGATGCCACCATCAAGTTAATAATAACACTAATGATCATTTGAATCCAGTCTAGAGATACAAATAACATTAGTTAGGTCCATGGATAGATGGATGAACACACACAGCTAGCAGCCTAGCAGTGTTAGCAAAGGATGTCAGTACAATGTTTATGGCATTCATTTATTGAAGCAAATAGTAACTAAATGTCATGGGCTTTTTATTGTGAAGCTCCATGAACTTTTTTGGTCGATTGGCTGTCTAAGTTCCTGAAGAACAAATCATACAACCATTATCTTGTTGGTTGATGCAGTTTCCTATGTAAGCTTGCTAATGAATATGATTGACTTAATGAAACTGATGTCAATGCACTTGCGCATGGTTTTGCACCTGATGCTGGTTTTGCACGAATGCTGGTTTTGCCTTGATGTGCAGCAGTCGTCTTGTTTGATTGTTAATTGCTGGGTGCTGGATGGTGTACAATTTAATTTGTCTGCATGGTTTCTTAGTGCAGTAGCACTTGGCAATGTGTAGCAGTGAGTGCAGTCGCTAGTTAGCCCACTTAGCATTAGTATGATATTGAAAGAGTATTGTGCCTCCTGATTTTATGCCTGTTCAATAAAACGCTCAATTTACTTGCTTTGATGTAATTCCTGGATTCTTGAATAGGGTTATCCTAGCCTATTTATTTATTGTGAGCGAGTTACTTATTTGTACCCTTTTTTAGATTATCCATTCCCTGTATCTGAGGTCTGAGCCAGTGTGTGTCCAGGTTCATTCTTTTTGTGTCCCTTTCAAAGTGTTCATATGGTGGTGTGTCATTGAGTTCCAGTGTGCTGCTGTTAGCCGTTGATATGCACGGTGGTGCCTGCTTATGTCTGTTCATATGTAGAATCTCTGGCTGATGTTTGTTTGAGAGAGATATAGCAAGCATGTTTGGTGTCCCTGAACTATTTGACTGCCTGTAATGCTGTTGTATTGTCCATCTATTGTGTTAACTTGAATTGTTGCTGTAATGCTCTTCTTAATTTTCATGCACCCCATCAGTTGCTGCTATTGTTATTCACTATATCCTCGCTGTTATGTTTTCTTGTTGGCAGATATTTTGCCTAAATTCAAGACGAAAGAAGATGTTCAAAGAAGTGCCAAGATATTTTTGTATAGCAAGTTATGTAATAATAGCTAGGTTATTTGGGCATTGTGAACTCCAGAATTTCATGTATCTTCTCTCTGTTTTTGAATGAAATGTTGTATGTGTGTTGATGTAACAGATTGTTGCTTCTTGTTATTTGAAGTATTACACTTGTTTTCTGTCTATTTTGATTTAAATATTGGTTGTTTAATTATTGGCATATTGAAATCTGAGGAACATGACCATGACAGCAAGGACCCACAAACCAGAATCAGAAATTTGGGACCCACATATCAGAACCTGACAATTGGGACCCATTTGAAAAAAAAAGAAAAAACGGGCCACAACCCAAAAATAAAAAGGCCGAATTATAGCTTGGCCAGCCCATGTAGCTAGCAAAAATTAATAGGAAAAATAAATATTAAAGAGGCCGAATTAATGGGCTCGGCCCATGTAGAAAACCGAATTGGACCGGGCTGATTCTTGTGCCACATCAGCTTGCCACGCTGGATGCCTACGTGGCCTAGGGAGGTTTCTAGTGACCAAAACGCCATAGTGGACATATTTTGGTCATAAACGTTTTCGACCATTCCAGAAGAAAGGTCGCTATAGTCAGTTTACGATCGCCAGCTTTTGACCTTCTCTTTTTGGTCACAAAAAGGTCGCAAATGAAAAACCATGACCTTTCAGTGACCAATAGTGGTGGTCACAAGTTGACATATTTCTTGTAGTGATAAGAAACCATTTTGGCCCGTCCTTTGCCTCAAAAGGATTGAGCTACCTTGCTGAACTTTTGTTACTACTATTGTTACTTGCTCGTTACAAATTATCTTGCTACCAAACTACTCCGCTACTTACAATTTTAGCACTTGCAGACATTACCTTGCTGAAAACCACTTGTCATTTTCTTGTGCTCCTCATTAGGTTCGACACTCTTACTTATCGAGAAGAGCTACAATTGACCGCATACACTTGTGGGTCATCAAGGCAATTTTCTGGCGCCGCTGCCGGGGAGTGAAGCGCTCTTGGTAAGTGGAAATTGGTGAGGAAACATTATTACTACGTGCTGAAATTTATTGTCACTTGCTACTATGGAAAACAATCCTTTAAGGGGTTTGTTCGGGGTATCTTCACCTCGACCGAAACCACAATTTGTTACTCCTCAACCTACTGCACCTACTGAAAATATTGAATATGAAATTCCTCCGGGTATGTTAGAACAACTGCTAGCTAATCCTTATGCAGGAGGTGGAACCGAACATCCTGATATGCACTTGATATATGTGGATGAAATTTGTGGATTATTTAAGCTTGCAGGTTTGCCCGGAGATGAAGCTAAGAAGAAGGTTTTCCCTTTATATTTGAAGGGAAAATCATTGACATGGTATAGGCTATGCGATGATATTGGATCTTGGAACTGGAACCGTTTGAAATTGTATTTCATCAGAAATTTTATCCTATGCATCTAGTTCATCGTGATCAGAATTATATATATAATTTTTGGCCTCTGAAGGAGAAATCATCACTCTAGCTTGGGGGAGGCTTAAGTCAATGTTATATTCATGGCCCAATCATGAGCTCTCGAGAGAAATTATTATTCAGAATTTTTATGCTCGGCTTTCTCGTAATGATCAATCCATGCTCGATACTTCTTGTACTGGTTCTTTTATGAAGAAGACTATTGAATTACGGTGGGATCTTTTATAAATAATTAAACGCAACTCTGAAGATTGGGAACTCGACGAAGGTAAAGATTCGGGTATTGAACCTAAGTTCGATTGTGTTAAATCTTTTATGAATACCGATGCTTTTCGAAAGTTTAGCACTCAATATGGACTTGACTCTGAGATAGTAGTTTCCTTTTGTGAATCTTTTGCTACTCATGTTGATCTCCCTAAGGAGAAGTGGTTTAAATATCACCCACCAATTAAAGAAGAAGTTAAAGAACCGGTAAAAGCTAAAGAAGAAATTATCATGTACAATGTTGATCCAGTTGTCCCCACTGCTTATATTGAAAAACCACCTTTTGTTGTTAGGATGAAGGAACATGCTGAAGCTTTAGCTGTGGTTAACAAAAGTTATGTTAGAACACCCAAACCATCTGAACAAATCAAAGTTGAACCTAGTGTTGCTATTGTTAAAGATCTCTTAGTTGATAATATTGATGGGCATGTTATTTACTTCTGTGATGAAGCTTCTAGAATTGCTAAACCTGAAGGAAAGGATAACCATAGACCACTCGTTGGCATGCATGTTGTCTCATTTAAGATTGGAGATCACTGTTATCATGGGTTATGTGACCTAGGTGCTAGTGTGAGTGCTATTCCTTTCTCATTATATGAAAAATTTAAAGATGAAATAGCACCTACTGAAATAGAAGATATAGATGTTACTATTAAACTATACTATCTCACCAATTGGGATTCTCAGAGATGTTGAAGCCTTGTGTGGGAAAATAAAATACGCTACTGATTTTCTTGTTCTTAGCACCCCACAAGATGACTTTTGTCCCATTATATTTGGTAGACCTTTCTTGAACACCGTCAATGCTAAAATAGATTGTGAGAAACAAACTGTCGGTGTTAGCTTTGGTGATGAATCTCATGAGTTTAATATTTCCAAGTTTAGTAAACAACCTCGTAAGAAAGATTTGCCTAGTAAGGATGAAATTATTGGTCTTGCTTTCTATTGCTATGCCTCCTGCTGATCCTTTGGAACAATAATTGCTAGACCATGAAAATGATTTGCATATGCGTGAATAGAATGAAATAGATAGAATCTTTTTCGAACAACAACCTCTTCTTAAACACAATTTGCCTATTGAAACTCTAGGAGGTCCTCCTCCACCTAAAGGTGATCCTGTGTTTGAACTAAAACAACTACCAGACACTTTGAAATATGCTTATCTTGATGAAAAGAAGATATATCCTGTTATTATTAGTGCTAACCTTTCAGAACATGAAGAAGAAAGATTATTGAAAGTTCTAAGGAAGCACAAGACTGCTATTGGATATACTCTTCATGATCTTAAGGGCATTAGTCCCACTCTATGTCAGCACAATATTAATATGGAACCCGAAGCTAAACCTGTTGTTGATCACCAACGTTGGTTAAATCCGAAAATGAAAGAAGTGGTAAGAACGGAATATTGAAACTTATGGAAGTAGGTATAATCTGTTCTATAGCTGATAGTAGATGTGTAAGTCCTGTTCATTGTGTCCCTAAGAAGGGAGGTATTACTGTTGTTCCTAATGATAAGAATGAGTTTATTCCACAAAGAACTGTCACGGGCTATAGAATGATATTTGATTATAGAAAATTAAATAAAGCTACTAGAAAAGATCATTATCCTTTGCCTTTTATTGATCAAATGTTAGAAAGATTATCTAAGCACACACATTTTTGCTTCCTTGATGGATACTCTGGCTTTTTAAAAATACCTGTTTTACAATCTGATCAAGAAAAGACCACTTTTACTTGTCCTTTTGGAACATTTGCTAATAGACGTATGCCTTTTGGTTTATGTAATGCACCTGCTACCTTTCAAAGACGTATGATTGCTATATTCTCTGATTTTAGTGAAAAGATTGTTGAGGTCTTCATGGATGACTTTTCTGTTTATGGGAAGTCTTTTGATGATTGTTTAAGCAATCTTGATCGAGTTTTGCAGAGATATGAACAAACAAATCTTGTATTGAATTGGGAGAAGTGCCACTTTATGGTTAATGAAGGTATTGTCTTGGGCCACAAAATTTCTGAAAGAGGCATTGAGCTGGACAAAACCAAGGTTGATGCAATTGAGAAAATGCCATGTTGTAAAGATATCAAAGGTATTCGTAGTTTCCTTGGTCATGCTGGTTTCTATAGAAGGTTTATCAAAGACTTTTCTAAAATTTCTAGGCCTCTTACTAATCTTTTACAAAAGGATATTCCCTTTGCGTTTGATGATGATTGTATGGAAGCCTTTGAAACACTAAAGAAAGCCTTAATTACCGCACCTGTTGTTCAGCCACCTGATTGGAACTTGCCTTTTTGAGATTATGTGTGATGCTAGTGATTATGTTGTTGGTGCTGTTCTAGGACAAAAAGTTGATAAGAAACTAAATGTTACTAGTCGTCAACCCGTGCATCCGCACGGGCCTATTTCTGATAGATGTATGTAGATTGGGCTTCTATTAATATTTGCTTCGTGGAAACAACTCTTAGAAATTAATAGGGAAATACTTATTATAGTTTATTTTTGATTTATTACAAGTATAATAACTATGTGTGGTTCACAAATTATGTTACACTAATATTCTTTTGTCTTGAAATTTTTGTACTGGTTGGTTGATTTGTACTCATGAAACAATATCCTGAGAACAAAAGGTAACTTATTCCATGTAATAAAAATATATGTATAAGGGGTGGGGCATTTTATGAGTAGTCTTGAAAAGGGGTCCGAGCAGAATAGTCTCATAATGGTATAGTATTAATTTGTGGTACTGAAATATTTTTTAAAAACATATTATTTATACATGAAACGTTGGAATCCCATTCTAAATTCGATGCAACTATTTGTCAGACAGAATACATGTCTATTTGGAAATACTTTTTTTCATAAAGAGTTCAGGTAATAAATTAAAAAGAAAGAGGACGAACATAATGGCGCAAATAATTGAAGAGCAAAAGATTTTTTAAAATAATATCATGTTTATGATGACACTACCCACAACTATTTTTCTTTTTCTTTTTTGCATTTCGGATATGGTAGAGAAAGGGCCCAAATCAAGCAGATATAATCAACAGTGCAGCAACATCTGTTAGAGGAAGGGAGGGATGTTAGAAAAATAATATGGTCAAGGATAGTAGGAGTATCACTGTTAACTCTCTCAGATATGTTAGGAGCATCTCAGAGGATAACATGGTGTAAAAGTAAACAGATTCTTCTGACACTGTTTGACACGAGAAAAATATTTAAGGACTTCGGAAGAAGGGAAGGGGAGCGTATTTCTCTCTTGCGCATGGAAAGGGAAAAGTAAATATGCGGGCGTGCCAGTGTATCGTGGTACACAAATGAAAGGATGCGGGAAACGAGTATTTCATTAATCTCATTGGAGAAACAAAACTACAAGATCCCGTAAACAAAAAGTGTGCTCTGTGGCCTACTAGCGCGGCCAGCCTGACTGTGACGATCGCGGTCTCCTGGTTCCGGGGCCTTGGAAGGCTCCCGGTTAATTACTCCCGTGGGTTGCTCCATGGGATACCTTCGATTAAGCTGTGTGGTCGCCTTCGTCGTCTTCGCTTCGCGTTCTCCATGCATGATGATGATGATGTGTGTGTGGATGGCGGCCGGGCCCGTGTCCTCGTCGGTACACGCACCGCATGTAGCGTGGCCTTAGCGGTGGCCGCGCCCGCGCTCACCGTCGTGCCTCGTCGGTCTTGGCGGCATTGGGGTAGTTGATGTTGGGGTAGCATGGGTCGCGCTCGTCTTAGGTGGTGTTTGGTTCTCTAGTCCTAGGATTTTTTCTAGTCCCCGGAACTTTTTGAAAAAGACTCTCAAGGAGGTGCTTCTAAGGACTTTTAGCAAAAAGTCCCACCCTGTTTGGTTTGCTAGGGACTTTTTCTAGTCCCAACATAAAAAAGTCCTTGGAACCAAACACCCCCTTAGACTTCTCGACAACAGGTAACTACATCGGGGTGTGCAAGGGGCCACGCTTGCGGGAGTAATAGTTTGGAGAGACTGGCGTTAGTGTAAAAATTGGCGCGCACTCACATTGGCGTGGCCGGGGTGGTTGGCACCTCGTCTCGGCTAGACGCCGAGTATCCGGCGATCCGCCAAGACAAAGGGGGCCGCCTCACAAGGCCATGGAAGGTGGCGTTGTAGAGGCCACGTCGCCTTGGGCTGGTGCTATGCCAAAGGGTGACCTGTACGCCGGCGACGCCGTGGACCTGTACGCCAAGGACCTATTCTTCACAGTGGGTGCACCTCTCGAAGGAGGGACCGGTCTTATACTGCCTCGCTGGAAACTCTGGTTCAGACAAAAATCTGTACGCCATGAAGGAGGAAGCGAGTCCCGGGCTATGTCGTCAACGAGCTCCGATTCCGCCTCACCGTCTCCTCCGAGAACATGGTGGAAAACTTGTATGCCTATGATCTTGAGTATGCCATTATATGCGGCATCTCGTCATAGATCGGATCCATCTAAAACATGGAATTACTTCTTCATGTTGTTGCCGCCCCAACTAGCTCTCTCTCTCACGTAGCTGGAGGTAGAAGACACAACGGGGACACTGAAGTTATCCACCGCGACGAATGCCCGGCTGCACACACAGCCCTTGTTCTTTTCCCAGAGAACCAACTCGATTGCAAACACACTCGTGCTCGTGGCTATGTAGTCCCATGACCACGCAGCGCTTACGTTTCTCCTAGCTACCTCTCCGCTGCATGCAAGCGATCAGCCCGGCTGTGCGTGCGACCCGGCCAGCTCCACCGGTTGATGCTAACAGCCTGCTAACCAACTCGCTAGCTAACTCACACAACCACGCCACACACGCACGCCACGGGCACACACACGCACGCACACCTACGAACCTGACGCGGTCACACACCGCTCATACACACACATACGCCATACTGCTGCGTCCCGCACGTCCCGCCCGTCCCGCGCGCCACCGACCCGCCCGACGAACCCGACGGTACCAGTATGTCCCACCCGTCCTGCGCACACCCGACAAACCCGACCACACATGCCCTGGCTTATTCCAACACACACCCCGTAAGCCACGGCCTAGAGGAGTCCGTCATCGTCAATGTTGGCGTTGGCCAAGAGAGCCTGCTCCGCTGCCGGTCCTTTCCGCAGCTGCGGACACTCGCGCCGAAAGTGCCCGTGCTTCCCGCACTTGTAGCAGCGCCTGCGCCTGTTCCCGCCGCTCCCCGATGCCACGCTGCGCCCGTCGTCGTCGTCCCGTGCTCCGGCTTGCTGCCGCTCCCGCACCCGCCACTGCGCCGCCGTGAACAGGAGTTGTCCGTCCGCCTGCTCACCGCTGTCCTGCCATCGACACTGAACTCGCTCGTCGAACGCGCGCAGCCGCCCAAGCGCTTCGTCGAGCGCCATTGTCGTCACGTCGTGGAACTGCTCGATGCCGGCGATGACGGGAAGAGCTGATACGGCACCGTATCCAGCAGCTTCTTGACGAGCGCCGCGTCGCCCAGCATCTCCCCGAGGTTGACGAGCGCCAACGCCGCGAGCCTCCCACCGTACACATCAAGCTCCTCGCCGTCCGCCATCTTCAGACGGTCGAACTCACCGCGCAACGTCGCTAGCCTCACCACGCGGACCCGATCGGCACCAACGAACCTCACCTTCAGGGAGTCCCATACCTCCCTGGTGGTGAGCTTCGTCGACACCTGCAGTAGCACGTCCTCCAGCAACGCCCCGAGTAGCAACGCGCGCGCCATCTTGTCCTTCCGCGCGTTCACCGCCGGGTCACCCGGTGCCACCGCCTTCCACACGGTGTGGACGTCAAGGATCGCCTGCGCCTTGATGGCTCAAACCGTGTAGTTCTCCGCGGTCAGCATCAGCATCGCCATCGTCGCCAATCCGCCTGCGCCGCCGCCGTGTGGGACAAGCGCCATGGTCGCCGGTGATCGCCCAAACCAAAGCTCTGTATATCAATTATTGTTGCCGCCCCAACTAGCTCTCTCTCTCTCGTAGCTGGAGGTAGAAGACACAACGGGACACTGGAGTTATTCCGGCGACGAACGCCCGGCTGCACACACACAGCCCTTGTTCTTTTCTCAGAGAACCAACTCGATTACAAACACACTCGTGCTCGTGACTATATAGTCCCATGGCGACGCAGTGCTTACTCTCCGCTGCATGCAAGCGATCAGCCCGGCTTTGTTGTCCGACCCGGCCAGCTCCACCGGTTGATGCTAACAGCCTGCTAACCAACTCGTTAGCTAACTCACACAACCACGCCACACACGCATGCCACGGGCACACACATGCACGCACACCTACGAACCTGACGCGGTCACACACCACTCATACACACACATACGCCACGCTGCTGCGTCCCGCACATCCCGCCCGTCCCGTGCGCCACCGACATGCCCCACGAATCAGACGAGCCCGTCGGCCTCAGTATGTCCCGCCCGTTCCGCACGCACCCAACAAACCCGACCATACATATCGTGGCTTATTCCAACACTCCATGCATCACTCGATCGCCGCATGATCATGAGTGTGCTATTGACATATGGGGACTTCACCATAAATCGAATCCCCGTACAACATATAATTATTTATAAACGCATCACTCGATCGCCAAATGATCTTGAGTGTGCAACTATCAATATGGATGGTCCTGCGATTGACCAATACTGTTGAGTATATTGTGTATGTGTATATTTATGTGTAGGGCCTACCTCCTGTTTTCTTTGTATAGTTGAGGTTGCGGTCCATCTTTGTATTTATATATACGTGCCTGGTGCACCGATCAATACATCGAGATTGCACAGCCATATCTTGTCCTTCTACATGGTATCTATCGCAGCACGATCCTAACCCTAGCCGCCGCCGCCGCGCTTGCCGCAGCGCCACGACGCCGCTCCTCCGCCGCCGTCACCAGCGCCGCCGCCGCCGCCCTCCTTCCGGCCGCCGCTGCCGCCGCTTGTCACCGCCGCCCCTCCCTCCGCCTCGCCGCCGCTGGTCCCCTTCCGCCTCCCTCCCCAGCGCCGCCAGCCTCCCCTTCCTCCTCCCACCCGCGCCGCACCGCTTCGTCTTCCTCCACCGCGCCCGAACCAGCTATGAGCTCCTCCTCGTCCACCGTTTCCAACCCGTTTGCCGGTCCTGATGTCACCCTAGTCCGCGACCTCAACATCCATGAGCGCGTTCCGGTCAAGCTCGATCACACCACCGCCTCCTACTCCGCTTGGAAGCGGTACTTTTCGCTTATGTTCCGTGAGTACCTCCTACACGGCCACGTGGACGACACCGTGGACTCGGCGCTCATGATCAACGACGAGGAGTGGATGATCCTCGACGCCACCATCATCCGCTGGTTCTACCTCACCATCTCCAACGACCTCTTCCACACCATGGTGAACGACCAGGACGACGCCTATGCGGTCTGGACCAAGCTCAACGGCCTCTTCACCGACAATCGGCTGCAGCGCAAGGTCCTCCTCTATGGTGAGTTTTACGGGTGCCAGCAACTTGACTCATCCATCGATGATTTTTGCATGCGCCTCAAGAAGCTCGCCGATGAGCTCCGTGATCTCGGGGAAAAGATCGGCGACGAGCTCCTCATCAGCACCCTCTCCGGCGGCCTCAACGAGGACTTCGGGAACGCCGCCTCCAACCTCACCCTCATCTCGAAGCCCACCTTCGCCAAGGTGGTCGCGTACCTCAAGCTGGAGGAGCGGCGGATGCGGGTGGCGCGGACTCGCGCGACCCACACCGCCCTCGTCGCACGCACCCGCCGGGGTTCGGCCTCGCCACCGCCCGCCGCCGACGCCAGCCGGGCGGGCGCCACGCCCGCCCAAGACGAGCCGCCCCTTCCCGCCGCCCCAGCCGGGCGGCCAACCGGGGGTCGTCGCGGCGGTCGCCGGGGTGGCCGCAAGCAGGGGGCGGCGGTGCTCAGGGAGGAGCACCCCGCCCGCAGCAGCAGGCCCCTCAGCCGGCCCCGTGGTACGCCGGCCAGAACCCATGGACCGGCGTTGTCCACGCCTACTCCATGCCGGTTCCTCGGGCCCCTGCTCCGGGCCTTCTCGGCACTCGGCCTCCGTCACACCAGGCGTACTACGCCGCGCCGCAGCCCTATGCGGCGCCCTACGGTCAGCAGCCGCCGCCAGGTGGGCCGCCGCTGCTGCCCCTGACGGCTGCGCCGCCTCTCCCGCCGGCACCGTGGGACCCGGCCCTTCTGGCGGCTCTCCACAACGCTCCTTCCCCGTCCAGCTACACCGGCGGCGGCGATTGGTACATGGACAGTGGCGCCACCGCTCACATGGCGGCGTACCCCGGTAACCTCCACACTGCCCATCCTGTCCACACCTCCAATCAAGCATCACCGCCGGGTGACGGTTCTTCTCGTCCCATCACCCATATTGGACATACATATTTTCCGTCTAACTCCATTCCTATATCCATGTCTAATATTCTCGTTTCTCCTAAACTTATTAAAAATTTTGTTTCTGTTCGTTCTCTTACACGTGAAAATCCGGTTACTGTTGAATTTGACGAATGTGTTTTTTTTGTTAAGGACACTCGCACGCGGATGGTGCTCCACCGATGTGACAGCCCCGACGAGCTCTACCCGGTTCACTCCGCCACCTCCACCACTTCGGCCGCCCCTGTCGCTCTCGCCACCGGAGTGGATCTTTGGCATGCTCTCTTGGGTCATCCTAATCCTGCCACACTTCGCCACATACTTCGGAGTTTTTCTTTCACGTGTAATAAGAACGAGGATCACTCGTGTCATGCATGTCGCCTCGGCAAACATGCTCGTCTTCCGTTTAGGCCTTCTTCCTTTGTTGCATCGCATTACCCGTTTGAGTTAATTCATAGTGATGTTTGGACATCTCCTGTTGCAAATGTCTGGGCTTTATTTATTATCTTGTCATACTTGAAGATTTTTCGCATTATGTGTGGACCTTCCCGTCGCGCCGCAAGTCGGATGTTATATCCACTCTCGCCGCTTTCTATTCTTATGTTCTCATGCAGTTTGGTCGACCATTCTTGCGTTGCAGACAGACAACGGGAAGGAGTTTGACAACATCGCTGTTCGTAATCTTCTCGCCACACATGGCACGATTTTTCGTCTCACTTGCCCGTATACCTCGCAGCAGAACGGTCGTGCTGAGCGCATCCTTCGCACTCTAAATGACTGCGTTAGGACTCTTCTCTTTCATGCCAATGTGCCTCCGCGCTTTTGGCGTGACGCTCTAGCCACCGCTTCTCTCCTCATCAACATCCTCCCATGTCGCATTTTCGCGGGAACTTTACACCTCACCATCTTCTCTTCGGTGCACCTCCTTCTTATGAAAGGCTTCGCATCTTCGGCTGCCTTTGCTATCCTAGCATCGCCGTCACTGTGCCTCATAAACTTGCACCCGCTCCGTCGCCTGCATCTTTCTCGGCTACCCACCTAACACTAAGGGCTACCGCTGCTATGATCCTGTCTCCCATCGTGTTTTCACCTCGCGACACGTTTACTTTGATGAGATGGTGTTTCCGTTTCAGCAGCAGGTACCCCTTGTCGTCTCGTCGCGGCCGGCCACCGGCGGCCCTTCGACACCTCGTCAGGTGGACGATCCCGTCTGGCCCGTGGACCGCCTCCGGGCTTTGGCGGTCCCCGCGCTCCTGCGGCGCCCGCCCACTCGGCCTCCTCGGCGGCTCGGCCAGCGCGGCCAGCCACCTTCACCCGCCGCCCGACTTGGGCGCCGGGATCGGCGCTGCAGGCTCGGCCGCCTCCTCCGCTGCCTCGACGCCCGCCTCTCGCCCGGCCTCGACGCTGCCCTCGCTGCCGACGCCGTCCGTTCGCCCGGCCCGGCTGCCGTCGCCGGTGGCTCCGGCGGCGCCGCCAACCCGATCACCAGCGCCGCACCGGCGTTCATCGTCCGAGCCTCGGTACTCGCGCCACGAAATGCGTCCTCGCCCGCCTCCGCCCGCGGAGCTGCCGCCCATTCCTGCGTCCGCTCGCGCCGCCCTCCGTGATCCTCACTGGCTTGCGGCGATGCAGGAAGAGTTCGATGCTCTTCAACGGAACCGCACCTAGACCCTGGTTCCCCGGCCTCCTCGCGCCAACGTCATCACCGGCAAGTGGGTCTTTCGCCATAAGACCCGCTCAGATGGTACACTCGAGCGCTACAAGGCTCGCTGGGTGGTCCGCGGTTTCCGCCAGCGCGCTGGAGTGGACTTCACTGAGACGTTTGCCCCGGTTGTCAAACCGGGCACGATCCGCACCGTCCTCCAGCTCGCCGTCTCCCGCGGCTGGCCTGTTCACCAGATGGATGTCTCCAACGCCTTTCTCCACGGCCATCTTGAGGAGCAGGTGTATTGTGAGCAACCCACCGGCTTCGTCGACGCCTCACTTCCCGGCCATGTGTGTCTGCTGTCCCGCTCTCTTTACGGGCTCAAGCAGGCACCCCGAGCCTGGTACCAGCGGATCGCCGGGTTTCTTCAGACACTGGGCTTCAGCGTTACTCGCTCGGACGCCTCACTGTTCGTCTATCGCCACGGTGACACGACTGCATATTTGTTGCTTTACGTCGACGACATCATCCTACAGCCTCCTCCGCAGCCGTTCTTCAGCAGATTACTCTCCAGCTGCGTGACGAGTTTGCTATCAAGGACCTGGGTGCTCTACATTATTTCCTTGGCATTGAGGTCGTTCGGCGTCCAGACGGTTTCTTTCTTCATCAGCAGAAGTATGCACATGAGCTTCTTGAGCGTGCTGGCATGCTCAACTGTCATCCTGTTGCTCCTCCTGCGGACACGAAGGCCAAGGTCTCTGCTCTTGAGGGTTTTCCTGCGTCGGATGCTCCTTTCTACCGGTCTATTGTTGGCGCTCTACAGAATTTGACTCTCACTAGACCGGATCTTCAGTATGCTGTACAGCAGGTGTGTCTCCACATGCACGCCCCTGGTGACTTTCATTGGACTCTCGTGAAGCGGATCCTTCGCTACATCCGCGGCACGATGTCCCTCAGGTTGACACTTACGGCGTCCACTTCTCTGGAGATGGTGGCTTACTCCGATGCAGACTGGGCTGGCTGCCCCGATACTCGTCGGTCCACCTCTGGCTACTGTGTCTACCTCGGTCCTTCACTCGTCTCGTGGTCATCCAAGCGACAACCCACGGTTTTGCGCTCTAGCGCAGAGGCTGAGTACCGAGCTGTGGCCAACGCTGTCGCCGAGTGCACCTGGCTACGACAGTTACTTCAGGAGCTACATCACGACGTCTCCCAGGCTACGGTTGTCTACTGCGACAACGTCTCTGCGGTGTACCTCTCCGCCAACCCCGTTCATCATCGCCGGACTAAACACATCGAGCTGGACATTCACTTTGTGCGCGAGCAGGTGGCTCTTGGACGCATGCGGGTTCTCCATGTGCCGACCGCTTAGCAGTTTGCCGATGTGATGACGAAGGGATTGCCGACTTCTACCTTCGAGGAGTTCCGTTCCAGTCTCTGCGTCACTGGCGCCGCTTCGACTGCGGGCGGTGTTGAGTATATTGTGTACGTGTATATTTGTGTGTAGGGCCCACCTCCTGTTTCCTTTATATAGTTGAGGTTGTGGTCCACCTTTGTACTTATATATACGTGTCTGGTGCACCGATCAATACATCGAGATTGCACAGCCCATATCTTGTCCTTCTACAAACACCATTAAAATGATGGAGCTGGGATTATCACACCACTCGATCGCCGTATGATCTTGAGTGTGCACCTATCAACCTAGACCATCTCCACGAAAAACCTGTGCGGCCATAGTTTGCACGGCCTGCAAGTCAACTCGACAGAACATCAGTAGTCAAAGTACCAAATAATCATGACCTCACCCTTGTATACCTGCGGCCGCGTAGACATGTGGCCGGCCGGTCGACCCGCTCCACCGAGTGATCCGGAAAGATGGCTCTCCTCATTGGCTTCTATGTGATCTTGATCTGGACGTGTGTGTATAAATGGGTGGAGAAGATACTTGTTGTGGCGTTGTATGGGTAGGAAAGGAACGAGGGTTGTGCAGTGCCTAAGCAGCATGGCCTTCTTCCTCCTCCATGTGCAGCATGCCGGCGACGGCCGCGTGCGTACGTGTGTATCTTGAGAGCGGCCTTGCGGCCAGCCATCTGTGCGTGTGTGTGCGAGCGGCTTGCGGCCAGCCATTCGTGTGTGTGCCCCCCTCCCTTTGGATGTGAAAAATGTGCTCCTGATAGATGAAAGACATAGTAAACAAGTGAAATTAGTCAGCGGCGGGGCTTGGTATGCTCTCGTTTCTTCATCTCGTCGGGTGCCTGCATGCTCTCCGTCGACGGCGCGTGTCGTCGATGCCATCACATCTGGTGCATTGTTCTTGCTGGATCGTCCCTCCGGCGGGCTTCCTTCCGCAACGCCGCCGCAACGGGCGCGTCTTCTCCCTGGGATTTCCGCCTCTCTCCATTGGCCGGTGCTGCGTGGTGGGATGGATGTGTCCCCATCCTTGGCGGTGCGTTGTGAAGGGCCGCGGCCTTGTGGCGTCTACGCCTGCGTGCCCCCACTTGCGTGAGCAACTGATCGCTTTATATAGGACAGAGCTAGGGCGACGAGGCTCTCCCAGCGCGCCGCCAGGGGTCGTTCGGCCGAACGCACCGTCAGGAGAGATATGCGGCAACGCATCTCGCAAGCAGAGCAAAAGCTTGCAATTTTTAATTTTCTAGCCATCCAGGTACATTTTAATTTTGAGTCAATTACATCGGTGATGTTAAAACTTGTCGTGAACAGTCACTTTGGTGCCAGAACTTGCGGCATACATCAAACTAGTGTAAAAATTTGGCTCGGGCGTGCAGATGCGGTGCAAATCGTGTTTGATACGAAAGCGACACTGACTAGGCTCACTTGCATGGAGCAGGGTCCCGCTGTCAGCCACCAGATAACATGCGCCTTTATCTTACCAAGAAGAAACTTGATTTTTTTTTATCCTCACGAAATAGCCCCTGGCACCTGTCAAAACGTTGGTCGCACATAAATTATAAAAAAATAGCACGACTGCGAATCGAACCATGTAGGTTTGCTAGCTTCCGCCAATGGTTAACCACGACTAGACTTTCTTGTTTTGACAGGATACGTCATGAATATATCCTTCACGTCCTATGTGGGCTGCAGTTGGTGGGACCTCCATTTTGCAGTGTTATTTTTTTACAAAATCTATTTATATTATAATCATGTGTTACAAAAAATATCCATAGTAGTATAGTAAATTAAATTATAAAAATGAGCACTTTATATGCATGAATATTTTATTAAAAATGTGAACATTTTAAACATATATGAACATTTATTGAATATATAAAACATAGAAATTCTATTTCATATTTTGTGAATTATGCAAATTATAATGTGAATACTTTTGTAATCTATAATTCGAATATATGGATAAAATTTTATATAATAAGTGAATAATTTTATAATTTAATTCTTTATATATATATATTATTTATAAAATTTGATTATAATTTATATATATGATGTAAACTTATAAAAGTAATAGTGCAAAATGGGCGCATGAAGTGCATTCCTTATAATATTCAAAAGGATATAAAAACAAAAATTCTTAAAACATGAACACTTTTATATACTACATCAATCAATATTTTGTGAAAACTCTGACATTTTTAAACTTATATAAGCATTTACTGAAATATACGGAAAAATATAAATAAATTTGACATATTTTATTCAATATGCATATTATTACATGAATATTTCTGTAATTTATAATTTAATCATATGGATAAATTTTAAATTAATACGTCAATATTTTGTAATGTGATTTATTTTTATATGTATATTACTTATAATATACTCTCTCCGTTCCTAAATACTTGTCTTTCTAGAGATTTCAACAAGTGACTAAATACGGAGCAAAATGAGTGAATCTACACTCTAAAACATGTCTACATACATTCGTATGTTGTAGTCCATTTGAGATGGCTAGAAAAACAATTATTTGAGAACGGAGGGAGTAATACTAGATTTTACTTATATATATTCTACAGCTTTCTAAAAAAAGATTGCAAAATCGGCTTTATTTGTATTGTTTTACAGTATAATAACATTTTTATATTTCATAAATATTATTTTGGATATATGCATAATTTTAAAATAATACATGAACTATTTTCTAAAGAATTTCTTCAGTTTTGTGTATTATTTATACTGCAAGAATAATTAAACTTTATTTTTATTAGTGAGATTAGAATTTACATACCTTTACATATTTCTAAAAAGACAAACTCCAAGAGCGACTTTGTTCTACTACATTACAAAGGACTTACGAACAATAGGTGTGATGACGTTGTTGGTGCAGTGGCTATGACCGGTTGTTTCCCACCTACTCCCTCCGTAAACTAATATAAGAGTGTTTAGATCACTACTTTAGTGATCTAAACTCTCTTATATTAGTTTACAGAGGGAGTATATGATAGCAAGTTCGAGTTTTTCTTTCAAATTTCCATACTGTACTAACAGGCGGGACGGACTGTCCACAGAGACGGAAAACATGCAAGCTCTCCAACGTGAGCAGGAGCTCTTATGTGAAAACAAAAATAAAAATCAAGAGTGTTTTTGTAAAAACAGACCACACGCCCTCCTTCCTCCCTTCCTATCACTGACAGCGGGACCTGCGCCATGCATGCGAGCCTGGTCAGCGCCGCTTTCATTTTCATACGTGATTTGCACCGTATTTGCACGAACGAGCCAAGTTTTTACACCAGTTCGATGTATGCCGCAAGTTCTAGCACCAAAGTGATCGTTCACGACAAGTTCTGACACCACCGGTATAATTGACTCTTTAATTTTCTAGCCATCCAGGTACATCGCTCCATGTGCCTCTTTTTTACTATTTATATACTATTCAATTAGCAGTGTTCTTAATTTCTTGTATTGTATGTTTGTGTGCTAACTAGTAGCAAGAATGCTATAAATTTAGCAAGATTTTATCTGGAAAATATCATCTAACAATGAGAAGAAAAAAGAGAACATGCAAATGAGTTTATTGAGTGCCACAAAAGTACATCTACTAATTCGCTGGCTTGTGAAGCTTTACCGACCCTCCCTCCTCTTTCTGTCAGAAACTAAGATGAGGGATTCGAGAGTGAAGAACTTTATGTGGTCTCTGGGCTTCTCTGGTTGTTTTGCGGTCAGCAGTGATGATCTCAGCGGGGGTCTAGCTCTTTTTTGGACCACTAATGCGGATTTTTCTATCAAGGCTGCCAACAAGCGTTGTATTGATGCTCACGTTAAACTTGACGTTGGGGTGTCGTGGAGGGCGACTTTTGTCTATGGTGAGCCTCGCAGGGAGGATCGATATCTGTTTTGGGAGCTCCTCCGTCGTATGCAATCGACCTGGAGGGGTCCATGGATTTGCTGCGGTGATTTCAATGAGGTTCTTGCTCAATATGAACACCGCGGGCCCAGGGACCGGTCTGAGACTCAGATTTCCGCGTTCCGGGATTGTATGATGGACTGTGGTCTCCTGGACTTGGGCTTCTCTGGCCCAAAATTCACCTGGTGCAATCGACAGAACCCTGGTTCTCATGTGCGGTGCCGGCTTGATCGTGCATTGGCTAATAATGACTTCTCCAATCTGTTTGCTGCATGTGATGTTGAGAATATCATTGCCACGTCCTCTGATCACTATCCTATACATGTCTGCCTAGATCGTGGCTCTTGGCAACGCCGGGTGTCTCCGGTTCAGCAGGGCTTTAGGTTCGAGGCGATGTGGTTGAGGGCCACGGACTACAAAGAGACTCTGGAACAGGCTTGGTCGGCGGGGAGAGATAGCCTCCCGTCTCTTCAGTCTACCTGGTCTAACTTGAAACATGTGGCTACATCGCTGCGATCATGGAGCAAAGAGGCCTTTGGGTCTGTCCGTAAGAAGAATGGGCAGTTAGAGCGTCGCTTGGCCACAATTAGGGCCTCCCCGCCCTCTCCACTCGCCCTTTAGGAAGAACGACATATCGAGAGCTTGCTGTGCGAGCTTTTCGAACGGGAGGAGGTCATGGAGAGACAACGCTCCAGGGTGGATTGGCTCAAAGAGGGGGACCGGAACACCGGGTTTTTCCAAGCCCGGGCGGCTGCCAGAAGGAGAACCAACCGGATCCACTCGCTAACTCGTGATGATGGGTCAGTTTGTTCCTCTCAGGATGAGCTCAAAAGTATGGTGCAGGCTTTCTATGACAATTTATTTACCTCGGTTCCCTGCCCGGACGCCGAGGCCGTCTTGCATGCTATCCCACCCAAGGATACTCCGGACATGAATGAGCGGCTGTGCAAACCCTATTTCGTGGAGGAGGTTCGTGCAGCTCTCTTCCAGATGGGGCCTACTAAGGCCCCGGGACCGGATGGTTTCCCGGCCTTGTTCTACCAGACCCATTGGGATTTCTTGGGAAATGATATCTATAATGCTGTTCGGGGCTTTCTGGAGGGTCGGCCTATTCCGGAAGGGTTCTGTGACTCAGTGATTGTGCTTATTCCAAAGACTACTCGTCCAAAGCAGCTGAAGAACTTCCGTCCGATCAGTCTCTGTAATGTGTTATATAAGATTGCTTCCAAAGTCTTGGCAAACCGCCTCAAATCCATCCTTCATGTGGTAGTGTCTGAGAGTCAAAGTGCTTTTGTTCCTGGCAGGCTGATTACTGACAACACTCTGATCGCCTATGAGTGTCTGCATACAATCCGGAGGCAACGGGTGAAGCAGCCTTTCTTTGCTCTGAAGATTGACATGATGAAGGCCTACGACTGGGTGGAGTGGAGCTACCTCCATGGTTGCCTAAGCAGACTTGGTTTTGGCCCATCTTGGATTGCTGCGGTTATGAGATGTGTCACAAATGTCAGATATGCGGTCAGAGTTAATGGGGAGCTCACAACCCCGGTGGTACCCTCTTGTGGCATCCGTCAGGGGGATCCGATCAGCCCATACCTGTTCCTCTTATGCACTGAAGGTTTGTCTGGTCTGCTACTTGACAAGGAGAATCGTGGCGAGCTACATGGGATTCGAAACGGGCGTCATGGGCCACCTATCTCACATCTCCTTTTTGCAGACGACATCATTTTCTTTGCTAAGAGTGACAATCAGAGTGTGTGTGCTTTGGAGGCTACCCTCAACTCCTACTGTGCCGGTTCGGGCCAAGCTATCAATAAGGACAAGTCCTCGCTGTTCTTTGGCAACCACTGTCCTGATTCTGTTAAGACAAGAGTGAAGAACCTGTTGGGTATTTACAATGAGACGTTCAAAGACTCTTATCTTGGTATGCCCACGGAGGTGGGTCGTTCTCCCACGTCTACTTTCAAATTCCTCACTGATCGTGCTGGGCAGAATATCCACGCGTGGTCGGACCGGCCTACGTCTAGGGCTGGGACGGAAACCTTGCTCAAGTCCAAAACTCAAGCCATCCCCACATTCATATCGAGTTGCTTCCGGCTGCCAGGGGGCGATATGTGAGCGGTTTCGTCAGATTGTGGCGGATCAGTGGTGGGGACGGGAAGATGGCAAGAAAAAGCTTCATTGGCGCTCTTGGGACTGGCTCTCGACGCCGAAATCTTTGGGCGGTATGGGCTTTCGCGATATGGGGCTCTTCAACCAGGCGATGTTGGCGAAACAGGGCTGGCGTTTATTGACTGATCCGGAATCCCTATGTGCCCGTGTTCTGAAAGGAAGATACTTCCAGTTCGGCAATTTCTGGAACGCTGAGGCACCTCGTTCTGCTTTGGCGACCTGGAGGGCGATTCTGCATGGCCGTGAACTGCTGAGATTGGGGGTCCAATGGGGTATTGGTGACGGGAGAAGCACGCGCATCCTCTCTGATCACTGGATTACCTCAACGCCTCCGGCTCTCCTCCATCCCCTCTCTCCGATCCCAGCGGCGGCGACTGTTCATTGCCTGATAGATGCGGAGAATGCCTGTTGGGATGTGGACTCGGTGAGAACTTTTTTCAGTGAATCGGTTGCTAACAGTGAATCGGTTGCTAATGAGATTCTTCAGATTCCTATCAGGGATGGTGCAGCAGATTTTACCCGCTGGCCGTTCACACGGTTTGGCGAGTACACGGTCCGATCGGGCTACAACTTGGCATGGACGTCCTGCTTCCTGATCAGGCAAAGTGGCGACGGCAAAGGCCAGCAGTCTGCTTGGCCCTCGGAAGAGAAGCTCTGGAAAAAGCTATGGAATGTTAAGGCCCCAAATAAGATGAAGACTGTTCTGTGGAGGTTTGCACATGACTGTTTGCCCTCGGGTGAGCAGCTGCTCCGGCGTCAGGTTCCGACGAGAACAGACTGTTTCTTCTGTGGCAAGTCGGAGAGTGTGGGACATGCGATGCTTTTCTGTCCTCACGCTCGAGCGGTCTGGGATGAGATCAAGGAGGGCTTTGGAATCAAACTGTTTCGATCTTCTTTTCAATCTCCAAGACAGTGGCTGTTCCACTTCCTTTCTAGTTGTTCCGATCGGGACATTACTGTCCTGAGGTGACTCTGTGGCACATCTGGGAGGCCCGTAACACAGCGCGAAATGAGCCTGAGGCTCCTCCTCCTCGGCGGACTGCTGCACGAACTCGAGCCTATGTTGATATGGTGTTCCAACATCTTTACAAGCCTCTCCCTGCTACAAGGCGTGAGCCCACAGCTTCTAGCTTCATTTGGGCTCCGCCGCCGCAGGGTTTTGTGCAATTGTCTTCTGATGCAGCGCTGGATCTTCCTCGTCGCTTTTCTGAGGCGGGTGTGGTGATATTGGATCATTCTGGCCGGTTTGTGGCTGCTTCTACTGAACCTTTGCCTGGAGTCTCATCCCCGGAAGTTGCTGAAGCTCTTGCTCTTCGTAGCGCTGCCAGGCTGGCTCGGGAAAAGCACTTTCCTAATGTGGTGTTTCACTCTGACTGCCTCTCTTTGGTTCAACGCCTTAATTCTTCAGTCTGTGACAGATCGTTGGTGGGTTCCATTGTTGCTGAGATCAAGACGGAGTGTATTGCCCTGGCTTCGTTTTCTTTCAAGCATGTTCGTCGGCACTGTAATGTTGTAGCTCATGTGTTAGCTAAGTCTAGTTTGAACTCTGTGAGTCCTTGTGCTTTCCTTTCTGCTCCGGATTGTATCCGGGAGACTTTGTGTAAGTTGGTTGCTTAATTAATAAAGGCCGACGTTCTCTCAAAAAAATAGTCGACATGACAAGGCAACATAAATTTTAGTGTGATGAGTATTCACTTGCATTTGAAATAGAAAAAAAACGTATATGGGTTTAGGGCCCCTTTTTGTTATCTTGCCCCGGGCCCCCGAAATCTCAGGTCCGGGCCTGGTCACCTTGTGCAACTAACCCTTGCTAAATGCATGTAGGCCTGAAGAAGCTTTTCCTTGTATACGTGCACATGCAAAATACCATTACATTTGTTCTTCCGAAAATGGTTAGGAAAAACATTATGCAAATACTTCCCTTGCTCATAGATCTCGTCAAACAGACACTGTAACATTGGTGAAGATACTGAAAAATTCAAATGAAGTACATTAGAATAGAAGTATATAATGAATCTATGTGATATATATTGGAAACCTACATGCCCTCAGAGCATCAATGACAGACTCTCTTCTGCACGTTGATGATAGAATAATGCTCTAGGCCTCTCAAGTGTTAATAGCTAGATAGAAAAAAATATAAGTACTGTACTTGTCATTCTGATAAGTAGGGCTTAACAAATCGAAGAAGCTTTCTTTGGAACAAAGTAGGATAATATATTTTTCTGCTAATGATATACAAATCCAATCCCAAAACTGTACATATAGGATTAAACTGGGACATCAAGAATTTCGATCTGATGATGTGTTTGAACACACGCTTCCTATGTTGGAGTTCGAGGTTGCTGGCGGATCCATGGTTGGAGGCTTGGTGAGGACACCGTCGCCGAGGACTTTGGTTGGAGTTGGGGAGGTGGAGCCTGTGGTTGCTTCTGTTTCCCTCGCTTTACCTGCGGCTGAGGCTCCGAAGATGATGACTGCATCCGAAGTGGTTCTTGGGGGAGGGGGTTCGGGGCAGGTGGCCTCGACTTCTCTCCTCCCTATCCAGACGCCGGCGACGCCGGACACAATGACGTCGGCTGGTTCTGGGAGAGGTGGTCCGAGGCAGGTGGCCTCGGCTACTTCTTCTCCGGTCGCGGCGACGACGCCCACGCATCCAGTGGCGCTGGGGGGGGGGGGGGGTCTGGGGCAGGTGGCCCCCGTTCCTACTTCTTCTTCGCCGGTCAGGATGACCGCGTCTCCTACGACGCTGGCGCTTCCCTCTGGGCCGAGGGGTGGGGCAGGAGGAGGGCTTGGGCAGGAGGCCCCCGCACTCCTCTCTCTCGACTTGCCCGTGGCCCAGGGCCTCGGTGTGGGTCACTTGTCCGAGGGGCATGGGAGCCTTCTGCCGCCTCCTCCGGTAACTTTGGTTGACCCTTTGCGGGATTCATCGCGAGGTTTTACTAGGGAGGAGGTCGTTGCTTTCGGCGGGATCCCTGACCCGGTCTCGATGGGGAGACAGATGAGTGCTCGCATCCAGGAGCTTCCGGAGGTTGATGACATGCAGCAGAGGTGCGCTATGAGGGCGGCCAAGCTTCGTGATGCTGAGATCTCCACGGGTATGTCCGTCAACATATCTACTTCTTTATTGCATTTTTCTAATGAGGAGATTATAAATAATGCAAACCAATTAGGAGTTTCGCTAGGGGCTAATGATAGTGAAATTTCCAATTCGGTGAATGATCTTTTAGATTTGGAAGCGGAGCGTGCCTTAGAGACTATTTGTAATCTGGCAGCGGTAAAACCCATGAATGATGATGAGAATGATGCGTTGGGGGTCAGAGTGCTCGATAATCTGTGTGCGGATCTAGCACCATCCAACCATGAGCCTGAGGATGATGATGTACCTCTAGATAATGCAGTAGTTAATATTGCTGAGCCCGGTTATGAGGACCGGGTGGAAGAACCTAGTAAACCAAAGGGCAAGTGGAAACAGAAGATTTATCCCGATTCTGCGGTTCGTAGGAGTTCTAGGATTCGGACTACCAAAAAATTTCATGATGAATTATGAAAGGAATCTTTTGGAATAGCAGAGGTCTGAAAGACTTGGCTAAAAGAAGGTTTCTTGCTGAGGCATCTCTGGAGCATCGATTAGATTTTATTGCTCTCTCGGAAACTGGTCGAGAAAACTTTGCGCCCCAGTTTCTTACCTCTCTTGTGGGCGGTGTTGATTTCGATTGGCATTGTCTTCCTCCGCGAGGAAGATCGGGTGGGATCTTGCTTGGTGTGAGATGCGATTCGCTAGAAGTCCGAAGTGTAGTGATGGGCGACTTCGCGGTTAAGTTTCGAGTCAGGTCTAAAGCTGATGGTTTCAACTGGGCTTTGGTGGCGGTATATGGTGCCGCACAGCCCGAGCTCAAATCGGAGTTTTTGGCGGACCTTGTTCGAATCTGTGGGTACGAGCAGCTTCCAATTTTAGTTGGGGTGATTTCAATATCATTTGGAGGAGAGAGGAGAAGAATAATGATAATTTTGACGGCAGGTGGTCGTTTATGTTCAATACCATTATTGAAAGCTTGGATCTGAGGGAGATAGAGCTTTCTGGTAGAAAGGTTACCTGGGCTAATGCTATGCCAAACCCGACATATGAAAAGATTGATCGAGTTCTCGCGAGCGTTGAGTGGGAACAAGTTCCCTCTCGTAACGGTACAAGCCCTCTCGTGTGGAATATCCGATCACACACCCTTGTTCATGGACTCAGGGGAGCCGAACCACGTGGGAAACAAAAACACCTTTTCCTTCGAGATGGCCTGGTTTGAACGCGAAGGTTTCTTGGACATGATTGCCAGGGAATGGGCTAAGGGTGGAAGAGGTAGGACTTCTGTCGACCGTTGGCAGAATAAGATTAGGTATTTGAGAAGTTTCTTACGGGGGTGGGCTAAGCACCTTAGTGGGGTGTATAAGATTGAAAAGGATAGGCTCCTTTCACTTATTCAGACCCTAGACTTAAAGGCTGAATCCACGATTTTGCAGCCAGCAGAGCTTCAGGTTAAAATTGAGGTGGAGAAGAGCTAGGTTGAAAGAAATTCTCCGCGAAGAAGAATTGAAGTGGGCATTGCGGGCTAAGGTCCGCAAAGTTTTCCAGGGGGACGCGAATACTCAATTTTTTTCACTTGATTGCTAATGGTAAGCACAGAAAGAAGAGAATCTTTCAGCTTGAACAAGATGAAGGAACTATTTTAGGACATGACAACCTAAAAACTTATATAACCGAGTATTACAAGCAGTTATTTGGACCTCCGGAGGATAGTTGTGTGTCCCTTGATGACTCCAGGACTGAGGATGTGCCTCAACTATCGGCTGCTGATAATGATATTCTGGTTGCTCCGTTCTCAGAGAAGGAGGTGTTTGATGCTATTGCACAGATGAAAAACAATAAGGCTCCCGGACCGGATGGATTCCCGGTCGAGTTCTACAAAAAGTGCTGGCACATTATTAAGGGGGATTTGTTACCTATGTTTCATGATCTGTTCTCTGGACAGCTTCACTTATTTCACTTGAATTTTGGAACAATCACACTGCTTCCTAAGAAAACGGATGCTGTGAGAATAGAGCAGTTCAGGCCGATCTGCCTTCTCAATGTTAGTTTCAAAATCTTCACCAAGGTCGGGACTAATAGGCTCACACAGATTGCGCATTCTGTGGTGCAACAGTCCCAAACTGCTTTCATGCCGGACAGAAACATCCTTGAAGGGGTGGTCGTCCTTCATGAAACGCTCCATGAAATCCATTCAAAAAAATTAGATGGAGTAGTTTTTAAGGTGGATTTCGAGAAAGCGTACGATAAAGTCAAATGGCCATTCCTCCAACAGGCATTGCGTATGAAAGGTTTTGATGAAGCCTGGCGCCGCCAGGTTGAATCGTTTACGCAAAAAGGGAGTGTTGGAATTAAAGTGAATGACGATATTGGTCACTACTTCCAGACACATAAAGGCCTAAGATTAGGAGATCTGATGTCCTCTATCCTATTTAACATTGTGGTTGATATGTTAGCAATTATGATAGGGAGGGCTAAGGAGAATGGTCAAGTAGGTGGCTTGGTACCTCATCTTGTTGATGGAGGTGTATCCATCCTTCAGAACGCTGATGATACAATCATCTTTATGGAGCATGACTTGGCCAAGGCGAGAAATATGAAGCTGGTGTTATGCCTCTTCGAATAATTGACCGGGTTAAAGATTAACTTTCACAAGAGCGAGTTGTTCTGCTTTGGTAGAGCCAAGGATGAACAAGAGGCTTATAGGCAATTGTTTGGGTGCGATTTGGGGGCTTTACCTTTTCGTACCTAGGTATACCAATCCACCACCGTAAGCTGACAAACAGAGAATGGAAGTGCATCGAAGACCGATTTGAAAAGAAACTGAGTTGCTGGAAGGGCAAGCTCATGTCATACGGAGGCCGATTAATTCTGATAAATTCGGTGCTCACGAGTATGCCTATGTTTCTCTTGTCGTTCTTTGAAGTCCCAGTTGGAGTCAGGAAAAGACTGGACTTTTATCGATCGCGTTTCTTTTGGCAGGGTGATGAACTAAAAATAAAATACCGGCTAGCTAAATGGATATCATATGTAGACCGAAAGACCAAGGGGGTCTTGGTATTGAGAATCTTGAAGTTAAGAACAGATGCCTTCTCAGTAAGTGGCTGTGGAAGCTGTCCAGTGAGAATGCTGCCACATGGGCGCAAATCCTTCGTAGCAAGTACCTTCAGACCAAAACATTGTCCCAGGTGATAGTCAGTCCGACTGACTCGCCTTTCTGGAAAGGACTGATGAAAGTCGAACAATCCTTGTTTAATAGGACAAAGTTTATTATTGGCAATGGTGCTAGTACACGTTTCTGGAAGGATACTTGGCTCGGAGAGACACCCTTGGCCATTCAATACCAGTCTTTATATCGTATTGTTCAACGACGTGAGGTGTTCGTTGCAACGGTATTTCAATCTATCCCCCTTAATATTCAGTTCAGACGGTCGCTAGCGGGCAAACGTTGGGAAGAATGGCTCCTTCTAGTTAGGAGACTGATGGAGGTTCAGCTTTCTCAACAACCCGATGAATTACGCTAGAAGCTTACTAGGTCTGGAGTATTCACAGTTAAGTCAATGTATATTGATGTTATCAATTCGAGCTTCATTCCTACCTCCAAGCATGTTTGGGCTGTCAAAGTTTCATTGAAAATAAAAGTGTTTATGTGGTTTGTCCATAAACAAGTTATTTTAACCAAGGACAACCTGACAAAGAGTAATTGGACAGGACCTACTAGGTGTAGTTTCTGTGATCGGGATGAGACGATCAAGCACCTTTTTCTTGATTGCCCGCTAGCCAAAGTTCTTTGGCAGACTGTCCACATTGCTTTTAATATTACTCCACCGAATTCTGTCAACACGTTATTTGGGACATGGCTTCATGGAATTGAGCCTGACTTAGCGAGACATATTCGTGTTGGAGTATGCGCCTTGCTGTGGACTATCTGGAATTGCAGAAATGATTTGTTTTTAACAGAACATCACGTATTCATTTCTTACAGGTTATTTTCCGAGCCACAGCATTGATCCGTTCGTGGTCGCTACTCACTCCTATGGAGGCCAGGGAGCATTTGGTTACTGGATCTATCCGCTGGGAGATGGTAGCTCGGGATATCTTCAACCGGTTTGGATGGCGGTCATGTAATAGGATAGGCAATTAGTTTACCTATCTCTCTTTAGCCAGCCGGTTGTGACGTCTTTTATTTGGCTAGTTTGTGTTTCTAGCCCATTTTGGCTCTGTGTGAGCTTTTTTTCACTTTTTCCAGTTGAAGACTTTGAGACCTTGTTGGAACTTATTTATTTGGTTGAATAAGATGGCCGTATGCATCGCTCTGATGCAGAGGCCGGGGAGATCCCCCTTTTCGAAAAAAAAAACATAATCAAGAGAAGAACAAAAAGCACATACAGTTTGATGGTTGAGTAACTATGTTTTAAGCTCCAGTACCATAAGTCCCACTCTCATTACCTTTTGTAGAATGGAGATACGACGAAGTAGGCAAGGACTCCATGCCATGCCAGAAGACCTCATTCCGAGATGGCATTCCATGCATCCTTCCAACTTTAACAGTGCGCACCCACATCTTACGCATTCTAGGAATTTTATGTCAATGCAAACATTTGAAAAGGAAAGGCCACTGAACATGCATCCGTCAATGACAAAATATACAAAATCAAGCAGTTAGGTGGTAATATAGAGTTAAAAGAAACAGTTAGGAGATATATTAAGAAGTTAGGAGGAGAGATATCATGCATGGCATGGCTTGCATTGCATCTTATCTTGTGCAGCCATTGACACTGCTGGAACTCTCCAACACATAGTAGTCTGGCACCACTCCCCGGTTCCCTTTCTTCCTGCTGCGGGTGAGATTGTCTTGTAGAGAGCACTCTTTCATCTACTACGTATGGCTGAGTCGGTGTTGCAAAACCCCATGCTCGTCGCCGCTAGTAGCCATTGATGTATCTGGATCGGAGGCTTTGGTCCTGACCAGTGGCGTTGTAGCGTGGGCAAACTTCAGTCGGCTGCGTCTTGCGTGGCGAATATGAGGGCGACCTTGTATCTTGAGGAACATACATGCTTGTTACTAACTTACTATGCTAGATAGCCTATTTAGCCCTACCAAGGAAAGGCATCTGACTAAAAATGGCGATCTTCTAGGATTCTAAGGCGTTTGTAAACAAAAGAGCTCCATTACACTTTTTTTTAATCCTATACCAACAATTGAGATCCTAAGGTTGGTTTTGTGTGTTTTGCAAGGATTAATGTGGAGGCCCCTAACAAATGATAAAACCGTATATGTGTTACATAGAAAGAAATGGAGTGTACCTTTAAGGGATAAACATTTGCAAAAACAATTACGCCTTTGCAGCTTGTACTTGAAGCTAACTGTGTATGGCCAATAGTTCTAAAATATGACTACCAGGTCATCTAAAAACAGCAGAAGTGCATAGTTTATCACTTTAACACATGACAGATATTTAAACTCCAAGCATCGTACCTCCGTGGAATGGCAGGATGATTGCATAAGCCATGGAGTCAATCCGAGATTTAGAAGGTACTCGAGAGAGACACACATCCTTCAGTTTTGCTACATTAGAAACAACATCAACGAATTTAGTTGGCCATGGCCATGCAAGAAAACCTATTTCGGTTGGCTAACAGAGGGCAACACGGGAATACATATATATTCAAACCTGCTATAAAAATCAAAGTGCACTGGATGGCTGGAGGAAGCCCTGTCACATAGATTGTGTTGTGCCACCAGAAGCAATGCGGTTATGCAGACCACACCAACTTGCATGCTCCATCTTCCAATATCAGACAATCGAGTCAAGAGGACCGTTTATGGACACACATGTACACATCTGACTTTTTGTCCTCTCGAAATATTAGGGATCAAGCCGTTTGTATTCTGCAATGAATTGAAAGGATGGAGAATAGAGAAGGGATCCTAGCACCAGCAGTCCACTGCAGTCCCTTCACTCGGCAATCTCACAAAATATGACGGCCACCTCCTCCGCTGCTGCATCAACCATTGCGAGATTGATTCAGTAATTGGCCTAAAAATATGTATGTTGGCATGCTGCATAGTCAGTAAGAACCCGAAATACGAGGTTACTAAAGACCCAAAAAGGAAGGGATTGGGTAGATTCTGGACTGGACCATGAGTCCATGAACCTTTTTCAGATCAATTGTTGAGTTAATGGAAATCTGAAGTTCAAGATGCCATTGATATATGAGATGGAAAAGGATTAGGAAGAGGATCTATAGCGTGATGATGTACATTGGGGGCCTCACGACCATGGCCTCTAGCACGGGCGACTACGAACGGCAGAGGCAGCGGGAACGCGCCGTGCTACCGCGCACCGCACTGAGCATCAGGAAGGAATTGGTGCCGGCATCGTGGGATGATGGCGGCAGCATTGTGGGATGATGGCGGCGGCTGTGGCGTATTGGTCGAGGAAGCCATGAAGAACCGGTGTTGTAGCTAGGCTTTTGTCTAGACGTTTCAGGCTCTCATGGGCTAATGGCTTGTTAACTGCCGCAACAAATGGGTAATCTGGTGCAGTTATAAAGTGTTTTGAAAGCCGTAACAATGGGTACTTTGGACTCTTTTTTCTCCAATGGGCTATTATGTACTCTGCAAGGTGGTTTGTATTGCATTTTTCTTCTATAGGCTAATCTACACCGTAATAATTTGGTCCCATCAGATTAACGGCTCATAAAATCTGATTAACACAGGATTTTTTGAGGAGTCTAGAATTAGTATAGGTATAGAGTCGTTATGCTAGTAAAACTCTAGACAGTGCTCAACGAAACTATGCTACTACTGAAAAAGAATTCTTAGCAGTGGTGTCTGCATGTGATAAATTCAGATCTTACATTGTTGATTCTAAAGTAATTGTTCGCACCGATCATGCTGCAATAAAATATCTTATGGAAAAGAAAGATGCTAAACCTAGACTCATTAGGTGGGTTTTTTTGCTACAAGAATTTGATTTGCATATCACTGATAGGAAAGGAGCAGAGAATCCCGTAGCTAATAACTTGTCTAGACTTGAAAATATTCTTGATGATCCACAACCAATTAATGATAGCTTCCCTGATGAACAACTAGCTGTAATAAATGTTTCTCATAGTACACCTTGGTATACTGAATATGCTAATTATATTGTTGCTAAATACATACCATCTAGCTTCACATACCAACAAAAGAAAAAAATTCTTCCATGATTTAAGACATTACTTTTGAGATGACCCTCATCTTTATAAAGAAGGAGTAGATGGTATTATTGGACGTTGTGTATCTAAGCATGAACATGAACAAATACTACGGAAATGTCACTCAGAAAATTATGGAGGACATCACGTGGGAGACAGAACCGCTTATAAGGTATTGCAATCTGGTTTTTATTGGCCTACTCTCTTCAAGGATTCCCGTAAGTTTGTCTCATCTTGTGATGAATGCCAAAGAATAGGTAATATCGGTAAGCGTCAAGAAATGCCTATGAATTATTCACTTGCTGTTGAACCATTTGATGTTTGGGGATTTGACTTTATGGGACATTTTCCTTCCTCTAATGGGTATAAACATATTTTGGTTGCTGTTGATTCTGTTACTAAATGGGTAGAAGCTATTCTAACCAGTAATGCTGATCACAACACCTAAAATGCTCAAGTCTCTGTGCTTCTGTGTCATCCCTGGATCGGTAATGCTGACACACATAGTACTCGAAGAATTTATAACAGAGTAGCAATCACACACTTATTACATCGAATGTCTCAAAAGAGAACTCATTACAATAAACATGGCTTAAGGCCATCTAATACGATAACAGCGGAAGGCTTGGAAGATAAAGTGAGTCCATCAACTCCAACGGCATAGCTGAGCTGCACGCCAACGACCCAACGAACCACTCCTCGTTTAAAAAGTCTGCAACATAATACGTTGCAGCCCGAAAACGGGTCAGCACATGAAATATGCTGGCAATATAACACAGTAGAGCAAGAACAAAATAATGCTATCACTACATGCATATTTGGCTGGTGGAAAGCTCTATGGTTATAGTTTTTGTGAAAAGCCATTTTTTTCCCTACAACAAAGGAATAGATTTTTATTTTAACTATCATGGTAGTTGAAACATCATTGAGAAGGTCCAACTCAATCCCAATTAAAGTAATTATCAACCCGATAATATTAATTTAAGAGTGATGAGATACTTAAGATACTCCAAGTACTAGATACTCAAGATTGTCCATAACCGGGGACACGGCTAACCATGATTAGATTGTACACTCTGCAGAGGTTTGCACACTTTTCCCCACAAGACTCGATCGCCTCCGTTGGAGTTCTCGCACTACATGGTGTTTGAGAAACGGATGACCGAGACACAGTCTTTCAGAAACGTTAACTCTCTACTCCGGGCAGACCATACCAAACCTACAACCCACTACCTGCTGATCCACCTCATCAAGAGCTTCACGTAACTTACTCAACTATGCTAGAGCCCATAATAGCTTGTGGTTGCACACGGAAGTTTCTAGCATGAATCATCTCAGTTCCCTTTGAGCCAGGGTGGCGGTCCATATGAAAATCACACGGAACCCCGGGATTTCAAAAAAAAAAATACAGACAACACTGGATTCTCCAAGTGCCTCGATCCACCCAGATGTGTATTTAAGTTGCCACCTTAAGTTGAACCATTAATTTGCAATCTCACATCTGTCATGGATTTCACTCACCCAAACCATGTCTACGAGCATAGCATAGCAATATAAGCAATACGTAGAAAGTAACTCCCAAGGGTTTGAATATAACAGGGCAATAGGTTCTACCTCATCAACTACTTCCCAACTCACATGTTAATGACATCCTAATCATGCAATGTTTGAGGATTGGACTAATGCATAATAACTGGGTATGAGAAAGAGTATGATCAATGTGTTACTTGACTTGCTGACGATCCGCAAAACCTAGGAACTCGTATTGGCACGCTTTGCACTCCGGGAATTCTATCACAAACAAACAATAGCGTGCATAAGCAATCAAACGAAGATGCACTGAAAAACTCGAATAAGAAGCGATTGACATAAAAGTTCAACTTAAGAACTCCGGTTTGCAAAAAGAATCAAATTAAACGGAGCAATGAAACTCAAACGGCGAAAGATACAAGATCCGTTTACTAATCTGAACTAAAGTCAAATTTTACAGTATCAAAATCTTGTTCAAGTTGATTAAACAGAAAGAGTGTCTCGAGACGAAAATCTAGGCGCTTGAATCGCCTGATTTCGATAAACGAGGGAAAAGATAAATTGAAACGAAAATCGGATCAGAAACGCGATCGAGAATAATCGCGGAAAAATCTGAAGAAAAGAAAACTGACGAACAGGCTAACGAACGAACGTTCGTTGTCTGTAACTATCGGGCGAAAAACGTTTGTTAAAAGGAACGCACGGACGATCGTCTGCTAAATAGAAGAACCGGGAAAAAGCTGGCGAACCCATCTAAAAAAACAAACTAGGGTTTTTCTTAAAAAGAACTGAATCGGTTTTCTTAAAAAAAACAAAACCGGCGTGGCGAACGGCGTTACCTCCGGCGGGGAGGCGGATCTGTGGCGGGCGGCTGCAAGTGTGGCGGCGAAGCGCGGGAGGCGGCGGCGGCGCGGCTGCGGGCGGCGGGGTTGGTGGTGGTGGCGGGGTCCGAGGGTATTTAAGAGGGGGAGGGGATGGCTTGGAGGAGGGGGCAAGGCGGCGACGGAGGAGGAGTCCGGCTCGGACACCGGTCCGAGTCTGTGGCGGCAGCGCGCGGTCTCCAGGTGGGAGACGGCGGTGCGGGGAGATGGGCCGGCTCGGCTGGGCCTTGGCCCAGTCGGGCGCTGAAAGTTTTTTTTAAACAATTCCGCCGAACAGAAAATAAATCCTAGAAAATAAAATAAAAACCTAAAAATGCCAAAACAAATTTTCACCGTCTAAATAAAATATTTTGAACGAGATGAACATTTTCTTGGCCCTAAAATGCATTTTGAAAACGTGCAATTTTTCTAATGCAAATAAAATTGCAATAAAATCTGAATAAAATCAAATATTTGATTTTAATATTTGTCCTCCAATATTTCAATTATTTTGGAGAAGTCATATTATCCCCTCTCATATATTTTATTATGAAATATTTTTGGAGAGAAAAATAATTAAAAACCAAAATCCTCGTTTCAATATTTGATAAAAATCAAATATGAAAACCGGGAAATCAACAACTCTCTCCAAGGGTCCTTGAGTTGCTTAGGATTCCGAGGATCGCGAAACAAAAATGCAATAAAATATGATATGCAAGAATGATCTATGTATAACATTCCAAATTGAAAATTTGGGATGTTACAAACCTACCCCCTTAAGATGAATCTCGCCCTCGAGATTCCGGTTGACTAGAAAATAGGTGTGGGTGGTCTTTGCGAAGATCATCCTCTCGTTCCCAGGTGGCTTCATCCTTGGTATTGTGGCTCCATTGAACTTTGCAAAACTTGATAACCTTGCTGCGGGTGACTCGACTGGCAAACTCAAGAATCTTGACTGGTTTCTCCTCGTAAGTCAAATCACTGTCCAACTGAATTGCCTCCAAGGGTACTGCATCTCTTAACGTTATATCAGCCATCTCAGCATGGCACTTCTTCAACTGTGAAATGTGAAACACATCATGAACCCCTTTCAGTCCTTCAGGTAACTCCAACTCGTAGGCAACCTATCCCATACGTTCCAAAACACGATACGGTCCTACGAATCTCGGGGCTAACTTTCCCTTAACTCCAAAACGCTTCACTCCTCGCAAGGGCGATACTCGCAGATATGCTCTTTCTCCAATTTTATAAGTTACCTCCTTGCGTTTCGAATCTGCGTAACTCTTCTGCCTGGACTGAGCTATCTTCAGTCTATATCGAATCAGCTTAACTTTCTCTTCAGACTCCTTGATCAAGTCTGGTCCAAACAACTATCGGTCTCCTACTTCATCCCACTTCAGCGGTGTTCTACACCTTCATCCATATAAGGCTTCGAACGGTGCCATCTTCAAACTGGCTTGATAACTATTGTTGTATGAGAACACTGCGTAAGGCAAATTGTCATCCCAACTAAATCCATAATCTAGCGCACGGGCTCTCAACATGTCCTCCAGAATCTGGTTGACTCTCTCGGTCTGCCTATTACGGCCGATTACCCCGGAATACTTCCAGCCTCGCAGGTAACTGAGACCGAGGTCCCAATACTCTGATAATGACCCATCCGCGCTTATTTCTTGATCACCGTATACCAATGGTGTTTCGCAGGGGGTACCTTTCAGGCAGGAAGCCGAGCCCGCGGCGGCTAGCCAACAAGGGCAATCTGTTATGCAGTCTAAAAGAAGTGCGGTCCGGATCGAAACTCCGCCGCATAGCGGTATGGCGTGTCACCATATTCCCAATATTGATTCCTGGAAGGCGTACTAACGCTGGTGCTCTTTTCAGAAAAAGATCGCTCGCGGATCGAGTCCGGAGGTTATAATCGAACCTCCACCAGCCAGGGCTCCAAAGCCGGGTCCGGAAGCGGAGGCGAGCACGAGGCGTCGTCGGATGCTCCTCCGACGAGAGGATGCCGACATATTGTACGCCACCAACTCCGAGGTGGAGAGCGCCATGAATCACAGGCGCCGCCGGACAGTTCTTCGTGGCGCATGTTTCTCCCAAGAGGCCTTGAATGCCTTCAATTCCGGAGATGCGCACCTCCGTGCCGCTCAAGATGGTCTAGCCAGAGCCACGGAGCAGTATGCAAAGGACATACGGGTGAGGAAATTTGTGATTATATATGCCAGTAGCCCCGAGACTTAAAGTAGTTAGAATAACTGATTTAAGGATCATTTGTTATCTGAGATCTTACAAAAAGAGTACCCGACTGTCCCAGGAGCTTGAAGAATGCAAGGCCCAACTTGAGGCCGCACTAGCATCTGAGGGAGCCATAGAGACCCCCTCTGGTAATATATGCTTCAAAAGATAAATAGTTTATGAAGTGCGGCGGGTGTGTAAATCTGACAAAAATATTGCAGATGGCGTCGGACTAGATCCGGACAAGCAACAGCTCTTGCGCCAGCTAAAAGCCGGCGAGAGCGTGCTTACTAGGGTGCGGCAGGAGAAAAATAACCTACAAGATGCCAACACCAAACTGGGTGAGGAACTAAAGGTTGTTCGTGCCCAGTGGTCTGACTCCGTAAAGGAGAATCAACGGCTTCGTCGCGGCATTTTCAGTAAGTGCTTGAGCGAACTTTGAAAGAGTTCGGCGAGGAAGGCGACTAACATAAACATGTATGTAGGTTTGCTCACAGGTCGTCCTGAGGAGGAGATGCCCAGTTCTTCGGGTGATCTTCTTCCCGAACTGCGTCGGCTACCGCGAACGAGTTCGGCGGTGATGAAAAGCGTCGGCCAGGCCTTGTGGCCATCTATCTTCCTGCTTTCGAAGGCATTGGGGAGCTGGCAGAGCGGCTTCAAGGAGCACGGGCGCTTCCGACTATGGAAGATATCGGCCTGCCGTCAAAGGCGCCAGGAGGCCTGGGCCATGGTAAAGACGCGGTACACGAAGGCTGACCCAAACCACATGGCCGAGGTCGGACCTGTGGGGCCTAATGGGAAGGAGATCCCTGTAAGCTTAGTGTACGGCCAAGTAGAATTGGCCGCCAAGTATTCCCAGCAAGATTGTAAATTAGATAGCCTATTAGATGGCATTGAGGAGGAATAACATGAGTCGAGTTGACTATGTAATTGAATATGACATAAAAAATGTCTTCTAGCCAGATTGTAGATCGTTTGTCATAGCGGACCTTTTCGCTTCGACCTCGGGACCCAACAGTCCGGAGTGTGTCCGAATACCCTCGCGGTTATGTAAGAACCGGGGCATGCGTGGAGACAAGGCGTAGGGGTCATTATTTCTGTATCAGACAAGTGCCCAACTAGTTATGTTATATTACATGGATAGTAAGAAACATCTTCCGGGGAGAATAGTTCCGTTAAGGGTTCCTTTATTTGGGAGGCATGCCCTAAAGTGCATGTCCAAACTGCTAAGAAAGCAAAAAATCATCTAGGGGCAGATGGATAAATAGTTAAAAATCATCTTTCAGTTCACCGACCGAATATTCCCTTAAGAACGCTAGCTTTCGGCTTCACCCAGTCTGAGGTACACATCCGGCTGACCCGGCAGTAACAATCGCAGATTTACCACCTAGCCGAACAATCGGGAACGTAGGGGTAAGCACAGGAGCCAGGCAACCCAGCTTGGCCAAAACTTAAGTCATATCGATGCATATAATGGTGAATAAAAGGTACATGCGGATGTTTGACACATGTGTTGGGCATGAAGCCCGTATAAATAAGCTTCTGTTAAAGAAGCCCCCAGGTATAATGAGCGCGGACAGCGCGTCAAAATATGTGCGAATAAAGCGCAAACGAGCCTCTAAAGGCTTCAAGAAGGAGGAAGAAGGAGAGAAATAAAGGACAACAAAAAATAGAAAATGTGGATGGAGGAAGGAGACGAACTTGGAGTCCGGTGCTTAGGCGTAGAATCTTCGCAGACGGGCTGCGTTCCATGGGTTTGGCTCGAGTCGGTTATCCGATGCGTTTCGCAGACGGTATGCTCCGCCGGTCAGGACCTGGTCGATGATGAAGGGACCTTCCCATTTGGGCTTGAGTTTGTCCTTTTTCTTGTCAAGCAGGCGTAGAACTAGTTTGCCAACGTTGTAAGCTTTGGCCCGTACTTCCCTGCTTTGATATCATCGAGCCTGCTGTTGATAAAATGCGGAACGAGCTTTTCCACGTCGCGCTCCTCCTCCAATGCGTCCAAACTGTCATACCGATCAAGCTCGGCTTCTCTTTCTTCATACATGCGCACGCGAGGTGAGTCATGAATTATGTCGCAGGGCAGGACTGCCTCTACACCGTACACCATAAAAAATGGTGTGAATCCGGTAGTACGATTCGGCGTGGTCCGCAACCCCCAGAGTACGGAGTCGAGCTCCTCAACCCGGCGTGTTAGATTCCACGAGGGACCGGACTAGTCTGGGTTTAATGCCGCTCATGATTAGACCGTTTGCTCGCTCGACTTGGCCGTTGGTTTGAGGGTGATAGACTGAGGCGTAGTCGAGCTTGATGCCCATGTTTTTGCACCATAATTTGACCTCATCGGCCGTGAAGTTGGTGCCGTTATCAGTGATGATACTGTGGGGGACACCGTAACGGTGAACTACCCCTGATATGAAGTCTATCACCGGTCCAGATTCGGCCGTTTTAACAGGTTTGGCCTCTATCCATTTGGTGAATTTATCCACCATGACCAATAGCTATTTTTGCTTGTGGGTTCCCCCCTTAAGGGGTCCAACCATGTCAAGCCCCCAGACAGCGAACGGCCAGGTGATGGGTATAGTTTTGAGGGCGGTGGGTGGCATGTGGCTTTGGCTAGCAAAAAGCTGGCAACCGACGCATCGTTGGACTAAATCCTGCGCATCTGCCCGGGCTGTCGGCCAATAAAATCCTGTATGGAAGGCCTTGCCTACAAGGGCCCGGGCTGCGGCGTGGTGCCCACCAGTCCGGCATGAATTTCAGCCAGGAGGTTTCGCCCTTCCTCTTCGGAGATACACCTTTGAAGGACTCTTGTTGTGCTTTTCTTATAAAGCTCTCCCTCATGGACTTTATAGGCTTTAGATCGCCGTACTATGCAGCGAGCCTCATTTTGGTCTTCGGGGAGTTCCTGCCTAGTTAGGTAGGCTAGGAATGGCTCCGTCCACGGGGCGATAACCGCCATTATTTCGTGGGCGGAGGGTGTTATCTCGGTGGCAAAGCCTCCGATTGTGTCAGAGTGTTCGGTGTCAGGCAGTGCGGTTGGGTCCGGATTGTTTTTTCCGGACTCCCCTTCCTATAGTAAGGATGGCTTGAACAGCCGTTCCAGGAAGATGTTGGGCGGGACGGCATCGCGTTTTGCACCGATGCGTGCCAATATGTCCGCCGCCTGGTTGATATCCCGGGCTATATGATGAAATTCGAGCCCTTCGAACTGTGCTGACATTTTTAGGACCGCATTGCGGTACGCTGCCATTTTCGGATCTTTGGCATCAAAGTCTCCGTTTATTTGAGATATCACGAGGTTCGAATCCCGGCGCACCTCTAGGCGTTTAATGCCCATGGAGACTGCCATCCGGAAGCCGTGCAGAAGGGCCTCGTATTCGGCTGTGTTGTTGGAGTCCATATACATGATCTGAAGAACGTATTGGACTGTGTCCCCGGTTGGGGACGTCAGGACGACGCCAGCCCCCTGGCCGGCCAACATTTTGGAGCCGTCAAAGTGCATGATCCAATTGGAGTATGCGCCGTACTCTTTAGGGAGTTCGGCTTCAGTCCATTCGGCCACGAAGTCGGCCAAAACCTGCGACTTAATAGCTCGTCGTGGCTTATAGGTTATGTCGAATGGAAGGAGCTCTATGGCCCATTTAGCAATCCGGCCCGTCGCGTCGCGGTTGTTTATAATGTCGTTAAGAGGTACTTCGGAGGCTACCGTTATCGAACACTCTTGAAAGTAGTGTCGCAGCTTCCGGGATGCCAAGAACACCGCGTATGCTATCTTTTGATAATGTGGGTACCGGGACTTGCATGGAGTTGGGACAGTGGACACATAGTAAACCGGTTTTTGAAGAGGGAACCGTTGTCCGTCCATTTCTCGTTCGACGACGAGCACCCCGCTGACAACTTGATGTGTTGCGGCGATATATAATAGCATTGGTTCGCCCACGTTGGGCGCGGCCAGGACCGGATTTGTTGTCAAAATGGCCTTTATTCCTTCGAGTCCGGCCATGGCGACATCCGTCCACCCGAAGTGTTCGGTGCACCGGAGGAGGCGGTAAAGGTGTAACGCCTTTTCTCCCAAACGGGAAATAAAGCGGCTTAAAGCTGCTACGCATCCAGTCAATTTTTGTATTTGTTTGAAGTCTTTTTGAATATTCAATTGTGACAGAGCTCGGATCTTGGCTGGGTTTGCTTCAATTCCTCTACCAGACAGAATGAAGCCCAGGAGCTTTCCGGCTGGAACGTCGAAGACGCATTTTTCCGGATTGAGCTTGATGTCATATTTTCAAAGATTGTCGAATGTGAGCCTCAAGTCGTCTACTAGAGTTTCGACATACTTGGTTTTGACGACCACGTCATCTACATATGCTTCCACTGTTTTGCCGATCTGGTTTGCGGACATATACGAATCATGCGCTGATATGTTGCGCGGCGTTTTTGAGCCCGGAGGGCATTGTGTTGAAGCGAGAATGGGCGTATGGAGTGATGAATGCTGTTGCAGCTTAGTGCAGCTCCGCCATCTTGATTTGGTGGTAGCGGTGTATCGTCGAGGAAGCACAATGAGTCGTGTCCTGCTGTGGCGTCGATAATTTGATCAATGCAAGGGAGGGGGAAGGGATCCTTTGGGCAAGCCTTATTAAGGTCTTTGAAATCAACACATAGGCGCCAGGATTTGTCCTTCTTTGGTACCATCACCAGGTTTGCTAGCCAATCCGGATGTTTTATATCTCTGATGAATCCGGCTTCCAAAAGTTTGGCTAGCTCCTCTCCCATGACCTGTCTCTTGGGTTCGGAAAAGCGCCGAAGAGCCTGTTTGACTGTCTTGAATCCTTTTAGGATATTTAGGCTATGCTCGGCCAGCCGACGTGGGATTCCTGGCATGTCTGAAGGGTGCCAGGCAAAGATGTCCCAGTTTTCTCGTAGAAATTCTCATAGTGTGGCGTCTACATCAGGGTTTAATTGTGCCCCAATAGAGGCCGTCTTTGCAGGGTCCATTGGGTGGACTTGGAATTTGACTATTTCATCCGCTGGTTTAAAAGAGGTGGACTTGGATCTTTTATCAAGTATCACATCGTCCACATTCCTTGTGGAGCGCATCGCACTTGAGTTGCTTTCGGCCGCTAGGGCTTGGATAGTGCCTCGAGGGCTAGTGCGGCTGTCTTATTTTCGGTAGCGGAGTGCTATGTTCGGATCACTAGCGAGAGTGATGATTCCGTTAGGTCCGGCATTTTAAGCTTCATGTACCCATAATGGGGTATAGCTTGAAAAATTGTGAATGCCTCTCGCCCTAATAAGCGTGATATCCATCGCTGAGCAGGGCCACTTGAAATGTGACCTCCTCGGACCTGTAATTGTCCGTGAGCGAACACTACGTCCGATGTGATTTTTCTGTGCAGCATGCTTCCGGCTAGGGATTATTCCTCTAAAGGTTGTGCTGCTTCGCTCAATGCGGTTCCAGTCTATTTCCATTTTTCGGAGGGTTTCCTCATAGATGAGGTTTAGTCCGCTGCCGCCATCCATGAGTACCTTAGTAATGCGAAAGCCGTCCACTATTGGACTGAGGACCAATGCGGCTGGTGCTCGGGCTGTTTGGAATTTTGGTTCGTCACTGGCATTAAAGGTAATAGCCGTGTCACTCCATGGATTTATTGTTGCTACTTGGTAGACTTCGGCAAGGTTGCGGAGTGTTCGTTTCCGCATGTTATTTGATGCGAAAGTCTCGAAGACTGTTAACACCGTCTTTGGTGCTGCTTTGGGCTGGGATTACGAAGCTAGAAGCTCTTCGCCACTTTTGGCCACCTGCCGTAGTATCCAACATGCTCGAAGGCTATGAGTTGGAGCGGCGCCCTACGTGCTATGAATTTTGCGAGGTCCGTTTAGCCAACCCTCCAAGACGGTTCCATTACCCTTTAGGGGGTTTTGGTTTTTTGGTGTTTAACCCAGGTTCTTGGTAATGCTGCACCCTTTTATTTCGGACTAGGGATGTATTCGGGGCCGGATTGTCCCAAAATTTACTTTCGGTTTTCCAAGCACTCTCCATCGCACAGTACTTTTGTACTATGGTCACCAAGTCAGCAAAGCGTGTAATTTCGTGACGACTTATGGCGTTTAGGATTCCCTTGTCCGTGCAATTATTGCAGAAAAGTGGGATTGCGTCCTCCTCTCGGCAGTCCTTTATCCTGTCCATAACCAGGAGAAATCTGGCCCAGTAATGATGTACCGTTTCAGCGGGCTCTTGCCGAATTCGAGAGAGATCGCTAATGTTTGGGTGGGCGGGTGGAACTAGATCTGGAACCCCGTCCGATTTAAGACTTCGAGGGGCGAGAAGTTTCGAACTTCGGAAGTTTGGATTTTTGAATGCTATCCAATGAATCCAACCCGCCGCCTGACTTTAAGTTCAGGGCTTGATCGACATCCGTCCCTCTGCGGGAATCCGACATGGAGGGATCGGGAATCCGGACGTAGCTAGTCCTTAAGATAGAAGAAGAATCGCTGTATTGCTCCTCTATCACAACAACATGATGGGTAGCACAGGAGAGTTGATCTCTCTCAGATCGGTTTTAGGCCCGATCCGGTCGCGTAGTCTGTGGCGACTCCAGGCGGCGATGCGATCCAAGAGCTCGCCACGGAGGAGAGCTCGATCGGATCCAACTGTTCGCAAGTTCGAATTAACGTGAAGATTGGTTTCGATGACTCGAGAGGTCATCGTCGGTAGTGATGGCGAACTGGCGGTCATAAGAAAACCACCTAGCCGAAGAAGAGTCGACCCGGTGGCCAAGGCTCCTCTGGTGATAGTATCGTCTTTAAAGACGGGATGAGGCATCCTTCCTGACGGCGACGGCACAGAGGAACTCTCAATGAAAGCACCAATGTCGGTGTCAAAACCGGCGGATCTTGGGTAGGGGGTCCCGAACTGTGCGTCTAGGCGGATGGTTACAGGAGACAAGGGACACGATGTTTTTACCCAGGTTCGGGCCCTCTCGATGCAGGTAATACCCTACTCCTGCTTGATTAATATTGATGATATGGGTAGTACAAGAGTAGATCTACCACGAGATCGAGGAGGCTAAACCCTAGAAGCTAGCCTATGGTATGATTGTTCTTCGTCCTACGGACTAAAAACCCTCCGGTTTATATAGACACCGGATAGGTTAGGGTTACACAGAGTCGGTTACAATGGTAGGAGATCTACATATCTGTATTGCCAAGCTTGCCTTCCACGCCAAGGAAAGTCCATCCGGAAAAGGGCAGAAGTCTTCAATCTTGTATCTTCATAGTCCAGGAGTCCGGCCAACGGTGATAGTTCGGCTATCCGGACACCCCCTAATCCGGGACTCCCTCAGTGGTCATCTAGAAATTTTGATCGGTGGAAGACTCCATGATATCTGCTCCAGCTTCGTCTTCAAAGTCATCATCACTGGGGTCGGAGTCGGTGTCGTCGATGATGATGTAGTTCTCCGGGCAAATGGAATCGTCGTCTTCTCTTCCCAGCGCTGGATCTCCCATGAATACTCCGATCTTCTTAATCAGGTCGTCATTCTTCTCCAATAGTGTAGCAATTTCCTCCTCATATCCATCGCGTGTAGACTTAAGTTCTTCTTCTAGCTCGATGATCCTAGTCTTCGCCTTCTTCAAATCTATCATATCTGCGCACATCTGATTCTCCTGGCGTCATTTGTCTTTGGTTTAACTCCGGGATGAATGCTGCAATGGATCTGTCCTTCTTGGTGCTGATCATCTCCCATTGCTCGTCTCGGCGCCCACATATCTGATAGATAGTGTCCTTAAGATCCTTGTTGTAGACTTCTCCAATGCGTCCCATGGTAATATGGGCTGCCATACTCTTGCCTAGATTCCAGGTGGGTGCTTCAAAAGAAAGTTCTATGGGCTTAGTGGTTGGCGGGAACGTCCTTCCTGGAACTTGTACTTGAATCATCCAACGCTCCTCTTCTGGTAAGGTGGCGTTATGCGTCCGGTGAAGCTTGGTATTCCGATGTTCAAGTACCTAGTGACTTACTTCAAGTGGGCGTCCAAAAGGGGTGTCTTCATCCGGTTGCGCAAACTTGTTCTTCATCTCCGCCATCCTAAAGAGTAGAAAATGGAGAGGAGTCAGAAATGAGTAGAGAAGAGTGACCTATAGTTTATCTTAGTGGTCGTGTCCTACACTCAGCGTGTGCTCTGATACCATCTTGTAGTGACCCAACCTCAAACGGTCAAGTCTACGTGTACATGTCATCCTGGATCGGTAATCTTTGACACACAGTACTCGAAGGATTTATAACAGAGTAGCAATCACACACTTATTACATCGAATGTCTCAAAAGAGAACTCATTACAATAAATATGGCTTAAGGCCATCTAATACGAGAACAGCAGAAGGCTTGGAAGATAAAGTGAGTCCATCAACTCCAACGGCATAGCTGAGCTGCACGCCAACGACCTAACGAACCTCACTCCTCGTCGGAAAATTCTGCAACATAATACGTTGCAGCCCGAAAACGGGTCAGCACATGGAATATGCGACAATATAACACAGTAGAGAAAGAACAGAATAATGCTATCACTACATGCATATTTGGCTGGTGGAAGCTCTATGGATATAGTTTTTGTGAAAAGCCAATTTTCCCTACAACAAAGGAATAGATTTTTATTTTAACTATCATGGTAGTTGAAACATCATTGAGAAGATTCCTCCAACTCAATCCCAATTAAAGTAATTATCAACCCGACAATATTAATTTAAGAGTGATGAGATACTTAAGATACTCCAAGTACTAGATACTCAAGATTGTCCATAACCGGGGACACGGCTAACCATGATTAGATTGTACACTCTGCAGAGGTTTGCACACTTTTCCCCACAAGACTCGATCGCCTCCCTTGGAGTTCTACTTTTCTACATGGTGTTTGAGAAAGCGGATGATCGAGATCTGATCTTTCAGAAAAGTTAACTCTCTACTCCGGGCAGACCATACCAAACCTACAACCCACTACCTGCCGATCCACCTCTTCAAGAGCTTCACGTAACTTACTCAACTATGCTAGAGCCCATAATAGCTTGTGGCTGCACACGGATGTTTCTAGCATGAATCATCTCAGTTCCCTTTGAGCCAGGGTGGCGGTCCATAGGAAAATCACACGGAACCCCGGGATTTCCAAAAAACTACAGACAACACAGGATTCTCCAGGTGCCTCAGTCCACCCAGATGTGTATTTAAGTTGCCAGCTTAAGTTGAACCATTAATTTGCAATCTCATATCTGTCATGGATTTCACTCACCCAAACCACGTCTACGAGCATAGCATAGCAATATAAGCAATACGTAGAAAGTAACTCCCAAGGGTTTGAATATAACAGGGCAATAGGTTCTACCTCATCAACTACTTCCCAACCCACATGTTAATGACATCCTAATCATGCAATGTTTGAGGATTGAACTAATGCATAAAAACTGTGTATGAGAAAGAGTATGATCAATGTGTTACTTGCCTTGCTGACGATCCGCAAAACCTAGGGACTCGTAGTAAATGCAACCGCACTCCAGGAATTCTATCGCAAACAAACAATAGCATGCATAAGCAATCAAGCGAAGATGCACAGGCAAAAACTCAAATAAGAAGCGATTGACCAGAAAGTTCAACTTAAGAACTCCGGTTTGCAAAAAGAATCAAATCAAACGGAGCAACGAAACTCAAACGTCGAAAGAAACAAGATCCGTTTACTAATGTGAACTAAAGTCAAATTTTACAGCACCAAAATCTTGTTAAAATTGATTAAACAGAAAGAGGGTCTCGAGAAGAAGATCTAGGCGCTTGAATCGCCTGATTCCCATAAACGAGCGAAAAGATAAACTGAAACAAAAATCGGATCAGAAATCGCGATCGAGAATAATCGCCGGAAAATCCGAAGAAAAGAAAACTAACGAACAGGCTAACGAATGAACGTTCAGTGTCTGTAATTATCGGGCGAAAACCGGCGGCAGCGAAACGACGCGTTACCTCCAGGGAGGCGGGGCTCGGGCGATGGGGCGGTGGGACGGCGGGCGGGCGACGGCGGAGCTGCAGCGACGGCGGCGAGGCATGGGAGGCGGCGGCGGCGCGGCTGCGGGCGGCGGGGTTGGTGGTGGTTGCGGGGTCCGAGGGTATTTAAGAGGGGGAGGGGGTGGCTTGGAGGAGGGGGCAAGGCGACGACGGAGGAGGAGTCCGGCTCGAACTCCGGTCCGAGTAGGCGCCGGCTGGCCAGGGATCTCAGTGGGAGACGGCGGTGCAGGAGATGGGCCGGCTTTGGGCCTTGGCCCAAAGCGGAGTCTTTGGAAGTTTTTAAAACAATTCCGCCGGACGGAAAATAAATCCTAGAAAATAAAATAAAAACCTAAAAATGCCAAAACAAATTTTCACCGTCTAAATAAAATATTTAGAACGAGATGAACATTTTCTTGGCCCTAAAATGCAATTTTGAAAACGTGCAATTTTTCTAATCCAAATAAAATTGCAATAAAATTTGAATAAAATCAAATATTTGATTTTTATATTTTTCCTCCAATGGTTCAATTATTTTGGAGAAGTCATATTATCCCCTCTCATATATTTTATTATGAAATATTTTCGGAGAGAAAAATATTTAAAAAATAAAATCCTCGTTTCAATATTTGAAAAAAAGCAAATATGAAAACCGGGAAATCCCCAACTCTCTCCGAGGGTCCTTGAGTTTTCAGATTTCGAGGATTGCGAAACGAAAATGCAATAAAATATGATATGCAAGAATGAGTATAACATTCCAAATTTAAAATTGGGGATGTTACAAAGTTATTTTCCCAACGTTTTGGAGTCCCTAGATATTTAATGACTAATGGTGATTCATATTTTATTCATGGTGCTTAACGTAAGGTGCTTGCTAAGTATGATGTTAACCATAGAATTGCGTCACCTTATCATCCTCAGTCTAGTGGTCAAGTTGAACTTAGCAATAGAGAAATAAAACTAATCCTACAAAAGACTGTTAATAGGTCCCGGAAGAATTGGTCTAAGAAATTAGATGATGCACTTTGGGATTGTAGAACAGCTTACAAAAATCCTATGGGTATGTCTCCATATAAAATGCTTTATGGCAAATCTTGTCATTTGCCTCTTGAGTTAGAACACAAAGCATTTTGGGCAATAAAAGAACTCAATTATGATTTCAACTTGCTGGAGAAAAGAGGTTATTTGATATTAGCTCATTAGATGAATGGAGAACCCAGGATTATGAAAATGCTAAGTTATTCAAAGAAAAAGTTAAAATATGGCATGACAAAGAATCCAAAAGCGTGAGTTCAAAGTAGGTGAATATGTTCTTTTGTACAACTCTCGTTTCAGATTCTTTGCAGGAAAACTCCTCTCCAAATGGGAAGGCCCCTATGCCATCGAGGAGGTCTACCGATCCAGAGCTATCAAAATAAATAATGCCGAAGGGACTAACCCGAAGGTTATCAATGGTCAACGAATAAAAGACTATATCTCAGGTACGCCAATTAATGTTGAAAGCAATGTTATCCAAACCTTGACACCGGAAGAACACATAAAAGAGTCCTTCCGGAACACTCCAGAATCGTGAAAATAAGGAGGTACATGATACGGTAAGTAAACGGACTCCAAAAAATCCACAAAAATATTTTTTGTCAGTTTTGGAATATTTAGAAAATTAGGAAAATAAGAAACTTCCAGGAAAGTGACCCTGGTGGGCACGATACACCAGGGCGCACCAGGCTTGCCTGGCGCGCCCAGGTCGGTTGTGCCCACCCCGGGTACTATCCAATCTCCGTTTTTCTTCCATTTTGCTTGTTCCCCAAGATAAAAAATCTATATATACCTCACGAACCTGTTAACCTCCGTATCGCGGAGAAATCTCCTGTTTTCTTTTCTTGCTGTTTTCTGTCAGATCCAAGCCACCATGGCCTCTTTGAGCTCCTCCAAGGACAAGTTGTTCGACAATGTCATCAACCCATATCTGCGGGAGGTGATGCAGCACCCTCAAGCTATCCAGATGCGCGATGGGGTGTTGCACATCCGCGATGTGTAAGGACCCAGGGGGACTGGATGCGTGGAGGCCAGGCTTCGAGCCATGGAGCAGGACATCTTCAAGTGCAAGGGGATGGTGGAGCGTGGACTCAATGCCAATCACCTCATGATCACGGACTATACCCGTGATATCAAGGTGGATGGCTAGCCCATAAAGGACATCATCTTCTCCCTCAACGAGCAAATCAACTTCCTCCATAGCCAGATCCACGATCTTCAAAGCCAGGTCTTTGAATATGAGGCCAGGTTTAAAGGTATGAGTTTGGCTGCCAGTTGCAGGATCAGGGAGACCCATTCCTCCTCTTATGATGGTGAGCCTCTGCCATGGAAACCCGAGGACAAGAAACCATCTACTTCATCACCACCATCTTCTTCATCACCACAAAAAAAACTGAGTATTGGGTATGGGCACTCCCCTTGGCTTTCACCAAGCTTGGGGGAGGTGCCTCGGTATCGTATCAATCTCCACTATCTTTTGCCTTTATTTTCTTAGCTCGATCCATGGCTATCTTTTGCTATTAGATGAATAAAAGTTTAGTTCAATCCTTTCTTTGTGTGACTTTGCTTAGTGATCAATCCTTGTAATCGTGTGTGAGATATAATAAAGTTAGTTTGAGTTTTGCCTTCTTTACTTTCTTGCTGCAATAAAAAGAAAGGAAATAAAAGAAAAAGATCATATGCTAATCTTATGGTAAGTGATGACATTACACAAAGAAAAGTATAAGTAGAAATTTCTATTGTAGATTGACAAACATAGCATTGGTCAATGATGCAACACATCAAAGAATTAATAAGGGAAGAGAAGATTCACATATAAATATATTATCATGGAAATCTTTTGTGATTGTGAGCACCCATCAAAATATTATATGCCAAAATTGTTGATGTTGGACAAGGAAGACAACTTAATGATTTCCTTTTGTTCATATTCACACATAAGTCATATTGTCATAGATCCTTCAACATGTGGTGCTTGCCCCTATCTTTGCTAGCCAAAAATTCCGCACCAAGTAGAGATACTACTTGTGCATCCAAAACCCTTAAACTCTATCTTGTTTGAGAGTCCACCATACCTACCTATGGATTGAGTAAGATCCTTCAAGTAAGTTGTCATCGGTGGAAAAAGGGCAATAAAAATTGCCTATAAAATGTGAGATCATTTAGTGTAAGGGAAAATTGAGCATTGTACGAACTTGTGATGGTGAAGAATAAAAGCGACAGACTGCATAATAAAGGTTGCCATCACAAGGGGCAATATAACGTGACATTCTCTTGCACTAAGGCGTTGAGCATACAAACAAAAAGCGCATGGCAACCTCTGCTTCCCTCTGCGAAGGGCCTATCTTTTACTTTCATGTATTTACTTTCATGCAAAGAGTCAAAGTTTTTCACTCTATTCCTTTTATTTTTCTCCTTTGGCAAGCATCATGTGGTGAGGAAAGATCTAGGCACATATGTCCAGTTGAATATGGGTGGCATAAGTTATTATTGTTGACATCATCCTTGAGGTGAGTGTGTTGGGAGGCGAAACTATAATCCCCTACCTTTCTTTGTGTCCGATTGAAACGTTTTGCTCATGTGTACGCGGTGAGTGTTAGCAATCATAGAAGACTAAATGATGGTTGAGTATGTGGACTTGCCTAAAGGATCCGATACATGACCCTTCCTGAAAAGATGATGAATTGTAGATGCAAAGTTGACTGAGAACATAGTTTGTTAGTTTACAATAGAGTTTATGCTTTATACTTCAATGTTGTGATGAATTGTCACTTGTTCATGAGAAGTCTATGATAAAAGTTCTATAATAAAGGTTAATATTAAAGTTTGTTGCTATTATAATAAGTAACATGATGCTGCTATGTCTGTATTTTCATTTTTATTGACACCTCTCTCTCTAAGCATGTGGATATGTTTTTCGATTTGGGTTTTCGCTTGAGGACAAGCGAGGTCTAAGCTTGGGGGAGTTGATACGTCCATTTTGCATCATGTTTTCCTACTGTTGTTTATGTTGTTTTATTGTATAATAATGCTTTTTGGAGTAATTCTAATGCATTTTCTCTCATTATATGTAACGTATGCACCAAAGGGGAGAATTCTGGCAGCTGGAAATCTGGACCTAAAAAAGCTACGTCAACCTACCTATTTTGCACAACTCGAAATGAGTTGAAACTCCCCGAGGATTTTTTATGGAATATTTAAGGAATATTGGAGCAAATAAGTACCAAATGAGGGCCACCAGGTGGGAACAACCCACCTGGGCGCGCCAGGAGGCCCAGGCGCGCCCTGGGCCCTCCTCAGCCCACCTCCGGTGCTCATCTTCTGATATACAAGTCATTTTGACCTACAAAAATAAGGAGAGGACATTCGGGACGAAGCGCCGCCGCCTCGAGGCGGAACTTGGGCAGGAGCACTTTTGCCCTCCGGCGGAGCGATTCCGCCGGGACGCCTTCCCTCCCGGAGGGGGAAATCATCGTCATCATCATCACCAACAACTCTCCCATCTTGAGGAGGGCTATCTTCATCAACATCTTCACAGCACCAACTCCTCTCAAACCCTAGTTCGTGTCTTGCATTCCATTATGCTATTCAATACACCTCTGATCTTGAGCATAGTTATAACTTGTGAGTAGTTACTTTCATTCTTGAGGTGAAGGAGAAATCATGTTGCAAGTAATCATGTGATCTTGATATGTGTTTGATATTTTGATGGTATGTATGTTGCCATTCTCTTAGTGGTGTCATCTGAACATCGACTACATGACACGTCACCATATTTGGGCCTAAGGGAATGCATTGTGGAGTAGTTATTATATGGTGGGTTGCGAGAGTGATAGAAATTTAAACCCTAGTTTATGCGCTATTCCATAAGGGACCGATTGGATCCAAAAGTTTAATGCTATGGTTAGAATTTATTCTTAATACTTTTCTCGTAGTTGCGGATGCTTGCGAGAGGGTTAATCATAAGTAGGAGGTTTTTTCAAGTAAGGACAACACCTAAGCACCTGTCCACCCACATATCAAATTATCAAAGTACTGAACACGAATTAAGCCAACATGATGAAAGTGACTAGATGAAATTCCCGTGTACCCTCAAGAACACTTTGCTTATCATAAGAAAACCGTTTTGGCCTGTCCTTTGCCTCAAAAGGATTGGGCTACCTTGCTGCACTTTTATTACTACTATTGTTACTTGCTCGTTACAAATTATCTTGCTACCAAACTACTCCGCTACTTACAATTTTAGCACTTGCAGACATTACCTTGCTGAAAGCCACTTGTCATTTCTTTCTGCTCCTCGTTGGGTTCGACACTCTTACTTATCGAAAAGAGCTACAATTGACCCTATACACTTGTGGGTCATCAGCGGTCAAAGCACTTTGACCGGACGGTAATGGCACGAAAGGGCATTTTTGTAAGTGCATGATGGCATAGGGGCAAATCTGAGCATGCTTCAAAATTATGGGCAAATATGAGTAGTGGGTTTGAGTTAGGGACAGAAATGTAAAAGTCCCAATTATATATGTTATGCAGGAATTATGTTATTGCTTGTTTTACATTTTTAAATTTCTACTATTTTTATGAGAAGACTATGTCACAAAAATTACAATATACTTTGCCCTGTTTTGAACATCATTTCTCTGTTTAAGCAAATATAGAAGAAAACAACATTAAATGATGAACAATATGGAAGGGATCCATACGAGAAATTAAAACACGAAAACACATGTAATTCCTTCGACATAATGCTATGGTAGTCTGTAATCAGTCATAGATAGTTTATCTCCAATCCAAATCATTTGTGTTTACCTCTCCTGAGACTAAATACCTCTCGGTAGCATCAACACACCACTAAGCTTACCATCATGTTTATAGAGAATATCTATGAAGAAATTACCTTACAATAGTGCACAAATTATTTCTACCAAATTTTTCCATATCCAGTCCTTTTTCTGTTTACTACATAAGATGAGAGAGTCAATGTTAAATATAGTAAAATACCACTTTAGATATGCAGGATGAAGAATCGGCTACTTCTTCTATGAGTACTTTATGGTTGTTCTAGTAACTTATTAGTTGTCACTTTTATGGTTGTTCTATGAGAAACATAGGAACGCAATAACAAGATGACATAATGTGGACATGAAGAAGTAAATCAATATGACAAAACCCAATCGTTTTATTTTTAGTGGCAACAATAAAATACGTGTCTTGGCCCTTATTTTCACTGGGTTTGAGCACCGCAAGATTGAACCCGCTACAAAGCACTCTCCTGCTGAAGATAAATCAATCGAACTTGGCCAGAGAATGTAGATAGATCGGAGAGAAATATAAAGCTATTTAATTACGCAACAACAAAATCCAAATAGATCCAAGATTTGAATGAACAATTTGATCATAAAGTGACAATTCATCATGTCCCAAGAAACACAACACTGATTACATCAAATTTTAATCAAGAACGAGAACATGGTATTGAAGATCCAAGAGAGACAGAGGGAGAAGAGAGAGAGAGAGAGAACCATCTAACTACTATACTATGGACCCGTAGGTCCTACAGGAACTACTAACGTGGTCATGGATGCAGAAAGCTTGATGAAGAGGCCTCCAACAATGGCTTCCCCCTCCAAAAGGGCTCCCGGTGGGATCTTTTTGGAACAGAGGCTTCTGGCAACGATGAAATTCTTATGGAGGAACGACAGATGGTTTCAGTATTTATAGGGATTTATGGCGGTGGAAGTAGGTCAAGGCAGTATCTACGGGCCCCATATGGACGTAGGGGGAGGCCACCCCTGGCAGCACCACCTATTCGTGATGGACGTTCGTGGCTCATCTCGATTTCTTCCGAAGCTTCAAGTGTTTCTTGTTGCCCCAAAAAATCGTGTTAAATCAGACGTATTTTAACCTCCGTACATACTGATTTCTTAGATTAGTCCATAAAACTAATATAGATTGATATAAAAGTATATAAAAATAAAAATGTAATTGCATTAAACAATCAAAACTTATAGATATGTTTGAGATGTATCAGCATCACCATGCTTAACTCTTGCTCATCCCCGAGTAGGTAAATGATAAACAAATTTAAACTTTTATGTTCAATCCTACCTAACATGATCTTGGTCAAATGATGTAATAATTCTGTGAACTTAGGAGAAAAGCGATTCCAAGCAATAATCTTATAATTGATAACAAGCAAGTAACATCTAAATTTGTAAACAAAATTACTATTGCTTTTATTGGATTAATGCTTTCATGTAATACTCATGATGTCATATACATGCCCTCAATCACTCAAGGCTTTATCATATTCAAACATCTTCCCATAATACAGCTTGAGCTTTAGTAAAGTAATTGAATATGTGACGAGCCTTTTCCAACTACTTACCACTTTGCTTAATGCTCAATTCACGAGCCTTGATCTTAGCACTTTGGTTGGCAAAGAGAATGATGATGGGGGTTTCGTGAGAAGACAACAAGGTATAAGAAAGTTTCACGTCAAGGTAGCTTGATCGTTACATAATGGAGAGGCCTTAGAATCGATATCAATGTTAGTGTTGGGATTGCCATGCAACCGATGCACTAGAGCTATAACTATATGAAAGCTCTCCTAGAGCAACTAAATGGATGTGCATCCAACTTGCTTTCTCATGAAGACCTCGAGCATTTGATGAAGCACATCATTGGAATATACAAGCCAAGTTCTATAATTTAAACATCGTATTAGCATATGAAATGAATAATATGAAAACTCTCTATATGAATACATTGTGCTACTTTGAATAGGATAGTAGTGTGCCTCCTCTCTCTTTTCTCTCATTTTAGATGGGCTCTTTTTGGCCAGTCTCTCTTTTTTTTCTTTTTGATCTCACTGGTAGGGATACACTCTAGAATGGATCACACTTTCATTTACGTACAACTCGTGATATGAAATACAATGACTACATATATAGGAATGCCTCTGGCAGTATACTAGGATGTGCAATGATGTATAGTAACATGTCTAATAATGATGAACGGTGGTTTTGCCACAAATATCATGTTAGGTCTATATGATCATGCAAAGAAAATGACAATGAATGCTTAAGTCATATAATGAATGGTAGCAATGGAAGTTTCATGGCAATATATCTCAGAATGGCTACGGAAATTCCATAGGTATGCACTACTAGGGAAAACCCTAGTAGTAGCGCGGGTTTAAAGCCCACTAGTAGCGCGTGCTGCCGCGCTACTAATAAGGCGCTACAACTATTACTTCACGCGCTACTGCTAAGAGACATAGGGGCAGCGCTTGTTCACAACCGCGCTGCTGCTAATCTAGCTAGTTGCAGCGTGTTTACTGTCCATCGCTACTAGTATTCTTTTTTTAGTGTATTTATCCGCCGTTATACAAATTTTGGTACAATACCAATTATGAGGCTTATATCATTATGTCCATAACAGTGTGTCAAATGAAGGTGGATTAGGTTCAAGTGGAGGCAATATGTGGTGCATGTCAAAAGTATACTACTAATCCAAATTTGATCTAGTTTGGACTAGTAGTACTTCCGATGTGCACCACATGTTGCCTCCGCTTGAATCTAATCCGACAGCACAAGCTATTTAATCATCATCATAGTCATTATCACCAATAGTATTTATTTAATCACCACTTACACTAGCTAATAATAATCATCATAGTGTAGCACATCATCATCTTCAAACTCATTTCTAGCTAGCTAATCACTCCTTCTGCTCTCTCTCTCAGGTAAAATAACATAAAACATGTGTAGCTCTCCTTATTCATCAAGTTGGAGCATGCAGATGAATCTGTCTCTTAATCATGGGCTGCGCTTCTGATTGCTGCCCCCTAGTACTTGTCTGCGCTCCTCCATCACAGATTTGGTCCAGCCTTTCACTATTAAGAATTCATCGCTAATCCTGAATGCACTATATTGATTTGTAGGATATCTTGGACGTAAGCTAACAATACTCATGGTACCTTTAGTCTCGATCCCATGAGGCACAACATTCGTCGGGAGTCCCTGTTGAAGAACATCGTATGGTAACATACTTAGCAATGAAGTTTAGCTTAGAAAATAATGTATGGAAAAGATGCACTGAGGACAAATAGTAAAAATCTTACCATCTTTCCTAAATAGATGTGACCGTTGTTCATTACGAACACTATTGGTCGCACGTTTTCAGTACTAACATTTCTAAATCCAGGAAGAAAATTTGTCTTGACAGTATCAAGATCCGCAAGCCATGAAACATAATGACTTAGCTCCTCGCAGTTTAGTTCAGCCCTGGCACAGTAGTTGGTCCTGTCTACCAAGCGTTGGACATGTTTGCTTGAACGGAAATAAGCTGACAATAGAAATTAGTTGTCAACTATTTTTGAATAAACAATACCAAAGACATAAATATGGTTGAGAAACTCACATAATGGTATAACTGGAGGCGTCTGCACATCGACCCAGATGTCGGTATTACCTTCAATATGATCTTCCGGACGAATAGGAAAGGTGATAACCATATCTGGCTAAAATGCATAAGTCTTGCATAGTGCTCGCCATATTTTGCATTCAAAATAGGTGTAGTCGTCTGAATTGTGTAAATTTGTGTGGAAAATATAACCATGCTCGGTCTTCAAGTAAACTTTCTTTACTTCCATAGTACGACTGAAACCTATCTTATCCAATACAAAAACTCTTGCATGGCAGGGGATACGCTAGTAGAATAGTAAAACAAATTATAAGTTGAAGAAAATGAAGCAGATGTCATGCTTAATTACGAAAAAAGACTTGTCGTTGTGACTTACTGTATCCACTTCGAAGTTCTCGTCCAGATTGATGCTGAAGCGCATATCATCATCTAGTAAGATTTCGTCATACAGGCCGCTCGTCTTCGCAGTAGTATTTGCAAATACGAAATCCTTTTCGCCGCCGACGTTTCCTATGTTCATAGTTGAAACATTAATTGAAAATCGATCGAAGACAACTACCAGGATACTCAACACATAAATCCGGGGCACTCGATATTTCCTACATATTCTGGCACAAGTCATGCCAAAATTCACGGAAAAATCCGGCATGACCTTTCCTAAAATAGGACATATCGAGCGCCTAAAATTTGCCGGAACGGAAATGAATCAACACTCCAGCGAAACATAGGCCACTCGGAGGTGTAACCTGCAAACATGAGCGGCCACTTGGGCAAGCACATATCCTATTTGAGCAACACAAGATATACATTTCAAAATATATCTTATAGGACTCAAATTAGCATGCATTCAGTAAGCAACGGTAAATCATCTCATGCTTCCGTACATCGTCGAATATTATCACTAATACATCCCGAATAGTATCATACATATAACATCAGTAATACAACTAAAACCCTAGCGCACGACGGGTATCGGCGCGGGCGGTGGACACCCACAGAGAAGGAACCATCACAGGATCATAGCTCCAATGAGATCCATGGAGAACCTACCAGGTATTGGAGAACCTGTGGTCCAACGCAAGCAAGTAGCGACGGACGTGCGCATCCTCCTCACTGACACGGTGACGCACCATCTCCGCAGGGTCCTCGAGCCTCTGGACCATCACTGGCCCACGCGACCGCCACCAAAGAAGGTTCGGGTCAACGACAGGCTGGCTCCTCACCAACCTGCGCCCCCCGGTAGGTAGCGCCTCCCAGTACCACCCCGGCGGAGCCCAGTCCCGGACATGGCCCATCTGGTGACGCAGGTGTCCTCCGCCGACTCGACGACGAGGATGCGGCATAGGCATCGTCCACGTCGATGTGGGAAAAATTTCTTTAACTAAAAAAATAACAACAAGTTCTTACTAACTAGTTATATTAATTCAACTAGTTCTTACTAAAAATAAAATTACTATAAATAAAAATAAACTAGTACCTAATTAGTACCTAGTTCTTACTAACTAATTAGTACCTAGGAACTACTGCCCTAATTACCATATAAGTATCCATTTTTTACTAGGGTTCATACTACCTAATTAAATAGGGTTAATACTAATTGTAATTAACTAACTAGCACTAAAAATAGCCTAGGGTTCATACTAACTAGCACTCAATAGCTAGGGTTCATACTAACAGAGAGCAGAGAAGAGGGAAGGGGAGAGTGCTTACAGAGGGCGGGGAGAGAGATGGGGTCGGGGGAGACGGCGGCACCGAGGCGCGGCGAGGCGGGGTCGGGGGAGACGGCGGCGAGGCGGGTCGAGGGAGACGGCGGCGGAGAGCGAGGGCAGGGGCTCCGGCAAGGTCGAGGTCGAGGAGGAGGAGGCACAGGCGCGCGGCGACGTCGAGGGCAGACTCCAGCGGAGAGCGAGGGCAGGGCCTCCGGCGAGGGCGAGGACAGGGGCTCTGGCGGAGGCGACGAGGGGGAGAAGAGAGAGTGGGGAATTGGGGGAGGAAGCAGAGGAGAGGGAAGCCCGCGCCGGGGGTTAGGTGAAAATAGCTTTAACAGTAGCGTGGGTTGCGAAAACGCGTTGCTGCTAAAATCCGTAGCAGTAGGGCGCCCTCACAAACTCGCTACTGCTAAGATGGGCCCGTCCTGTGGTGTGTTCAAACTTAGCAGTAGCGCCCTACCCTAAAAGTGCGCTTCTACTAATTTTGTAGTAGTAGCACGGTTTGTAGAAGGGCGCTACTACTATATCTAGCACGTCGGGAACGGTGTGGCAATTATAGTAGTACCGCGTTTTGTTCCTGCTGCACTACTGCTAAGTGGATAACAGTAGCGCCCTTTATGCCAACGCGCTACTGCTAACTAGCAGTAGCGCGTCATTTTAACAGGCGCTACTGGTAAGATTCTGTGTATAAGGTTTTCCCTAGTAGTGATGGTGGCTATTTTGAGAAAAATATAATGTGGTTTACGTGTGAGAGAGAGTATCATCTCACGGGGTTTGGTTGCACAGGAGAAGTATATATGAGCCATGTATCGAGGTGAGAGTGAGCAATGCACGATACCGAAGATGCTAGCAGAATAAGGATAGGTGTCAGTTCTTTAAAGACTACAACTCATGAACCAAAACATCTCACTAATATTCATAGTCTACACCGGGTAACCACAAGACCGACTACTCCAAGGTGTGAGTTTGATGAACAGAACTCCGCTAGGCTTCCTGACCCATTCTACAAAGGTCTCATAATGTTCTTCAATTTAGACCCCTCACAATCAGTTTTCACTTAAATGACCACAAGTATTAACATGTATGACCTTATGTGGCACCCCATTTGAGTACAACGATACCACTGTATTCTGACGGGTTGCCGCAGACGTCAGCCCAGGAAATAAAAACTGGCGTATGCTTTTGCAATGCATGGGTAACATGATACAAACCATTCGGCAAAGGAGTGCTTCATTAACTAACAACGACTATGCAACGTCAACATACAAGGCTTCGTGGTTTAACAATGCGTCGAGTCCAGAGTGATACTGGGTGGTCATCTAGCACTATCTCCAAATATGGCGGCAACGGAAACTCTATCTATGGCAGCATGGACCATATCGCGGCTCCATTCCATAGGGATCTGACAAGGTCACCCTTTTTTCGTGCGACTCCTTCGACTCCTTACTAGTGAAGACAAATCCGTCCTTATACCTGGATACATTCAAGGCCAATTGCGTAGTTTGACTGTGTTGCGGAACATAGTAATTTCAAAAAACTTCCTACGCACACGCAAGATCATGGTGATGTATAGCAACGAGAAAGGAGAGTGTTGTCCACGTACCCTCGTAGACCGAAAGTGGAAGCGTTAGCATAACGCGGTTGATATAGTCGTACGTCTTCACGATCTGACCGATCAAGTACCGAACGCACGGCACCTCCGAGTTTAGCACACGTTCAGCTCCATGACGTCCCTCGAACTCCGATCCAGCCGAGCTTTGAGGGAGAGTTCCATCAGCACAACGGCGTGGTGACGATGATTATGCTCTACCGACGCAGGGCTTAGCCTAAGCACCTCTACGATCTTATCGAGGTGGAATATGGTGGAGGGAGGCACCGCACACGGCTAATAGATCTCAAGAATCAATTGTTGTTTTTAGAGGTGCCCCCCCCCCCCCCGCCCCCGTATATAAAGGAGCAAGGGGGAGGGGGCGGCCGGCCAGGAGGAGGCGCGCCAGGGAGGAGTCCTACTCCCACCGGGAGCAGGACTCCCTCCTTTCCTTGTCCAAGTAGGAGAGGGGGAAGGAAGGGAGAGAGGAGAGGAAAGAAAGGGGGGCGCCGCCCCCCCTCCTTGTCCTTTTCGGACTAGAGGGGGAGGGGGCGCACGGCCGGCCCTCGATGACCCTCCTCTGCTCCACTTTGGGCGCATGTGGCCCATTAACCCCACGGAGTGTTCCGATAACCCCCCGGTACTCCGGTATACATCAGGTAACCCCCGGAACCATTCCGGTGTCCGAATATAGTCGTCTAATATATCAATCTTCATGTCTCGATCATTTTGGGACTCCTCGTCATGTCCTTGGTCACATCCGGGACTCCGAACTATCTTCGTTACATCAAAACATATAAACTCATAAGATAACCGTCATCTAACTTTAAGCGTGCGGACCCTACGGGTTCGAGAACTATGTATCCATGACCGAGACACGTCTCCGGTCAATAACCAATAGCGGAACCTGGATGCTCATATTGGCTCCCACATATTCTACGAAGATCTTTATCGGTCAAACCGCATAACAACATACGTTGTTCCCTTTGCCATCGGTATGTTACTTGCCCGAGATTCGATCGTCGGTATCTCAATACCTAGTTCATTCTCGTTACCGGCAAGTCTCTTTACTCGTTACGTAATACATCATTCCGTAACTAACTCATTAGTTACTTTGCTTGCAAGGCCCAGAGATACCTCTCCGACAATCGGAGTGACAAATCCTAATCTCGAAATACGCCAACTCAACATGTACCTTTGGAGACACCTGTAGAGCTCCTTTATAATCACCCAGTTACGTTGTGACATTTGGTAGCACACAAAGTGTTCCTCCGGTAAACGGGAGTTGCATAATCTCATAGTTGTAGGAACATGTATAAGTCATGAAGAAAGCAATAGCAACATACTAAACGATCAAGTGCTAAGCTAATGGAATGGGTCAAGTCAATCACATCATTCTTCTAATGAAGTGATCCCGTTAATCAAATGATAACTCATGTCTATGGTTAGGAAACTCAACCATTGTCGGAGTAATGGGCCACGGGTAGGCCAACCCGAGCCCCAGGACCTTTCAAAATATCAGGGCAGGCTGCGCCCCTCAAGACCCTAGAACGAAGAGCCGCCTTCTGAGAGTCGCCGACTGCCCCTCCCAGCCGAGTCCCTGAGACGGCCTCAAGACAAGCCGACTCCAAGCTAGCGACTTCCAATGAAGCCGGCTACAGGGAGTCGGCCCGCGACTCCATCCACCTCCTGCCTGAGCGACCACGAGCGGGATGGGATAAAGCCGCCTTGCGGCCCGTCCCTGCCCCGCTCATAAAGAGCTGGCATGACCATAGGGTGCCATACTGACGGAGATCTCCGTCCGGCGCGGCACTGTAGCCACAGCGGCCCTGACGTCAGCCCCGTGGGCAGATTCCTGTACCCACGATGGCCTGTCTCTACGACCCGAAGACGGCGGGACCCGCCTGTCAGCGGGAGTGCAGAAGACGGTGAGAGCACCCCCAAGATGGACCCGTTGGAGTCGGCCTCCGAGAGTCGGCCGGCCCCTCCCACGGGCTCCAAGCGCCATTAACCAGACAAGACAGGGAATGGCAACAGTGATCGCCCGCCAGGCGGCGGCACTGTTGCCATGACCCCACGACCAAGCTCGCGTCATTAGAAGCGCGGCTACAGTAACCTGCAGCCGGCAAGACCCGCCCGCGGCGGACAAGGGCTGTCGGCCCCATGCTGGCCCGTCGGCGGGGCCCACTAGTCGGCGGGCCCCAGGAGTCGGCGGAGAAGACGGCGACTAAAGAGACTGACGGCTGGGACCCGTGCCCAGCCGGATTACCATTGTACCCCCCGGGGGTAGGCCTATATAAACCCCCCGGGGCACCCATGCAAAGGGTTGGAACCCAGTAGTTTGACACACACCTATAGAGGGGAGAGAAGAGCTAGCCTTGCCCTTCTCCTTCCTCACCTCGAACAGCTCAAGGAGCAATCTTGTACTCACCTTGACATAGTGACCATGCGGAGCCCCCGCAGAGCAGCAGTAGGGGTGTTTTCTCCTCGGAGAGCCCTGAAGCTGGGTAAGATTCGCCGGCGTGCATGTCTACGCCTCATCCCGTTTCCAGGCACCGGCGACGTTCTACTCGCCCCCTCCATGATAAGCCATCCTTTGGCATATGTCGCATCCAACCCCCGACAACCATCTTTGATCAACGAGCTAGTCAAGTAGAGGCATACTAGTGACACTATGTTTGTCTATGTATTCACACATGTATTATGCTTCCGGTTAATACAATTCGAGCATGAATAATAAACATTTATCATGATATAAGGAAATAAATAATAACTTTATTATTGCCTCTAGGGCATATTTCCTTCAGTCTCCCACTTGCACTAGAGTCAATAATCTAGATTACACAAAGAATGATTCTAACACCCATGGAGCCTTGGTGCTGATCATGTTTTGCTCGTGGAAGAGGCTTAGTCAACGGGTCTGCAATATTCAGATCCGTATGTATGTTGCAAATCTCTATGTCTCCCACCTGGACTTGGTCCCGGATGGAATTGAAGCGTCCCTTGATGTGCTTGGTCCTCTTGTGAAATCTGGATTCCTTTGCCAAGGCAATTCCACCAGCATTGTCACATAAGATTATCATTGGACCCGATCACTAGTTATGAAATCTAGATCGGATATGAACTCCTTCATCCAGACTCCTTCATTTGGTGCTTCTGAAGCAGCTATGTCCTCAAGTTCACATGTAGATCCCGCCGCGACGCTTTGTTTAGAACTGCAACAACTGACAGCTCCACCGTTCAATATAAACACGTATCTAGTTTGCGATTTAGAATCGTCCGGATCAGTGTCAAAGCTTGCATCGACGTAACCATTTACGACTAGCTCTTTGTCACCTCCATAAACGAGAATCATATCCTTAGTCCTTTTCAGGTATTTCAGGATATTCTTGACCACTGTCCAGTGATCCACTACTGGATTACTTTGGAACCTCCGTACTAAACTTATTGCTAAGCATACATCAGGTCTGGTACACAGCATTGCATACATGATAGAGCCTATGGCTGAAGCATAGGGAACATCTTTCATTTTCTCTCTATCTTCTGCTGTGGTCGGGCATTGAGTCTGACTCAACTTCACACCTTGTAATACAGGCAAGAACCCTTTCTTTGCTTGATCCATTTTGAACTTTTTCATAACTTTATGAAGGTATGTGCTTTGTGAAAGTCCAATTAAGCGTCTTGATCTATCTCTATAGATCTTGATGCCTAATATATAAGTAGCTTCACCGAGGTCATTCATTGAAAAACTTTTATTCAAGTATCCTTTTATGCTATCCAGAAATTCTATATCATTTCCAATTAACAATATGTCATCTACATATAATATCAGAAATGCTACAGAGCTCCCACTCACTTTCTTGTAAATACAGGCTTCTCCAAAAGTCTGTATAAAACCATACGCTTCGATCACACTATCAAGGCGTTTATTCCAACTCCGAGAGGCTTGCACCAGTCCATAAATGGATCGCTGGAGCTTGCACACTTTGTTAGCACGTTTTGGATCGACAAAACCTTTTGGTTGCATCATACACAACTCTTCTTCTAGAAATCCATTCAGGAATGCAGTTTTGACATCCATTTGCCATATTCTATAATCATAAAATGGGGCAATTGCTAACATGATTCGGACAGACTTAAGCATCGCTACGGGTGAGAAAGTCTCATCGTAGTCAACTCATTGAGCTTGTCGAAAACCTTTCGCAACAAGTCGAGCTTTGTAGACAGTAACATTACCATCAGCGTCAGTCTTCTTCTTGAAGATCCATTTATTCTCGATGGCTTGCCGATCATCGGGCAAGTCAACAAAAGTCCATACTTTGTTCTCATACATGGATCCCATCTCAGATTTCATGGCCTCAAGACATTTTGCGGAATCTGGGCTCATCATCGCTTCCTCATAGTTCGTAGGTTCGCCATGGTCAAGTAACATGACCCCCAGAATAGGATTACCATACCACTCTGGTGCGGATCTTACTCTGGTAGACCTATGAGGTTCGGTAGTAACTTGATCTAAAGATTCATGATCAATATCTTTAGCTTCCTCACTAATTGGTGTAGTTGTCATAGGAACCGGTTTCTGTGATGAACTACTTTCCAATAAGGGAGCAGGTACAGTTACCTCATCAAGTTCTACTTTCCTCCCACTCACTTCTTTCGATAGAAACTCCTTCTCTAGAATGTATCCAAATTTAGCAACAAAAGTCTTGCCTTCAGATCTGTGATAGAAGGTGTACCCAATAGTATCCTTTGGGTATCCTATGAAGACACATTTCTCCGATTTGGGTTCGAGCTTATTTGGTTGAAGTTTCTTCACATAAGCATCGCAGCCCCAAACTTTAAGAAACGACAACTTTGGTTTCTTGCCAAACCGCAGTTCATAAGGCGTCGTCTCAACGGATTTTGATGGTGCCCTATTTAACGTGAATGCGGCCATCTCTAAAGCATAACCCCAAAACAATAGAGGTAAATCAGTAAGAGACATCATAGATCGCACCATATCTAGTAAAGTACGATTACGACGTTCGGACACACCATTACGTTGTGGTGTTCCGGGTGGCGTGAGTTGCGAAACTATTCCGTGTTGCTTCAAATGTAAACCAAACTCGTAACTCAAATATTCTCCTCCACGGTCAGATCGTAGAAACTTTATTTTCTTGTTACGATGATTTTCCACTTCACTCTAAAATTCTTTGAACTTTTCAAATGTTTCAAACTTATGTTTCATTAAGTAGATATACCCATATCTGCTCAAATCATCTGTGGAGGTGAGAAAATAACGATACCTGCCGCAAGTCTCAATGTTCGTTGGACCACATACAACAGTATGTATGATTTCCAACAAATCTGTTGCTCGCTCCTTAATTCCGGAGAACGGCGTTTTAGTCATCTTGCTCATGAGGCACGGTTCGCAAGTACCAAGTGATTTATAATCAAGTGATTCCAGAAGGCCATTAGTATGGAGTTTCTTCATGCGCTTTACACCAATATGACCCAAACAGCAGTGCCACAAATAAGTTGCACTATCATTATCAACTCTGCATCTTTTGGTTTCAACATTATGAATATGTGTATCACTACTATCGAGATTCAATAAAAATAGACCACTCTTCAAGGGTGCATGACCATGAAAGATATTACTCATATAAATAGAACAACCATTATTCTCTGATTTAAATGAATAACCGTCTCGCATCAAACAAGATCCAGATATAATGTTCATGCTCAACGCTGGCACCAAATAAAAATTATTCAGGTCTAAAACTAATCCCAAAGGTAGATGTAGAGGTAGCGTGCCGACCGCGATCACATCGACTTTGGAACCATTTCCCACGCGCATCGTCACCTCGTCCTTAGCTAATCTTCACTTAATCCATAGTCCCTGTTTCGAGTTGCAAATATTAGCAACAGAACCAGTATCAAATACCCAGGTGCTACTGCGAGCATTAGTAAGGTACACATCAATAACATGTATAGCAGATATACCTTTGTTCACGTTGCCATCCTTCTTATCCTCCAAATACTTGGGGCAATTCCGCTTCAGTGACCAGTCTGCTTGCAGTAGAAGCACTCAGTCTCAGGCTTAGGTCCAGACTTGGGTTTCTTCTCTTGAGCAGCAACTTGTTTGCCGTTCTTCTTGAAGTTCCCCTTCTTCTTCCCTTTACCCTTTTTCTTGAAACTGGTGGTCTTGTTGACCATCAACACTTGATGCTCCTTTTTGATTTCTACCTCCATAGCTTTTAGCATTGCGAAGAGCTCGGGAATAGTCTTGGTCATCCCTTGCATATTATAGTTCATCACGAAGCTCTTGTAGCTTGGTGGCAGTGATTGAAGAATTCTGTCAATGACACTATCATCAGGAAGATTAACTTCCAGTTGAATCAAGTGATTATTATACCCAGGAATTTTGAGTATATGTTCAATGGAAGAACTATTCTCTTCCATCTTGCAGCTATAGTACTTATTGGAGACTTCATATCTCTCAGTCCGGGCATTTGCTTGAAATATTAACTTCAACTCATGGAACATCTCATATGCTCCATGACGTTCAAAACGTCATTGAAGTCCCGGTTCTAAGCCGTAAAGCATGGCACACTGAACTATCGAGTAGTCATCAGTTTGCTCTGCCAGACGTTCTTAACATCGTTAGTTGCATCTGCAGCAGGCCTGGCACCTAGCGGTGCTTCCAGGACGTAATTCTTCTGTGCAGCAATGAGGATAATCCTCAAGTTACGGACCCAGTCCGTGTAATTGCTACCATCATCTTTCAACTTAGCTTTCTCAAGGAACGCATTAAAATTCAACGGAACAACAGCATGGGCCATCTATTTACAACAAACATAGACAAGCAAAATACTATCAGGTACTAAGTTCATGATAAATTTAAGTTCAGTTAATCATATTACTTAAGAACTCCCACTTAGATAGACATCCCTCTAATCATCTAAGCGATCACGTGATCCAAATCAACTAAACCATGTCCGATCATCACGTGAGATGGAGTAGTTTCAATGGTGAACATCAATATGTTGATCATATCTACTATATGATTCACGCTCGAAATTTTGGTCTCAGTGTTCCGAGGCCATATCTGTATATGCTAGGATCGTCAAGTTTAACCTGATTATTCCGCGTGTGCAACTGTTTTGCACCCGTTGTATTGAACGTAGAGCCTATCACACCCGATCATCACGTGGTGTCTTAGCACGAAGAACTTTCGCAACGGTGCATACTCAGGGAGAACATTTATACATTGAAATTTAGTGAGAGATCATCTTATAATGCTACCGTCAATCAAAGCAAAATAAGATGCATAAAGGATAAACATCACATGCAATCAATATAAATGATATGATACGGCCATCATCATCTTCTGCTTGTGATCTCCATCTTCGAAGAACCGTTATGATCACCATCGTCACCGGCGCGACACCTTGATCTCCATCGTAGCATCGTTGTCGTTTTGCCACCTATTGCTTCTACGACTATTGCTACTGCTTAGTGATAAAGTAAAGCAATTACAGGACGATTGCATTGCATACAATAAAGCGACAACCATATGGCTCCTACCAGTTGCCGATAACTCGGTTACAAAACATGATCATCTCATACAATAAAATATAGCATCACGTCTTGACCATATCACATCACAACATGCCCTGCAAAAACAAGTTAGACGTCCTCTACTTTGTTGTTGCAAGTTTTACATGGCTGCTACGGGGTGACCAAGAATCGTTCTTACCTACGCATAAAAACCACAACGATAGTTCGTCAAGTTAGTGCTATTTTAACCTTCTCAAGGACCGGGCATAGCCACACTCGGTTCAACTAAAGTTGGAGAAACTGACACCCTCCAGCCACCTATGTGCAAAGCACGTCTGTAGAACCAGTCTCGCGTAAGCGTACGCGTAATGTCGGTCCAGGCCGCTTCATCCAACAATACCGCGAACCAAAGTATGACTTGCTTGTAAGCAGTATGACTTATATCGCCCACAACTCACTTGTGTTCTACTCGTGCATATAACATCTACGCATAACACCAGGCTGGGATGCCACTGTTGGGGAACGTAGTAATTTCAAAAAAATTCCTACGCACACGCAAGATCATGGTGATGCATAGTAGTGAGAGAGGAGACTGTTGTCCATGTACCCTCGTAGACCGAAAGCGGAAGCGTTAGCACAACGCGGTTGATGTAGTCGTACGTGTTCACGATCCGACCGATCAAGTATCGAACGCACGACACCTCCGAGTTCAACACACGTTCAGCTCGATGACTTCCCTCGAACTCCGATCTAGCCGAGCTTTGAGGGAGAATTCCGTCAGCACAACGGCATGGTGACGATGATGATGCTCTACCGACGCATGGCTTAGCCTAAGCACCGCTACGATTTTAGCGAGGTTGAATATGGTGGAGCGGGGCACCGCACACGGCTAATAGATCTCAAGGATCAATTGTTGTGTCTAGATGTGCCCCCCCCCCCCCACCGGGAGTAGGACTCCCTCCTTTCCTTGTCCAAGTAAGAGAGGGGGAAGGAAGGGAGAGAGGAGAAGAAGGAAAGGGGGGCGCCGCCCCCCCTCCTTGTCCTATTCGGACTAGAGGGGGAGGGGGCGCACCCTGCCCTGGCCGCCCCTCCTCTGCGCCATTTTGGACCCATGTGGCCTATTAACCCCTGGGGGTTCCGGTAACCCCCCGGTACTCCGGTATACATCCAATAATCCCCGGAACCATTCCGGTGTCCGGATATAGTCGTCCAATATATCAATCTTCATGTCTAGACCATTTCGAGACTCCTCGTCATGTCCTTGATCACATCCGGGACTCCGAGCTATCTTCGGTACATCAAAACATATAAACTCATAATATAAGTATCATCTAACTTTAAGCGTGCGGTCCCTACGGGTTCGAGAACTATGTAGACATGACCGAGACACGTCTCCGGTCAATAACCAATAGCGGAACCTGGATGCTCATATTGGCTCCCACATATTCTACGAAGATCTTTATCGGTCAAACCGCATAACATCATACGTTGTTCCCTTTGTCATCGGTATGTTACTTGCCCGAGATTCGATCGTCGGTATCTCAATACCTAGTTCAATCTCGTTACCGGCAAGTCTCTTTACTCATTACGTAATACATCATTCCGTAACTAACTCATTAGTTACTTTGCTTGCAAGGCTTATAGTGATGTGCATTACCGAGAGGGCCCAGAGATACCTCTCCCACAATCGGAGTGACAAATCCTAATCTCGAAATACGCCAACTCAACATATACCTTTGGAGACACCTGTAGAGCTCCTTTATAATCACCCAGTTACGTTGTGACGTTTGGTAGCACACAAAGTGTTCCTCCGGTAAACGGGAGTTGCATAATCTCATAGTTGTAGGAACATGTATAAGTCATGAAGAAAGCAATAGCAATATACTAAACGATCAAGTGCTAAGCTAATGGAATGGGTCAAGTCAATCACATCATTCTCCTAATGAAGTGATCCCGTTAATCAAATGACAACTCATGTCTATGGTTAGGAAACTCAACCATCTTTGATCAACGAGCTAGTCAAGTAGAGGCATACTAGTGACACTATGTTTGTCTATGTATTCACACATGTATTATGTTTCCGGTTAATACAATTCGAGCATGAATAATAAATATTTATCATGATATAAGGAAATAAATAATAACTTTATTATTGCCTCTAGGGCATATTTCCTTCAGAATGTACTCACAAGAAAATCATCCAAGCAAAGTTTCCAAGGCATTCAAGCATGCATCAACAAACTTATCCAAACTAACATTAAAACATAGCCTCAACTTCTAATAAGGTAAATAGCATGGCATAAACATCTATCAAAACTAACAACGATAATAAAAGAGTATGAAGTCTACTAACATAAACAACTAATCATAACTAAAGATGTTCCTCCCATAATATGACCTTATCTAGCCCTAAAGTCATTCCTCAAATATGATCAGTACAAAGCTAGAATCATCCCTCCAAATCATATATGTCTAATACTAAAGTCTGTCCACCAAAGCTATCACAAGTAGTACTAAAGCGTGTACACCAAAGTTATCACAAATAGTACTAAAGTCTGTCCAGAAAAGATAGCATAACTGATACTGAAGTCCGTCCGCCAAAGCTATCATAACTAGTATTAAAGTATGTCCACCAAAGATAGCATAACTAATACTAAAGTCTGTCCACCAAAGCTTCACAACTAGAACTAAAGTATGTCCACCAAAGATAGCTTAACTAATACTAAAGTCTATCAACCAAAGCTATCACAAATAGACCAGGTAAACAACTGAAGTAAACTATAGCATGACAACTATAAAGCATAACAACAAGTAAACTGAATACAAAAACTATCACAATCCTCACAACCATCCACTGGCTAAACCCCAAGCCCCTAGAATATTCCCGTGCCCAGGATGCTTGTACCAATCTTCATCCTGCACTAATCCAAAGTTGGTGAGTGTTAATGTGTTATGTTGATAACTTCGACTTGAAAAACCCAATGTGTGAGACTAAATATGAACTGTGTCCAATACCGAGGACGCGCCTATTCGTCTAGATTTAGGACTCTGCAGAGTTTGTACAATTTACCCACACCATGGATAATGTGTCCAACAAATTCGGTTCGCAACATGGCCCTCCTACCGTATCATAGACATCCCCGTAGGTAATCCTGGAAGAGGGAATATGGGTCCCTACCACTCAGTGGCACAACTAATCCACGACGGGATTTAATAGTTAATTCTGCTATAGCCTTTTCCAATCCAGGCCCTTAAGGTTTGGATTTGCAATCCTTGATACATGGATACTACCCGTCCAACCTTCCCTATTGTGATAGGAGTAAACGACATAACTGTATCCCCATGATAGGCATTCCCATGCATGCAAATGTGGTCACACGGGTTGGTTCGATTCAGTGGCACAATGACTCAATCTAGCCGATGGAGGAGGTTGTTATTGTAATTTCTAATTTATTACCGTAATTGTGTTCTACCTGCAATATTAGTCTAGCACAATAATAATAATAGGCAATAGAATAACAACCTAACTCCGGCGAGCTGTGATGCCTCACAGAACACTCCAAGCTACTGCACGGTTCGGTTTTCATGGAAACGCGACCACGCCGAGGCATAGGTGCATCGAAATCATCAAAACATATCAACATGAGATCTTGTTTCAAAGTTCTCGCCACCACAAATTTTTTGTGTGAAAACTAATTTTGAATTGGACCGATGGTTTTAGCTACAAAACATTTTGAATTTATGAAATGAGAGAATTAGGATGACATCAACTGTTTTGTCCTCTAATGCATGCATATATGGGCATGTGGAGAAGAGTGCGGGGACTATTTATGCGAGTGATAACTTTGATGAAAATAAGATGATAACTTACATACCACAGGCGTGGTATCTTATGTAGCCTAGATGTGATAACTTTTCACCTAAAAACACATCCAAACACACCAACATGGGATTTAGTTTCGAAGATCTCGCGGCGATGATTTTGTTTTATGAAGACGAATTTTGAATTGGACGAACGATTTGAGTTACAAAATATTTTGAATTTTCAAAATAGGAGAATTTAGGCTGATATCAGCTTTTTCTTACTCTAGTGAAGAAGGGTAACATGATAACTTATATCACACAGGCGTGGTAACTTATGCAGCCTAGGCGTGATAAATTCTGACCCGAAAAAATCTCATTCAAACACACCAACATAAGATTTAATTTTGAAGATCTCGTCGCGGTGATTTTACTTTATGTAATCGGATTTTGAATCGCACGAACAATTTGAGCTACAGAATATTTTGACTTTTTAAAATAGTAAGATTTAGGATGACATCGGATTTTTTATCCTCTTGTCCATGCATGTAATTTATGTGTGGCGTATGAGAAGCAGTCTAAGAGATGCGTAAATATAATTAATGGGAAAGATGGATGTGATTGTTGGTTAAGCCGACAAGCATAACATTTGATAGTTATTGTGGTCTAATAAGTCGATGACCTCCCTCGAGAGAGAATGTTGTTTATTAAATCCTCTTCCCGTCCCAGTGGTCCATGAGCAGGCAAATTGATTATCGAAGGGAGTGACGCCACATAATTTGGTAAACCAAAAGACCTAGCTAATCATACGCGCGTGACGGTCGAGCTCTTTAAATAGCCATCGGCCAATCTTCACACCCAACCCTAGCTGATACACTGGAGCCATAGCTAGGAGGGTTTCGGCAGTAGCTAGCGGCCATGGTGTAGAATAATGTCGTTTGTCTGGTGGTTTGCTTCGCCGCCGTGAGCCTAGCCACCTCGGCGGCGGACGGCGAGCTGGTAAACACTGTGTACGTGTTCAGCGACTCGCTGGTGGACGTCGGGAATAACGACTACCTGCCGGCGCCGGCGCCCAGGGCGACCCCGCCGTACGGTATGGACCTCCCCGGCAGGCTCAGCGGCCGCTTCACCAATGGCTACAAGCTCGCCGACGTCATCTGTGAGTATAGATAGATATATGTTGTTAACGGTGACTGCAAACTGTGCAAACTCTTGGCCCCGTTAATGTACGTTGAAGGATATACTGAACGAACGGCGCGCCGGCCGGAGAAACCCAGTGAAAATTTACCAACCGAACCATATGTACGGCAATCAAAGTAGCGAGAGCTTGATCATTTTTAAAGTTCAATGCCATGCATGCATTAGATAATGCCCACGTGTACCGAAGCAAAACTCCGAACTAATTACTCATATATATATAAGCCACTATCTATGAACTTGCAGCACAACGCCTGGGGTTCGAGACGAGTCCCAAGCCATTCCTCTCCATGGGGCGGCCTGAAAGAACACTACTGGGAGTCCGGCACGCTGCAAGATCGGCGCCAACTTCGCTTCTGTCGGATCCGGCATCCTCGACACCACGGTACCTAATTATGTACTCGGGAAAAGAAATAAAGCATAAGTTTCACCACATAGGATAATAATCTTGTGAGTTTGGTCTTACTTCACCCTAAACTCTAAACGAAAGAAAACTTTCATATCCAAGTTAATTTCTGAGGTAGCTGCCTACTTTCTGTGCGTGAGGAAGTGTCCAACCAAAATAATATATAACTCGAAACACAATGCATATCAGCCATTTATATCTGTTGCTTATACTGATTAATTAAGCTAGACTGCTAGAGCCATAAGAATGAGCAATTCTCCGCCAAAATCTGTGATTTTTTCTTTACAGTTTGCAATTACCTTGGACGTGTACATAACACGACGCAAATCAAGTATTTCAAGAGAGTGGCGGACAAACTGTTTTGCTACCCAAGTAAGTGGGATCACCTGGCGCATATTGTTTCTTCTACTCTCTTGGTCCGCCACGAGGGTTTTCCTTTCTTCTACTCTCTTGGTTGCTTCTGTTAAACATAGTTTTGTAGCGTGTCAGGTTACATTACTTGCGCATGTACATTAGGTAGTTAGGAGGGACATTTATCTTAACCATAGTCCTTATCTCTACCTCTTTCTTCTTTCTCAAGATTGTAATCCCAACTACTGTATGCGCTATCCAGGGAGGTGCGCCCCTGGTCTTTATAACATGAAACAGTGCTCCCACGATGGGTAAGACGCTTTCGCCTATTCGCACATGGTAATCAGAGCCTCCTCTTCTAAACCCTAGCTGCTCCATAGTCCCAAGCCATGTCTTCCTCCAGCGCCGCCCGAAGCAATCTCGGCCAGGTCACGAAGAAGCTTTCCTAGACAAACTATGTCCTGTGGCGAACTCAAGTTACGCCGCAGCTCAGGGGAGCTGGGCTCTTCGGCTACATCGATGGAACGATGCCGGAACCCACCCGCCTCCTCGTCAGCAAGGACAAGGAAGGCAAGGAGTCGTCCGAGATCAACCCTCTCCATCCCATCTGGGTGAGGGAGGATCAGCAGGTGCTCGGCTACCTCCTCAACAACCTCTCCAAAGAAGTGATGATCGCGGTGACCACGGTCACCACCGCGCACGCCCGCTGGGCGGTGCTTGCGGGCATGTTTTCCTCTCAATCCTTGAGTCGTGTCAACAATATTTGCACTGCCTTGATCAATGCACAGAAGGGCACCCAATCGGTTGCTTCATACTACGCTCACATGTGTGGCCTTGCCGATGAACTCGCCACGGCGGGCAAACCCATCCAGGACGAAGAGCTTATCTCCTACCTACTGCATGGGCTGGATATGGACTACCAGCCCCTCGTCTCCGCCGTCGACGCCCGTGTCATGCCGGTCTCCCTCGACGAGCTGTACTCCATGCTGAGCAACTTTGATCAGCGTGTAGCTCAGTTTCACAGCACCGGCGGTGGCTTCAAGTCTTCGGCCAACGACGCCACTCGCGGGCGCGGCGGGTACTCATCGCACTCTCGCGGTCCTCCTCGACACAAGGGCAGGCAAGGCGGTGGCGGCTCCAGCAACTCCTCGCGCAGCGGATGCCCCAGCTTCACCAACAACAGGGGCCGTCCCGGCGGGTGCGGCAGCAGTGGCGGCTCAGGCAGATCACACCCTGATGCTGTACGCTGCCAGATCTGTGGCAAGCCTGGCCACATAGCCAAGGATTGCTGGTATCGTTTTGATGAAGACGAAACCTCCTCTGATGAAGATGACAAGGTTGCTGCTGATGGGTCCTATGGCATCGATACTAACTGGTATCTCGACAGTGGCGCCACAAACCATCTCACGGGGGAGCTTGAGAAGGTGACTCTTCGTGAAAAATATCATGGCAAAGATCAAATCCACACGGCAAGTGGTGCAGGTATGAGGATAAGTCATATAGGTCATTCAGTTATACGTACCCCTTCTCACAAGATTCACCTTAGAAAATTTTTGCATGTTCCTAGTGCCAACAAAAATCTTCTCTCCGTTCATCGTATCACTTTTAATAATCATGTATTCATTGAGTTCCATCCTTTCTTCTTTTTGATCAAGGATCAGGCCACGAGGAAAGTTCTCTATCGAGGTAGATGTGTTCGAGGGCTTTACCCGTTGATTCCGGAGTTTAGAAGATCAAATAAATAAGCTTGTGGTGCTATCAAGCTTTCGTCCACACGATGGCACGATCGTTTAGGACATGCCTCTTTTTCTTTGGTTGAACGTTTGCTTAGGAAAAATAAGCTCCCGTTTGCTGGTGAGGGGAATATTGAAATTATTTGTCATTCTTGCCAAAGAGCAAAATGTCATCAATTACCTTATCCCATATCTACTAGTGTTTCCAATCAACCTTTGCAATTGATATTTTCTGATGTTTGGGGTCCTGACCCCACCTCGGTTGGTAGACACACATATTATGTTAGCTTCATTGATGACTATAGCAAATTTTCTTGGATTTACTTTCTCAAGAAAAGATCCGATGTTTTTCAAGTGTTCAAAAATTTTCAAGCACTTGTAGAGCGCAAGTTTGACAGAAAAATTATTGTTGTCCAATCCGACTCGGGGGGGGGGGGGGGGGGGGGGGGGGGTATGAGAAGCTTAACTCCTTGTTTCAAACACTTGGCATATCTCATCATGTGTCATGCCCCCACGTTCACCAACAAAGCGGGTCTGCCGAACGCAAACATAGGCACATAGTTCAGGTTGGTGTAGCCCTTCTTGCAGGCGCTTCTATGCCCCTTAAATTTTGGGACGAAGCTTTTCTCACGGTTGTTCACATTATCAACATGATGCCTAGTCAATTCATCAATAATGAAACACCCACCGAACGGCTCCTTCATGTCAAACCTGATTATACATCACTCCGGGTTTTTGGGTGTGCCTGTTGGCCTAATCTCCGACCATACAACTCTCGCAAACTCATGTTTCGCTCGAAACAATGTGTTTTTCTCGGGTATAGCTCTCAACATAAGGGGGTCAAATGCCTAGATGTCTCTACTGGTCGAGTCTACATCTCCCGTGGTGTTGTATTCGATGAAACTAAGTTTCCTTTTGCTGATCTACATCCAAATGCCGGCGCCTTACTTCGGAAAGAAATTCTCCTTTTGCCTCCTAATCAAAGCGGCTTTGATAATGGGGAGTATAACTCTGATGATTCTATTATGACTAACCCTCTCACCACCTTGCATCAGTTGTGTGATGATGCAGGAAGCCAGGCTGATGAAAACGGAATTGAAAACTGTGAAGAAAATCGCCCAACAGGGCCATATTTCATATGCTAGGAGTTGGGGAGCAAATCCCTCTTGGGATCGACGCCCGCAGGCGCAGCAGACCTGACAGCAGGATCCGCTCCGGGATCGCCACCGCCAGATCGGTCAGGCCGATACCCCCTTATTCCGCGCCCTCCGCTTCTCCCCCCGCGCCCGACCGCGCGTCAGCAGGCGGCCCCACCTGCGCCATGGGGCAGCCAGCGGCTGGAGGCGACGGCCCGCACTCGCCAGGGCCCACGGGCGGTCGCTTTCCTGTCCAGCCTGTCTGCTACAAGCGGCGGGATCTGCGTCGGCCACCTGGCGCGGGCCCCATGTCTGGCCCAGCGGGCTCCACGCCTGGCGCGCGCGAGGGACGAGCTCAATCATTGTCGCGTGATGAGCCTTGTCCGGCGGGATCTTATGCGGCACGCGTGACTCCGCCTCGTGTCGCTGCTTCATCCCTGTGCACGGAGGATCCAGCTCCTGTTTCCAATGTGGCTGCTATGGATTCTCCTGAATCCGCCCCGAGATCAGCAACTGCAGCTCCCATGGGATCTTCTGCGCCGGAGCCAATCACGTCGCGCCGCACTCGTCTTCAACAAGGGGTAATACAACCTGAAAATTACAAACGTTTGACAAAATTTGGGATGATCTGCTCCACAGGTGAACCAGGCAAGCCATATTCCCTTGAAGAAGCTCTTGGTGATGAAAATTGGAAACTAGCAATGAAAGAAGAGTACATGGACTTAAAGAGGAACAACACATGGCACTTTGTTCCTCTACGGCAAGGTAAAAACCTCATTGACTGCAAGTGGGTTTTTACGATTAAGAGAAAATTTGATGGAACCATTGATCGTTACAAAGCAAGACTTCTAGCAAAAGGCTTTAAACAACGGTATGGCATAGACTATGAGGATACGTTTAGTCCAGTTGCAAAAGCTACCACTATCCGCTTTGTTTTGTCCATTGTCGTTTCCAGGGGCTGGAGTCTCAGACGGCTAGATGTACAGGACGTGTTTTTGCATGATGTTCTGGAAGAGGAAGTGTACATGAAACAACCTCCTGGGTTTGAAAACAAGAATGCACCTTCTTATGTATGTAAGCTTGACAAAGCCATATATGGATTGAAACAGGCTCCTAGAGCATGGTACTCACGGTTGAGCCACAAAATGCAAGCACTTGGCTTCATTCCTTCAAAGTCTGACACCTCTTTGTTCATTTACAACAAATGCAACACTCACATATTTGTTCTCATCTATGTTGATGATATTATTGCCACAAGTTCATCTAATGAGGCTATCACAGGACTACTGAAGGATCTCAGTGCAGAGTTTGCTCTCAAGGACCTTGGAGACTTGCATTATTTCCTAGGGATAGAAGTGAAGAAACATGAGGGTGGCCTTCATCTCTCCTAGGAAAAGTATGCAACTGATCTGGTAAAAAAGGCTGGTTTGCAAGGGTGTAAGCCTTCACCTACTCCACTATCCAGTTCAGAAAAATTGTCCCTTATAGAAGGGCAGCCTTTGGGTCAAGATGGCAGTACAAGATATAGAAAGTCTGGTAGGTGCACTTCAATATTTGACAGCTACACGGCCTGATATCTCATTTGCTGTTAATAAGGTCTGTCAGTTTCTTCATGCACCCACCACAGTTCACTGGACTGTTGTAAAGCGTATAGTTCGATATGTCAAGAATACTCTCAAAATTGGTCTGAATTTCAGTAAGTCATCATCTAAACTTTTGAGTGCTTTCTCAGATTCTGACCGGGCAGGCTGCCTGGATGACAGGCGGTCCACTGGTGGCTTTGCAGTATTTTTTTGTCCCAATTTAATTTCATGGTGTGCAAGAAAACATGCAACTGTCTCTCGATCCAGTACAGAGGCAGAATACAATGCAGTGGCAAATGCTACAGCTGAGATCATATGGATGCAATCACTGCTAAAGGAACTTGGTGTAAAAGGTACTCAAGCTCCATGTTTATGGTGTGATAATTTGGGTGCTACATACTTGTCTGCCAATCCAGTGTTTCATGCTAGGACCAAACACATCGAAATTTATTTTCACTTTGTCAGAGAACGAGTGGCTAAGAAGAAACTTGACATACGTTTTGTGCATTCCAAGGATCAGATAGCAGATGGATTCACAAAACCTCTTCCCACAAGAAGCTTTGAAGACTTCAAACATAATCTCAACTTGATGAAGTTGTGATTAAGGGAGGGTGTTAAACATAGTTTTGTAGCGTGTCAGGTTACATTACTTGCGCATGTACATTAGTTAGTTAGGAGGGACATTTATCTTAACCATAGTCCTTATCTCTACCTCTTTCTTCTTTCTTAAGATTGTAATCCCAACTACTGTATGCACTATCCAGGGAGGTGCGCCCCTGGTCTTTATAACACGCAACAGCGCTCCCATGATGGGTAAGACGCTTTCCCCTATTCGCACAGCTTCCTTATAGTATTTCTGTACGTATATTGTTTTGGGCGTAGAGAAAAATTATAGTCAAACTAGTGTGATGTCAGTCAGATTATATTGCTGACCTTGATGCCTTCCAGACATTTTATATACTGGGTGTGCTGCAGGTGCAGAATTAAATAGCATGAATAGCTAGTAATCTGTACAGTAGACCAAAAGTGATTACATGTGCAGAAATAAAGAACAGTTCAATCATAGCATGAAGCAGCCTTGAACTGAACCAGTAGAACTGCCCGATTTAGCTTGGCATACACCAGACATGAAGCGAAGTTACAATCATCTACTTGAAAACGGATCTTCGGGAAGTCAGCCTGTGCTCCATGCTGGGCCAGAAAGGCACTAGCGGAAGAGAGAGACGTCGATGCCTGCTTCAGGCGTAAATTTGCTAATGATCTGACTGGCCTTGTTTTCTACTTTGCAGCTTAATTAACTCTTGGGATTCTCTCTAGGAGCATCAAAGCAGAAGAAAATTTGAAGAAGGGGCCAACATGATCAAAGCGATGATTCAGGAAGTTTATGCTAGAAGTCAGGAATGGGCATCTTTGGTGAGAATAATTGGTGGCTAATTTTGTGGATCCTTGATTAATTTTCTAATTGAAGTAGTTTATTCCATACATATTCAGGGATGACCAGAACGATGCCACTTTAATTGGGTCAAGATGGTTGCTTCAGCTGAGTCTGATCTTGGCATAGCTTGAGAGATTGTTGGCTAAATGTAGCCTTGCGTTTTTTCGTTGCCATTGGTTCTGGGTCTCTTAATATTGTGGCAATTTCTTTAATAGAAATCACTCGAGGAGGAGGCCCATTGCCTAATAAAACATATCTCCAAGCTGATATCTATCCAGCTCATACCGACATTATCACTTTGTACATACGGCTCAACAGGCGGAGACTACCACTTAATACAGTATCATTTTATACAATTGGAGTTCTGCCCACGTCCAGCGTCGACCAGGGCCGACCACCCCTTCTACGGCATCGACTTCCCCGGCGGCGCCCGGGCCACCGGGAGGTTCAGCAACGGCTACAACATCGCCGACTTCGTCGGTACGTACGTATCGATCACAGCCACAGCGTTGCCTAAGAGATCGTGTGTTAGCTTGATCGATGTATGTATATATGCAGCGAGGCAGCTGGGGTTCGAGAGGAGCCCTGTTGCCTATCTGGTGCTGAAATCACGCAACTGTCTCATCCCCAGCGCTCTCAAGAGAGGAGTGAGCTACGCTTCCGCCGGTGCTGGGATCCTCGACTCCACTGTAAGCCGCTTTTTATTGGGGAATTTGAGCATTTGCCCCATGTTTGCTTGCACTTTGTGGATTTGCCATCCTTTTGCGGGCAACTGATCATTTGCCACACCGTGATATGTCCCTGTTGGGCGCCTGACAAGACGGCCCCACCGTGATATGTCCCAACTACCCCCGTGTTGACAAAACTGAGAGACAGCCAGCCCCCACTCGTTCCCAAATCTCTCATCAGGCCTGACATGCACGAGGCGCACGGCGGCACTTGCTTTTTGTGAAGTTGTGTCCCTCCCCCATCCGCTGCTGCTCCACGGAACTGACAGCGAACTTGTAAGCTACGTCGCAGCCCAACCGCTGTTGTTCCGCTACCAGCTCCCCGTTGAGCCACCCCGCTCCACCAACCCCTGCTGCTCCGGCCACCAGCTCCCACTAGTACCGCTGCTACACCAGCTCACCTCTCCCTTCCTCTTCTGGCGTCTGCCCTGTACAGATACGGGCGACGAGTGGGACTGATGGTGAAGAAGGTGCGTTGTGTTCCTAGACCTCTTATATAATGTGAGGGTAGAACACAATGTGAACCCATGCCAACATAGTATCACAGACATGTAGAGGGGCGGCGGCGTGTGTCGCTTGGGTAGCCGGTGTGTGGCATTGCAGTGGTATCATTGGAAGGAGTGCTCGTAGTCAGGCCCCAGGGATGTAGCGGATGTTTGGTGAACCTCGTTAACAAATCTCGGTGTCATACCTCGTGTGATTGCTTGTTCTTCAATAGATTGTCTACACGTCTCTGATTAATTCTACTCCCTCTTTTTAGGTTTATAGGGCTTAAATTAAAATCTCGTCAACCAAAATAGATGGAGAGGAGGAATGTAGCTCGTAGTTTACAAAATTACCCAAACTTCAATATGTATTAATTACAGTGTGGATGACCACTAAATGAGCAGGAATGGTTACATGCATTGGTTGGCTTCTTTTAATCCTTGCATGCATCAATTTAATTGTGCATATCTGTATAGAAGGTCAAAGAGTTTCAAAACTAGTCTCTGGGTTAATTAATGAGTGACTGGCTTGAATGCCAAATGTTTTTTTTCTCTTGAATATAGACTGCGAAAATATTGCCTCAATCCATTGCCCTGGCTGCCTGAGGCCCAGCTCTGCCTTTGGCAATAATGGTTTCTGTGGCTCTAGTAAAATTTACAAAATCTTACAATGGTTGATGGAAAATAATTTCCAAGACAAATCCATGCATGTGATTTTCGAAGTTGGCAATCTAAATATCTAGTGACACAGAGTACTCCATATTCTCGGCTAAATTCACTTAGGACCTCTTCGATTCAAAGAATTATCTAAGAAAATCAGTACGGATTTTTCCTATGTTGCCCGTTTGATTCGTAGGATCAAATCCAGCTGGGATTATTTTCTGGAGTTCTCTTGTAATAGCATTGAATTTTTAACATTCACTCAATCTCTTGGAAATAATTTTCGTTGTTTTTTCTATGAAATAATCAAACAAACCAAAATCATGTAGGACTCATCTAACCATAACATTGGAATCCTACGTTTTTTTTTCTGTTCCTACGTTTTTAATCATGTGAATCAAAGAGGCCCTTAGGATAGTGATCTCCCAAACTGCACGTTATCATTGGGTTTTTTTTAGAAAAGGAGGATGACCCCCGGCCTCTGCATCTGGGCGATGCATACGGCCACTTTATTAATTATTCTCACAAGACCTTACAAAGTAATACAACAGTAAGACTAAAGCCGCCGTCTAAGCACCTCTATCCAGCTGATGAAGGGGCGCAGATAGCCTGGGCCTAATACCAAACAGACATCGCAGCCGAACCTAACATCTAAGACCAAAGAACCCATCCAGGACGCCTGCCGGGCATGGGTCTCACCGGTCCGGCGTGCACTCAGATGCCGCCGCCGCCAACTGCCACCGCTCCATCTTCAGAACTGTACTGATGCATCAACCTTGCTCGGTCTAGTTATCGTCGACGCAACCACGGCGCCAAATGGCACCTCCTCCCTGCGCGCAAACAGCTGAGCACGTCGCGGTCGCCACTGATACACCTCAGCGCCATGCTGCCAGGTATCACCAGCCGACACAGCTTGAAGTCCTTGGAAGATCTGTCGTGCGTAGCACCTGCCGACCAGGCATGACAAAGCGTAGCACCTGTCGGTCAGGCATGACTTGACATCACCCCCGAAGCTCCGTGCAAGACGAAGCCGCTCCACCTCCTGCCTCTGACATCCAGCGCTGCTCCGCAAACGATGCTCCCAAGAGAGAAACGACACCGCAGTGCCGCCATCATCCAATCTGGAACACCAGATCCTAGGATTTCCCCCAGAGCAGCACGAGTGGGTCGACAATAGTTACACAACGATGCCTTCATCAAGGTAACAGCGAGAACGCCACCATCGCCTGCCGTCGGCTCGGTTTTCACCGGCAACCATGTCTCCCCTACTCGCAGCCGGGACAAGATGATGGATCTCGAGATCCGATCACCAAGCCTCTGGTCGGCCATCTCGGGAAGAAGATGACCACCACGTCCAGCAGTCTCACCACGCCGGGCACGCGTCGCCGCCGGCACCCCCATGGTGCCTAGAGGCCGACAAGCCCCGACGAATCCCATGCCTCGCCAGCCGCCATGGCCCAGACCCCGGCACCACCAGATCCAGATCGGATCGGGGTCCAGGGCCCCAAGCCGCAAACCGCCGCGGAGGCAGCACCACTGGACGGTGCATAGCCCTCCAGGCCGCCGCCGAATCCTCGCCGGAGCTCCGCCGCGCCACACCGCCAAGCCGCCGCCAGAAACTCGCGCCGCCGCCAGAGAAGCCACAGCCGCCGCACGTTGGAGAGGCCTCAAGCCGTAGCTGCACCGCCGCCAGGCAGAGCCGCCGCCACCCAGCACGCCCTCCGCCGCGCCGCTAGGCCCCGCCCAGCCCAACATCGTCCCGCGCCGCGCCGTCCCGCGCCGGACGCCAACCACGAGAGGAGGGGCAAGATCCCCGCCGCCACCAACGCCGGCCGGTCTTTGCCTGATGGCGCTGTGCGGTGGCGGCGGGGGGAGAGAGATCGACGGGGGGATGAGGGGCGGCGGCTAGGGTTTCCCCCGAGGACGCTCGCGGGAGCGACTCGGGGGTCAGGCTGGGCTGGGCTGGGCTGGACAAGCTGATATGTCCAGCCATCCGAGGTATATATAGGATGTCCGTGGGAGAGGCAGCTAGAAGGTGGGATCATGGCATGCGCACAACGATTACTAATTACCAATGCAGTTTCTTCAACTCAAATAATCTGCTAACCATGCATACGTTTTGCACGCAGAACGTAGGAAAGAACATCCCATTGTCGAAGCAGGTGCGCTACTTCGCGTCCACCAAGGCCGAGATGGAGACCGCATGGGGTAGACACGAGGTCTCAAAGCTCCTTGCTAGCTCCTTCTTCCTCCTCAGCATCGGCAACAATGACCTCCTACAGTCGACACCAAAGTCTCATGCTGATGTCGTCGCACTCTACACCACCCTCGTCTCGAACTACTCAGCCGCCATTACGGACCTCTATGGGCTGGGTGCGAGAAAGTTCGGGATCATCAACGCTGGTCCGGTGGGTTGCTTTCCGCGGGTGCGCTTGCTGAGTGCGGCAGGGGCATGCCACGATGGCCTGAACCGCCTCGCTTTAGGGCTTGCCGCCGCATTCAAGTCAGGTCTCGCCACCGCCCTCACCCCGAACAGGCTGCCCGGCCTCAAGTACTCCCTCGCCGACTCCTTCGCTAGTTCATGGGCCATCTTCGACAACCCCCAAGAGAGTGGGTTTCAGAACGGTGATAGCGCATGTTGCGGCAGTGGTAGGCTGGGCGCAGAGGGTGACTGCAACAGAAATGCAACATTGTGCAGCGACCGCGATGCGTACGCTTTCTGGGACTACGTGCACCCCAGCCAGCGGGCCGCCGAGTTGGGTGCCCAGGCACTCTTCGACGATGGCCCGACCCAGATCACCGCACCCATCAGTTTCAAGCAGCTGGCCTACCAGAAATGATTGGTTGGTTCCCTATAACAATATGTGGTTTATTCTCCTGATTTCTAGTGATTCTAAATTTTATTGTAAATTGTAGTCATTTTTCTATCCTCTCACTATAGTATATCTTTTTCTTGAGCTGGGTCATTATAGGATATCCTATAGGCATGGTTTTGAGACACTTCAAGTAATGCACATTCTGGGTGTGTTCGTCTCCCAGAAAAAGAGATGTAGAAGAATAAAGCTTTTTTATTTTGACATGGAGAAAGATATAACTGAGATACTCTATTAGGATTGTGGGTCTAGCATGTTGGAAAAACTTAGCTATGAACTTCTTATATGTATGGTTGTGAACTTATACAAATAGATATGTATTCGGCCGCGTTTCAATGTTTCTATTGTAGTACTGATTCGGGATTTGGTATTGCCATGCCTTCATTCGATTGTTTGGTTGAAAACAAAGATAGCAGAAGGAAATGGAATTGAATACACAGAAGCATTTTCTCTTGCACGAACCCTTCCCTCCTGCAACACTGAGCACTCCCGCTCTAATTTCACCATATTTCCTCCCATCCCACAAAAGTTACTGCTTCCTCTCGCCTTTCCCCCGCGGCCATGAGAAGGAAGCCAAGGAGACAAGGGGGAGGTGGTGCCAAGCACGCTCCACCAAGGCGCAAGTATCCTCCTTCCCCCCACCATCTTCCTCCTCTTCTTTCTCCGGCATCCCCAACCCCCTCTGTCGCGCATCCAACCCCTTCCACATGCGCTCACACCACAACCGCCCCATGCTATCCTCCTCTATCTCAGGCATCCTCAGCCGCACCCAGCCCGTTTTGCTGGTGCGGCCACCACTTATCCCCCTCTTCCGCTAACCCAACCACCTTTGCCGGCGCGGCCACCATTTCTTTCCCTCATCATCTCCCCTTCTCCCTGTTACCTTGCCGCCCTCCCCGTGTCATATAGATAAGAATAGGCATGCAAATATCAAGTTGTGAAAACAAATGTACAAATTGTAGAAGTTTGAAACATATTTAAAATACATCTCTAACATACTTCGGTTATAAATTAAAACTGTTCTGTTTATCCAAAGGTGTCTGAGATATTGTTACATCTGTGTCAATTATGAAAAGTACAAAACATCAGTTTAATCATAGGCACACCAACATTTATAACATGAGGTATGATCTCCTAGTTTTCCATGGGGAAATTGAATTATATTCATGGAATTAGTTTTGCTTAGTACAACATTTTATGAACTCATTTGTTACCATTTTCTCTTTTTTTTGACTTTCTTTTCAACATCGATTTACTCTTTAGAGTGATGCTATGTTACATGGCGACATGCATTTTCTAAGAACGGTCATGTATGAAAAGAAACAACTGACAGGTTTTTGCATGTGAAATGAAGGATCAATTTGTAGTTTGTTTGCACCAGAAACACATAACGATAGATGTTTTATGTTAAAGCACTTCCCCACTATCCAAATATCATCATCCATAATAAGCTCAAAAACCTCCGTTATCCAAATGCGGTGGACTGGGTGGTATATTAGGCCGCGCCAGTTCCTGGAGACGCACTTGAAGGGGCACATCGCCTTGGCAAGGAGACGCGAGAGAATCTCAATGAGGAGGTCATCAGTGAGCAGTTCCGTCGGTGTCCCGCTGGGGAAAGCAGGACAAGATCTGCGGAACAGGAACATAGGAGAGGTTAGGGCAGCAGCAAAGGATGAGGGATTGGTGGTCGTTGCCGCTCTGTGTACCGGGCGCAAATCCCCAATCATCCGTGGCAGTTTGTATGCCCCTGAAACTTATCTTCTCCTAGCAGTTTCCCTACCCATATTTACTTGTGCCGGCAGTAATGTAATCGCTGGCAGATTATTTGTCCTTGATAAGGTATTTCTCCCGGTAGTTCTCTTCCAATTCTCTTTTCATCGTTGATTAAAAAAAATATTAATCTTGTTTAAAAAAGATAGTTTCCCTTGTATTTTTTTAGATTGTTTGGTGTGCATTAATAAATTTATAGGGTATATTAAAAAATTTCATTCTGGGTTTTCAAAAATCATCTTGTATTAAAGAATGTTGTTTTGGTATTAGACTTTTTTTACATGTTTGAAAAATATTTCTTCTGTTCTAAAATTGCTCATTGTGTATTAAGATATGTTCAGCATTTATTAATAATGTTCATAGTCATTAAAATATGTTCAGCATTTATTAATAATGTTCATAGTCATTTAAATATTAATAATTGTTTATATTTTATTAAAATATTCATAGTATATTTTAAAAATATTAACCTTTTATTACAAAAATTTCATCTTGTTTAACGTGGCATCGATTATCAGTCACACCATGTGTATTATCTGAATGTGCTACGGGCTTGCGGTTGCTCGGACAAACCCGTCGGTGCTCATCTTCAACGCCTTCAGCATGACCTTTCAGCTATCTACATCACAATCTTCTGTGCTTGGTCAGATGTTACTCGCCTATGGAAACTTATCCTTTTAATTCTTTAATGCCACGCCGACGTTGCAAGCGGCATCATCGACTATTGTGAACCGCATGACTTATACAAAACTTTTATATTTATATATAGCTTGTTTTATTATGTTAGATTCTTGCTGAGTATAGTTGCTTACCTATTCTAATTAACCGCATAACATTGCTTCTAAGTAGTACTCTGTGTGTTTCATTTTTTGTGCAATTGTAGAAACATTGCATAACTCTTTTGTGCTTTTTACAAAATTTAGAATATATTTGCAAAAAAAATCCTCCATGAATTAGTTTTGAAATTTGAATAAGCTATGTAGTAGGAATTGTGTGTGTGTGTGTGTGTGCGCGCGCGTGTGCCTGTGTTCACATGTATTCTATCTTTTCTTATCATAGTAGAGATCTCTAAAGCATGTGGTCAAAAAAATATCTTAGTAGATGTATCTGGTGGATGGCTACGTAGGCATGTTGTAGAAATTTCATGTACAATTTGAACTGGCGGCATTTATTATTTAACCATGCACTGGTGGTGAAAATGTTAATTGTCAAAACAGAGTATTTTAGTTGTACAATATTTCGGTATGTTGAAATACTAGCCATAGAAGCGGAAAACCCCCCACATGTAACACTTTTGAAAGTAGATGATACCCCGCGCGTTGCTGCGGGATTTTAAGTCAAAATAATTGTTAGAAAAATAATGGAAATTTATATATAATCATGTTTGCCTGTTACATGCATGAGAAACACACACAATGCATCTCGCCAACTGATTACTTGAACAATGTGTTAGTTTGCTCCTTTGATGTTGCGGACACTAGCTTGCTTCTCATCTTTTGTAGTACAATCTTAGGTTACATTTTGTCGTCTAAACTATGACACACATACATGTATCTTCTCTTTGACCTCAGCTCTCAATGTTGTTTGACCAATCAAAAACGGGGAGAAAAAAACATAAACTACTATGATAATTAGTTAAGGATTGAACATTGCATTATGTGAAAATGATAACACATGAAATGAGTAAGATACCATTGATGATACAATGGGCATAAAATGCAAGTATAATCCAGAACATAAACATAGGACATCACCTTCACGATACCTATCCCAACTTCCTCCTTGTAAGTATAATTCAGAAACTACACCTACTCCAACTTCAGCCTTGTAAGTTTAAGGCTCCTACCGATAGCTCAATGACCCCAACATCACCTTCTGATCCTCCACTACAAAATGTAAGTGTGTTGATTACAGGCAAAAGTGGTCCCTAGCATGCAGGAGAAGGAAAGATAGGAAGTTGGAGTATGAAACCTGACATTTTTCCTGGCAATGGCGAGTAGACCTTTTTGCCTCTGTCGTGTTCTGGCCGGATGACGATCACGGATAGCATGGCACCGGGTGTTCTGTACCTGGGTGGCTCAGGTGGAACACCTCACAATAGTCGTCGTGGAGGAGCGCCTGCTCATACACCAACATGGCCAACGCTTCACTTGTCGAGGTGAATATATAGCGCGTTGGGATGGTGGGGAGGAAGAAAAGAAGATGCAGTCGCGGCGGCAAAGTAGGGAAGAAGAAGAGCTCGTTCCGGTAGGCGCACACATGGAGCTCCATGTCGAGGCAGGATTGTTGCACAGCCGTACTCGCGCCGTAGGCTTAATTGACCAACCTCGCAGAGAGGAGAGGGAAGAAGGTGGTCGTCGCTGTTAAATAGGCCATCTAATGGTGTGCAGAGAGGTGAAACGTCCAGAGGCGAAACATGGGGAGAGAGATAGAGCGAGGAATTAATGGAAGCCCAAAAATTGCAGGGTAGTGGAGGGTGACATAATGAGGGGTGAATTCTGCGATTTGATGTTCTTTTTTGGCCGCATTCATGAGTGGAAGAGCTTCCGTCGTGGAGGTCGAAGAGACAACCGCGGAGATGAGAGACTCGCAAAGGAGAAAATGACGGTGAGCGACCTAGTGTGATTCCTGTGATTTTTTTAGATCTGCAGTCTACACCATGGGCTACAGACTACGTAACAAATACTGGACCAGACAGAGCAGTTGCACGATCACCTTTTTACAAAAGAAGGGCATACACCCTAGGTTTGGCAATGATTAACTGCTCCTACAAATATTCTACTCCCTGATATATATTACTGGCTGGTCACGTTGCATGGTACAGCCCACGTGAGGAAGTGGAGGGAATGAAAATTAAATCACAAGAATAAGTAAGGGATTTGGAATTGATGATGTGGCTAGACTGCTGAAGTGGAGTGAGGTGTATGGCTGCATGTTGAACGTGTATGGTAATTCATTGTTGGAGTTTGTGGATGCATGTTTAATTTTATGGGATATACATGGAGTGGACAATGTTTTGAAAAAATGTTGACTCATCAACATTTTATCAAATTTCTGGCAAACACATTTTTGTCCAATATTAGCGAAGGTCCGGAATTTTGTTTGACGTGTTAATGTTTGTTCTAACTTTCTTCCTCGTATAACGCTTGTTTTGTAGGTCGACATAATGGGTCTAAGTATAAAAGAGTTCATGGCATTTGCCTTGGAACACATGAGGAGAATGGGTCACAAGGACTTACGTTATCCGTGTTGTACATGCAAAAGCATGCATCTGTATATGGCTGATACTGGCGAAGTTGAGGCTCATTTGCTCATGTGCGGTTTCATGAAGAATTACGCACGGTGGACATGTCACGGAGAGGAGGATCTTCAGAATGTTCATGACATACATGAAGAAGCAGGAAATGAAGAGATGGAATATGAAGGAGAGATGGAGCACCAACAGGAGCCCGAACATGATGACGAGGATGGACATGATGAAGAGGATGCATGGACTGATACATCTCCAATGTATCTATAATTTTTAGTTGTTTCATGCTATTATATTATCAATCTTGTATGCTTTATATGTCATTTTATATTATTTTTGTGGAATAACCTGTTAACTTAGTGTCCTGTGTCAGTTGCTGTTTTTTGGCCTATTTCTTTGTTTTGCAGAAAAACCATACTTAACAAAGTCCAAACCTGATGAAACTTTACGGTGATTTTTTTGGACCAGAAGAGACCCTAGAAGCTTCGGGGAGAGACCATCACCCCACACGCCTTGTACCTGGGGGCGCGCCATTTGAACTTGTGAGGCCCACGTGGCTCCGTTTGACCTAATCTCTGGCCTATAAATTCCTAAAAACTAGAAACTCCCAAAGCGAGACCCGAAACAATTATTCTGCTGCCGCAAGCCTTTGTTCTTCCATGATTCCATCTGGAGGCCTCCGCCGATACTCTGCTGGAGGGGGAAACCATTTGGAAGGCAATCTTCATTGACCTTGCAGCCGCCATGATGATGTGTGACTAGTTCCTACAGGCCCTACAGGTCCATAGAACACTAGTAGAAAAAGGGGCAATGGCCCAGGCTGGTTCAGCCCATTAGTCCCGGTTCAATCCAGAACCAGGACCAATGGAGCTATTTGTCCCGGTTCGTGAGCCCAGGGGGCCGGCCGGGCCACGTGGGGGTTCGTCCGGACCTTTTGGTCCCGGTTGGTGGGACGAACCGGGACCAATGGGCCTGGCTCCTGGCCCGCCACTATTGGTCCCGGTTGGTGGCTTGAACCGGGACCAAAGGCTTCCCTTTAGTCCCGGTTCATGCCACCAACCGGGGCTAATGGTGGTGCCTATATATACCCCCTCGCGCAAGAGCAGAGCACACTGCTCTGTTTTTTCTGGCCGAGGGGGAGAGGGCTTGGTGGTGCTCTAGCTCACCTCCTATGCACATAAAGTGTTCGATGGAATGCCCGAGCCACACTACTTAAGGTTTCTCCTCTCCAAGCTCGACCGCCAAGCTCCATTTTCCTTAATATTTATCCAGGTTTAGCGGTCCATCACGCCCCGTCCCCGTCTTCATCGCCGTCGATCACCCGCGCCGATCTCATCGCCGGCACCACCGTGGTGAGCCTCTTGTTCTTATCTTCTTTCTGAAAGGAAAGATATTCTTACTTGTATGTTTAGATAGATACTTGTATTATTTTCTTACTTTTATTATTGCGTCTTATATAGTGCGATGGTTTTGGTATCCGCCCCCGTCGGCCCTCGTCCTGTCTATGATTCGGATGTGGTATATATTATCTTTTCATAACTATTGGTTCATTTATTGTTTATGAAAATTATGCCGACCAACGTGACATAGATTTTATTTATCTAGGAGGTTGTTGAACCGGAAATTCCAACCGACCCTATTGTCGAGAGGTTAAATTTTGTTGAAGAAAAAAACAATTTCTTGAAGGAAAAAATAAAAAAACTTGAGGAGGAGGAGATGATATTGGAGTTGTATGTTGCGGATGTCATCGATGATCCCAAGATCAAGATGGATGCAATGCGCTTGAAGATTAGAAAGATTAGAAAATATGCCATTCATACCGAGGCTTGGTATCATTATGCCGTTGGATCAGTCGTTACCTTGGTTGCGATTATGATCGTATTTGTTTCGCATTGAAATGTTTTACATAGTTTCAATGTATGGTTTAATTAATTTAGATGCTCTGCAGAGCTTTATGTTGTTAGATGAGAACTATGTATGTACTTTGGTTTTTATGTGATGATGAACTTATATTAATTTGGTCACTTAATTATCTATTCATGATGTTCTGTAATGATTTTTGACCCACTTAATTATATATGATGCACGCAGATGAACCGGCAATGGATGTACGGTGACAGACACACCTCCGAGTACACTAAGGGCGTGCATGATTTTCTCGAAGTGGCTGAGGCAAACAAGCAGAATGGTTTTATGTGTTGTCCATGCCCTATATGTGGGAATCTGAAGTCTTACTCTGACCGGAAAATCCTTCACACCCACCTACTTTACAAGGGTTTCATGCCACACTATAATGTTTGGACGAGGCACGGAGAAATAGGGGTTATGACGGAAGACGGCGAAGAAGAAGAGTACGATGACAACTATGTGCCCCTTGAATGCGGTGATGCTACTGAACATCAAGAGGAAACAGACGATGTGCACGATGGTGCTGCAACGGGCAAAGCTGCTGAAGATCAAGAGGAACCAGACGATGTGCCCGATGATGATGATCTCCGCCGGGTCATTGTCGATGCAAGGACGCAATGCGAAAGTCAAAAGGAGAAGCTGAAGTTCGATCGCATGTTAGAGGATCACAAAAAAGGGTTGTACCCCAATTGCGAAGATGGCAACACAAAGCTCGGTACCGTACTGGAATTGTTGCAGTGGAAGGCAGAGAATGTTGTGCCTGATAAAGGATTTGAGAAGCTACTGAAAATAATGAAGAAGAAGCTTCCAAAGGATAACGAATTGCCCGACAGTACATACGCAGCAAAGAAGGTCGTATGCCCTCTAGGATTGGAGGTGGAGAAGATACATGCATGCCCTAATGACTGCATCATCTACCGCGGTGCATACAAGGATCTGAACGCATGCCCGATATGCGGTGCATTGCGGTATATAATCAGACGAGATGACCCTGGTGATGTTGACGGCGAGCCTCCCAGGAAGAGGGTTCCTGCGAAGGTGATGTGGTATGCTCCTATAATACCACGGTTGAAACGTCTGTTCAGAAACGGAGAGCATGCGATGTTGATGCGATGGCACAGTGAGGACTGTAAGAAAGACGGGAAGTTGAGAGCACCACGACGGGTGTGATGGAGAAAAATCGAGACAAAATCTTTGGGATGAGTTTGCAAAGCACCCAAGGAACGTATGGTTTGCTTTACGCGGATGGCATTAATCCTTTCGGGAGTAGAGCAGCAATCACAGCACCTGGCCCGTGACTCTATGTATGTATAACCTTCCTCCTTGGATGTGCATGATGCGAAGTTCGTTATGATGCCAGTTCTCATCCAAGGCCCTAAGCAACCCGGCAGCGACATTGATGTGTACCTAAGGCCATTAGTTGAAGAACTTTTATAGCTGTGGAATGGAAGCGGTGTTCCTCGTGGGATGAGCACAAAAGGAGGAATTTCACCTAAAGGCGTTGCTGTTACGTGACCATCAACGATTGGCCCGCTCTCGGTAACCTTCGGGACAGACAAACAAGGCATACCACGCATGCACGCACTGTTTACTTGACACCGATAGTATATACCGGAAGCTGCGGGAAGAATGTGTACCTGGGCCATCGTTGATTTCTTCCGACCAACCATCAATGTCGAAAGAAAGGCAAGCATTTCAAAGGCGAGACAGATCACCGGAAGAAGCCCACCATGCGTACCGGTGATCACGTAGTTGCTATGGTCAATGATTTACACGTAATCTTTGGAAAGGATCCCGGCGGACTAGCTGTTCCGAATGACGCTGACAATCACACACCCATGTGGAAGAAGAAATCTATATTTTGGGACCTACCCTACTGGAAACACCTAGAGGTCCGCTCTTCGATCGACGTGATGCACGTGACGAAGAACCTTTGCGTGAACCTGCTAGGCTTCTTGGGCGTGTATGGGAAGACAAAAGATACACACGAGGCACGGAGGACCTGCAACGCTTGCGAAAAAAGAGGGCATGCCTCCGAAGCGATGAAGGTCCTGCCAGCTACGCTCTTACGAAAGAAGAGAAAGAAATCTTCTTTGAATGCATGCTCAGTATGAAGGTCCCGACTGGCTTCTCGTCGAATATAAAGGGAATAATAAATATGCCAGAGAAAAAGTTCCAGAACCTAAAGTCTCATGACTGCCACGTGATTATGACACAACTGCTTCCGGTTGCATTGAGGGGGCTTCTACCGAAAAACGTCCGATTAGCCATTGTGAAGCTATGTGCATTCCTCAATGCAATATCTCAGAAGGTGATCGATCCAGAAATCGTACCAACGCTAAGGAGTGATGTGGCGCAATGTCTTGTCAGTTTCGAGCCGGTGTTCCCACCATCCTTCTTCAATATCATGACGCACGTCCTAGTTCATCTAGTCGACGAGATTTTCATTCTGTGGCCCGTATTTCTACACAATATGTACCCCTTTGAGAGGTTCATGGGAGTCCTAAAGAAATATGTTCGTAACCGCGCTAGGCCAGAAGGAAGCATCTCCATGGGCCATCAAACAGAGGATGTCATCGGGTTTTGTGTTGACTTCATTCCTAGCCTAAAGAAGATAGGTCTCCCTAAATCGCGGTATGAGGGGAGACTGACTGGAAAAGGCACGCTTGGAAGGGACTCAATAATATGCAGGGACGGATATTCTTGGTCTCAAGCACACTACACAGTTCTACAGTACTCTACCTTGGTGACCCCGTATATCGATGAACACAAGAACAGTCTGCGCTCCAAACACCCGGAGCAGTGCGACGGCTGGATTACATGTGAACACATCAGGACTTTCAGAAGTTGGTTGGAAACACGTCTCAGAGGTGTCAGCACTGTTTGTGATGAGCTGTACTTGTTGTCCACGGGACCATCTTCGACTGTAATGATTTGGAAAGGATACGAGATAAATGGGAATACATTTTACACGATTGACCAAGATCAAAAGAGCACCAACCAAAACAGCGGTGTCCGCTTTGATGCAGCAACCGACAGGGAAAAGGACACATATTATGGTTACATAGTAGACATATGGGAACTTGACTACGGAGTAGATTTTAAGGTCCCTTTGTTTAAGTGCAAGTGGGTCAATCTGTCAGGAGGCCGGGTACAGGTAGACCCACAGTACGGAATGACAACAGTGAATCTGAAAAATCTTGGGTACACTGACGAACCGTTCGTCCTAGCCAATGATGTGGCACAGATTATCTATGTGAAAGATATGTCTATCAGACCGAGGAAAAGAAAAGATAAGTAAGCGAATACATCATACGATGAGCCAAAGCGCCACATAGTTCTTTCAGGAAAAAGGGACATCCTGGGAGTGGAGGGCAAGACAGACATGTCTGAAGAGTATGAAAAGTTTCATGAAATTCCTCCCTTTAAAGTCAAGGCTGACCCAAGCATCCTGATAAACGATGAATATTATCCATGGTTACGGCCCAATAAGCAAATGACACAAGCGAAGAAAATATGAAGACTTTCTCCCACAACTATTATGATGATACCATGCCAACTTTGTAACAGACGAGTATGATACCATTGTCCGTTTTGTACATGAACATGCTATGCCAACTTTTTCAGCGTTCATTTGAAAACTATGAATTTCAAAGAATTTAAATTTTAACTATTCAAATTTGAAAACTGATGGCACAAACAGAAAGTCTAAAACTAATGTCATTAACAGAAAGTTTATAATTTTGCTGACCAAAAAGCAAAATAATTAAAAAATAAAGCGAAAAACCAAAAGAAAATAAATAATGCAGAAAACAAAACAAAAAACTGGAAAAAAATAAAAATAGCAACAATAAGTATTTTGTTGTCAGTAGAAACAAAATAAAATGAATAAAGCAACAAAGAAAACAAAAAAAAGTGTTTTCAAATTTGAAAACTAATGGCACTAACAGAAAGTTTATAATTTTTCTAAAACTAAAAGAAAAAAGTATTAAAAAATAAAGCAAAAAAACAATAAGTCCGGCCGCCGGCGCCGTTTCCTCTTATTTTTTGTGCATTTTATGTATATGTTCTCTGTGTATATATGTTCATATATGCAAAAGTTAGATTTTAGAAAAACTTTATATATACAAAAATTTATACATATATGTAAGTATATATGTATGTATAGATGTATGTATGTGGATACATGAGGGGGGTCGATATACCCCCTCTCCGATAGCATTTCTGTGCATTTTAGGTTAGTGTATATATATGTTGATGTATATATGCAAAAGATAGATTTTTAGAAAAATAATATTTTTTTCTGTTGATGATATGATGATGTTTTTTTTCATATATGTATTATTTTTTAAGTTAGTAGATATCGATTTTAGGTTAGTGCATTTTATCACTGATTTTAGGTTAGTTGATCGATTTAGTGCATTTTATGTTTGTTGCATTTTAGGTTAGTGCATTTTATGTTAGTGGAGAGGAAAAAGTAAAATAAGAAAAAAGGAAAATAAGTAGAGAAAGAAGGAGAAGAAGAAGGAGAAGGCGAGGAGAGGAAGAAGAAAGAAGAAGAAAAACAAGAGGAGAAGAAGAAGGAATAGAGGAGCTTCTTCTCCTTTTTTTCTCCTCTTTTTTCTTCTTCTTCTTAATTTTATCGGGAACGAGGGTGTCGAGGATCGCCGAGGGGTCGAGGGTCGGGAACTAGGGTAGAGGGTCGAGGGTCGTTAAGGGGTCAAGGGTCGAGGATTTCAGGTCGAGGGTTCGAGGGTTCTAGGGTCGAGGGTCGAGGTCGAGGGTTCCATGGTCGTCTAGGTGTCGAGGCTTCGGGGTCGTCGAGGTTCGAGGTCGAGGATCGCCGAGGGTCGAGAGGTTTCCTCTGATCAAAGTATTGAAGAAATCCATGGCTTCATCATTTGCCGGAAGTAACCATGGCATGATGGTACGAAGTCCTCCAAAGTTATTCTGGAATGGAGTCCCGGATAGGATAATTTGCCTTTTTTGTACGAATTTCAGCAAAGGCCTTCCAGATAACGATATTCGGAAGGTTCTTGCTGAACTTTGTACCAAAAAGCGAATTATCCTATCTAGGACTCCGTTCCAAAATAACTTTGGAGAGCTTCGTACCATCATGCACCTGTTACTTTCGCCTAATGATGAAGACATGGTTTTGTTGAATCCTTTGACACTAGGCAACCTCCCGACCCCTCGGCGATCCTCGACCCCTTGACCCTCGACCGCTCGGCGATCCACGACCCTCTACCCTACAGCGGGCGTCGATGCCCACGTCACTTGTGGGACATAGATGTAGTGTTCAACGCCGACACCCTCCCGATAGCTTCAACACGTGGGGAAGTCGATATTACCCCCTCCTTGAAGCGTTCTCGAGGCCCCCTAACCCTTGAAGCGTTGTCGAGGCCACCGAAACCCTAGAGAAGCAGCGTCGAGGCCACTAATTAATATGATTCCTTATTGTGATTAGCTAGCTAGTTCTACGTTTGCCACTAATATATCCATATCTGTCATGTTTGAATAATAATTGCCATGTTGTAAATATTTGTAGAAACTATGGACACCCCGCCCCGAGACGAAGCACAAGAAGCGTTGTTGAGGGACATAATCGCAGAAGGAAGTGATGCTGTCAACTCGATGATGTTTCTCAACGACACCGATGGTCTGAAAGGAGAGGGTGAAGAAGCAGCTGGCTATGATTATGATGGCTCCGATGACCCAATGCTGGTGGAAGAAGGAGAGGGTGAAGAAGTAGACCATGAGGACTGCTCCGGTGATCACCGAACTGAGTCCGGCCAGGTATATATATTAGTTAAGCCTGTGCTGACTAGCTAATTGATGCATTTATTGTTTTGGTATGTACACATATTAATTAACTCTCGTCTTTCTTCCTTTTTCTAGCCCTCCGGATCAAGCACAACTTCGGTAAGGAGACGAGGCCCGAAGAAAAAGTTGAGCTCGGATGAAAGGTTTGAGATCATAGAAATCGCGGGCGACGGCCAACCGATTGAACCCATCCGGACAAAGAAGGTATTTATTGCTCAGTGTGGGGTTCTGGTTAGGGACAAGATCCCGGTCAGCATCCAGCAATGGCATAAGCCTAAGAACGAAGACCCTGAGGTGTCTTATGTCAATGATCTGCAGAAGAATGATCTTTGGACTGAGCTAAAGTCAAATTTCACCCTACCGCCAGAGGATGATCCGGGGAAGCCAGTTATAGAGCCATTAATCAAGTCTTTTGCTCTTAAGAAGATGGCAGACCTATTCAGGAATTGGAAGAAAGACCTGAATAAGTTTGTCGATAAAAGAGACACCAGAATTCAAGGGCAAATATGAGAAGATCGAGAGATGACTGGCCCGCATTTGTGGCCCAGGACATTGGAAAAGAGTAAAAGATGTCGGCGACAAGCAAGCAAAATGTTGCGAAGAAGAAGCTTCACCATCGCACGCGCCGTGGCTACCTCATAGCCCGGCCTAAGTGGGCCAAGGCTGAGAATGATCTGCTTGATAAAGGGATCGAACCAGAGACAATGAACTGGCGGACCGTTCTTTGGACTTGGTTCTTCGGGCTGGCGGAACCTTGGACCCTGTATCGTGGAAGTGCATTTAGGCAGACGATCAATTGGACATACCGGTCAAGAGGCTAAAGCAATATATTGAAGCAGCGCAACAAGGGAAGTTCGTTCGAGACAGGAGAAGGATGAGCTCACAATGGCCCTCGGGAATCCACAGGCACCACTGGAAGGACACGAGGCATGCTATGCTCCGTTTCGTGGAAGGCTGGATTTCCGGACGCAGGGGGTTACAAAACCCATGAGAGGAGGAAGAAACTGGAGCAGAGCCAAATGCAGGCGCTGCACAAAAGGGTAATGCGGCTAGAGGAACGAGAAGAAGAACGGAGCAAATGACCTGCCGAAGCTTCCCCCGAAGCTACCCCGCCATCTCAGCGGAGAAGCAGCGTGGCTTCCACCGAGCTGCTTCAGCCGGAGCATGCCTTGACGGCTCCTGCCAGCTATCCCGTGGATGCTATCACGGAGTCTCAAAATTGCCACCTTATGGCGCAATGGAGCAATTTGAAGGTCAAGGCAGCTGTTGTCTCTGTTTATCCTACTAAACCCGACACAACTTTTCACTGCCGACTGATTCCAGAAGGATATGCTAAGGTGATGGTGGATGAAATAACGGAGGGATTTGAGGACCTCCGGCTTGACCACCCTACCGGTGAAGGGGAGTATCGGCTGGGTTCTGCTCTGAAGACTCCATGCCTATGGCGGAAGGATCTCATCAACCTTCGAACTGGATGCCTCCGCCTCCTCCTCCTCCTCCGTGAGTCAGGCACCCGCCTCCTCCACCGCCTCCTCCTCCGAAGTGACGATCAGGGCACTCGGCCGGCTCCTTCTCCGGCGCATGGCGGCACTCCGCCTCCTTCTCCGCCTGCACCGGCGCGCTTGAGCAGCCAGCCTCCTCCTTCTTCGCCTCGTCGGCCAAGGCGGAAGAGACCCGCCGCCCGCTCCGGCTGCTCCGGCGTCGTAGTCCTTCTCCTCCGCCTCGTAAGCAAGGAAAGAAGACATCCGCTACGTCTGCTCTGCCGGCGTCTAGCAGTACAGCCAAAGGCGGGAGGAGATACAGATTCGGTCCTTCTCTGAAGAATCCAGAGAAGTTACCGTACGAGAGGACCGAGGAGAAAAACGCGAAGATCGCGCAGACCGAAGTGCATGACTGGTTTGAATGGTTGAAAGCAAAGAGACATCCACCTCCGGAGGAGAAGGTAGATCCAGTGGAAGCGAAGCGCACTCTGGCTGCCCTGACAAAACCACCCAAGTCTCCTCCTAAAAGCAAAATAATTAAAAAATAAAGCAAAAAACCAAAAGAAAATAAATAATGCAGAAAACAAAACAAAAAACTGGAAAAAAATAAAAATAGCAACAATAAGTATTTTGTTGTCAGTAGAAACAAAATAAAATGAATAAAGCAACAAAGAAAACAAAAAAAGGTGTTTTCAAATTTGAAAACTAATGGCACTAACAGAAAGTTTATAATTTTTCTAAAACTAAAAGAAATAAGTATTAAAAAATAAAGCAAAAAAACAATAAGTCCGGCCGCCGGCGCCGTTTCCTCTTATTTTTTGTGCATTTTATGTATATGTTCTCTGTTTATATATGTATATGTTCTCTGTGTATATATGTTCATATATGCAAAAGTTAGATTTTAGAAAAACTTTATATATACAAAAATTTATACATATATGTAAGTATATATGTATGTATAGATGTATGTATGTGGATACATGAGGGGGGTCGATATACCCCCTCTCCGATAGCATTTCTGTGCATTTTAGGTTAGTGTATATATATGTTGATGTATATATGCAAAAGATAGATTTTTAGAAAAAATAATATTTTTTTCTGTTGATGATATGATGATGTTTTTTTTTCATATATGTATTATTTTTTAAGTTAGTAGATATCGATTTTAGGTTAGTGCATTTTATCACTGATTTTAGGTTAGTTGATCGATTTAGTGCATTTTATGTTTGTTGCATTTTAGGTTAGTGCATTTTATGTTAGTGGAGAGGAAAAAGTAAAATAAGAAAAAAGGAAAATAAGTAGAGAAAGAAGGAGAAGAAGAAGGAGAAGACGAGGAGAGGAAGAAGAGAAAGAAGAAGAAAAACAAGAGGAGAAGAAGAAGGAATAGAGGAGCTTCTTCTCCTTTTTTTTCTCCTCTTTTTTTTTCTTCTTCTTCTTAATTTTTATCGGGAACGAGGGTGTCGAGGATCGCCGAGGGGTCGAGGGTCGGGAACTAGGGTAGAGGGTCGAGGGTCGTTAAGGGGTCAAGGGTCGAGGATTTCAGGGTCGAGGGTTCGAGGGTTCTAGGGTCGAGGGGTCGAGGGTCGAGGGTTCCATGGTCGTCTAGGTGTCGAGGCTTCCAGGGTCGTCGAGGGTTCGAGGGGTCGAGGATCGCCGAGGGGTCGAGAGGTTTCCTACAGTCAAAGTATTGAAGAAATCCATGGCTTCATCATTTGCCGGAAGTAACCATGGCATGATGGTACGAAGTCCTCCAAAGTTATTCTGGAATGGAGTCCCGGATAGGATAATTTGCCTTTTTATGCACGTAATTTCAGCAAAGGCCTTCCAGATAACGATATTCGGAAGGTTCTTGCTGAACTTTGTACCAAAAAGCGAATTATCCTATCTAGGACTCCGTTCCAAAATAACTTTCGAGAGCTTCGTACCATCATGCACCTGTTACTTTCGCCTAATGATGAAGACATGGTTTTGTTGAATCCTTTGACACTAGGCAACCTCCGACCCTCGGCGATCCTCGACCCTTGACCCTCGACCGCTCGGCGATCCACGACCCTCTACCCTACATGGCGTCGATGCCCACGTCACTTGTGGGACATAGATGTAGTGTTCAACGCCGACACCCTCCCGATAAGCTTCAACACGTGGGGGGGTCGATATTACCCTCCTTGAAGCGTTCTCGAGGCCCCCTAACCCTTGAAGCGTTGTCGAGGCCACCGAAACCCTAGAGAAGCAGCGTCGAGGCCACTAATTAATATGATTCCTTATTGTGATTAGCTAGCTAGTTCTCGTTTGCCACTAATATATCCATATCTGTCATGTTTGAATAATAATTGCCATGTTGTAAATATTTGTAGAAACTATGGACACCCGCCCGAGACGAAGCACAAGAAGCGTTGTTGAGGGACATAATCGCAGAAGGAAGTGATGCTGTCAACTCGATGATGTTTCTCAACGACACCGATGGTCTGAAAGGAGAGGGTGAAGAAGCAGCTGGCTATGATTATGATGGCTCCGATGACCCAATGCCGGTGGAAGAAGGAGAGGGTGAAGAAGTAGACCATGAGGACTGCTCCGGTGATCACCGAACTGAGTCCGGCCAGGTATATATATTAGTTAAGCCTGTGCTGACTAGCTAATTGATGCATTCATTGTTTTGGTATGTACACATATTAATTAACTCTCGTCTTTCTTCCTTTTTCTAGCCCTCCGGATCAAGCACAACTTCGGTAAGGAGACGAGGCCCGAAGAAAAAGTTGAGCTCGGATGAAAGGTTTGAGATCATAGAAATCGCGGGCGACGGCCAACCGATTGAACCCATCCGGACAAAGAAGGTATTTATTGCTCAGTGTGGGGTTCTGGTTAGGGACAAGATCCCGATCAGCATCCAGCAATGGCATAAGCCTAAGAACGAAGACCCTGAGGTGTCTTATGTCAATGATCTGCAGAAGAATGATCTTTGGACTGAGCTAAAGTCAAATTTCACCCTACCGCCAGAGGATGATCCGGGGAAGCCAGTTATAGAGCCATTAATCAAGTCTTTTGCTCTTAAGAAGATGGCAGACCTATTCAGGAATTGGAAGAAAGACCTGAATAAGTTTGTCGATAAAAAAGAGACACCAGAATTCAAGGGCAAATATGAGAAGATCAGAGATGACTGGCCCGCATTTGTGGCCCACAGGACATTGGAAAAGAGTAAAAAGATGTCGGCGACAAGCAAGCAAAATGTTGCGAAGAAGAAGCTTCACCATCGCACGGCGTCAGGTGGCTACCTCATAGCCCGGCCTAAGTGGGCCAAGGCTGAGAATGATCTGCTTGATAAAGGGATCGAACCAGAGACAATGAACTGGCCAGACCGTTGCTGGACTTGGTTCTTCGGGGCTGGCGGAACCTTGGACCCTGTATCAGGGAAGTGCATTTAGACGGACGATCAATTGGACATACCAGTCAAGAGGCTAAAGCAATATATTGAAGCAGCGCAACAAGGGAAGTTCGTTCCAGACAGGGAGAAGGATGAGCTCACAATGGCCCTCGGGAATCCTGAGCACCCTGGACGGACACGAGGCATGCTATGCTCCGTTTCGTGGAAGGCTGGATTTCCGGACGCAGGGGGTTACAAAACCCATGAGAGGAGGAAGAAACTGGAGCAGAGCCAAATGCAGGCGCTGCACAAAAGGGTAATGCGGCTAGAGGAACGAGAAGAAGAACGGAGCAAATGACCTGCCGAAGCTTCCCCCGAAGGTACCCCGCCATCTCAGCGGAGAAGCAGCGTGGCTTCCACCGAGCTGCTTTAGCCGGAGCATGCCTTGACGGCTCCTGCCAGCTATCCCGTGGATGCTATCACGGAGTCTCAAAATTGCCACCTTATGGCGCAATGGAGCAATTTGAAGGTCAAGGCAGCTGTTGTCTCTGTTTATCCTACTAAACCCGACACAACTTTTCACTGCCGACTGATTCCAGAAGGATATGCTAAGGTGATGGTGGATGAAATAACGGAGGATTTGAGGACCTCGGCTTGACCACCCTACCGGTGAAGGGGAGTATCGGCTGGGTTCTGCTCAAGACTCCATGCCTATGGCGGAAGGATCTCATCAACCTTCCGAACTGGACGCCTCCGCCTCCTCCTCCTCCTCCGTGAGTCAGGGCACCCGCCTCCTCCACCGCCTCCTCCTCCCGTGAGTGACGATCAGGGCACTCGGCCGGCTCCTTCTCCGGCGCATGGCGGCACTCCGCCTCCTTCTCCGCCTTTGCACCGGGCGCCGAGCAGCCAGCCTCCTCCTTCTTCGCCTCGTCAGCAAGGGCGGAAGAGACCCGCCGCCGCTCCGGCTGCTCCGGCGCGTCGTAGTCCTTCTCCTCCGCCTCGTAAGCAAGGAAAGAAGACATCCGCTACGTCTGCTCTGCCGGCGTCTAGCAGTACAGCCAAAGGCGGGAGGAGATACAGATTCGGTCCTTCTCTGAAGAATCCAGAGAAGTTACCGTACGAGAGGACCGAGGAGGAAAAAGCGAAGATCGCGCAGACCGAAGTGCATGACTGGTTTGAATGGTTGAAAGCAAAGAGACATCCACCTCCGGAGGAGAAGGTAGATCCGGTGGAAGCGAAGCGCACTCTGGCTGCCCTGACAAAACCACCCAAGTCTCCTCCGAAAGGCAACTATGAGCACATTATTGGAAAGGCATTTGCCGAAGCGGAGAGGTCAGGAAGTACTAAAAGTGATCAAAGAATGAATGAACGACGAGCTGGGAAACAAATTGCCCAGCTCGGCGAACAAGCCAACAATCGTGCCCCCCGCTCAAGGTGCTGCTAGCGACATCGTCGATCCGAGGATGGTGCCCTGTTATGGCAATCCTGAAGATTACCTGCGACGATGTACATTATGATTTCTTGGAGGTGCAGATACAAAGATCTGAGTATGGGAAGCCTCTCGTCAAAGATGAAAGCTCTCTCACAACGATGATGCGAAGATTGCATGATTGGTACATGAAAACCTGCGAGAGTCCGAGGGGAGAAGTACTTTGTATGTGAGAGTTAAAAGGAGCATGACCTCGTTGGAATTGAACTGTTGCCTATTCCATTTGAGGAGTTCTATCAGTTTTTCAATCAATTGGCCCTCGATAAAGCAACGGTCACCTGCTATCGTCTGTAAGTAGTACTACTTACATCATTAAGTCTCTATATAACTCAGCTCTTTCATTGCATGTATTTATAATTATCTTCACTATATTATGCAGATTGAAGATCGCCATTGAAGAAAAGACAAGTGGGTTGCATTGGGTTCATTAACACATATCTCATAGATGCAACTGAGGTTGAATTTCATGCCGAAAATACTGAGGCCAACTTGCTACAATCGTTCATAATAAATGAACACAAGGATATAATACTCCTTCCTTACAACTTCAAGTGAGTGTTACTGTCTTGTGGCATATTCGGTTTCCCTTATTAGTCCAGGTTATAGTAATGTAATATTGATGAGTTATGCATGCGTGCGCATGTACCACTATATTCTCCTAGAGATTAAGCTTGAGCAGGGAGTAGTAACTGTCTTAGACTCCAAACAAAAAGATCCCAAGGAGTATGCGGACATGACTGAAATGCTCGAGAAGTAAGTTAGATCGATCATTATCCACCATATCAGCAACTTTGTTCATTTCTGATATCAAGTAATTGTTTTCTTTGTATGGTAGGGTTTGGAGAAAATTCACCAAAAAAGCTCTGGGACTGCCGAAGAAGCTGCAATTTAGACACCGAAAGTAAGTACTGTAGTAGCATATTCCACGCATCTCCTAGTGATTCAAGCGCTAGTTTCATCAATACCATTTAACATGCTTGCTAATTATCAGTTTGATTGACCTCTATTTCTTGTAAAGTGGTTGTGGCAGGAACAAGGGAATGATTTCTGTGGATACTACATTTGCGAGTCCATCCGCCACACGACCTGTGAGCGGGGCTACTCTGACAAACAATATGAAGTGCGTAAATAACAATATTCAAAATTTTATTTATTACCATCATTTGTGTTGAGTTTCATTCATTCATATATATATATGTATTGACCCCCTTCTTAAAATTAGATCTTCCGGATGCGGGATGAACTACTAGCACCAGATCGCCTGCGAGCAATTCAAGAGGAATTGGCGGCATTCTTTCTTGACCACGTGAGCACTGAAGACGGAGAATACTATGTGGACCACGCGTCCGTATGTTAGGAGATTATTTTTGTAGAAGATAATTATTGTATATATGTAGCCGGTAGTGTCGGATAGATATACGCGAACTTGTTGTTCGACCAATCTCTCGGAGAAGGAGAGGTGGTCGATATCACTTCCCTCTATATGCATATATGTTCATGACGATCTTCTGTTTCCTTCGTTTGCTTACTAGCTAGCTAGCGTGTCTAGCTAGTCCTCTCTATACGTATGTATAGTACGTAGCGTCGACCAAGCACAGACAAAAGAGAGGACACTTCTCTCTATTAATTAGCTAGCTAACACAATATATGAAACACCTAAATTAACCCCCCAAAACCCCCAACCCCCCCCCCCCCCTTTTAAAAAAACAAAAACCCCAGCCACAGAAATGCTGACGCGTGGATGCCTATTGGTCCCGGTTGGTGCTACCAACCGGGACCAAAGGCCCTCCTGCCTGGGCTCAGCGCACAGGCCACGTGGAGGCCCATCAGTCCCGGTTCTGGATTGAACCGGGACTAAAGGGCCAGGGTATTAGTACCGACCCTTTAGTCCCGGTTCATGAACCGGGACTAAAGGCCCTCACCAACCGGGTCAATAGGCCCCTTTTCTACTAGTGGAAGTAGCTAGATCTCTCTCTCTCTCTCTCTCTCTCTCTCTCTCTCTCTATCTATCTATCTATCTCTCTCTCTCTCTCTGTTCTTCAATCCAACGATCTCTACGGAGATCTATTCAATGAACTTTTTGCGTGCAGGTGTTGGGATCCGATGAATTGCGGGTTTATGATCAGATTATTCATTCAAAGTATTCGAGTCTATTCTAAGATTTTTATATTTGTGATTTTATAGCCTTGCATTTCTCTTTGATCTATCCATCTTCTTTGGTCAATTAGATTTATTTATCTTCAGTGGGAGTGGTGCTCGGTAGTAGGTTCGATCTTGTGGTGTCCTTACTCTATGATAGGAAGAGTTGCAAGGCACATATTTGTATTGGTGCCACTAAAAATAAAACGACGGGGTTTGATATATTAATTGGTCGTACTTTATCTATATTATGTCATCACTCTATTGCAGGAAGGTCCTAAGACTACACATATATAGGAGACCAACCAAGCAAACTGTGTGTGATGCATTAATCGAATAACAGTATGGTAATAAATCCGCCACCAATAAAATAAACTGTGTGCGATGGCTGATCTATCAAGCACGATTCAACATCAAATCACTCCTTATAATGATGGTATGTTGCATGGTGGCATATGTTTTCTAAGAATAGTAGATGTCATGCATGTCTAATAAGGTTGTGTTGGGCATTATGGTTGATTATCATAATCATGCTTGTCCCACTCGCTTTTGCATTTCTTGTTGTTCGTTTGGATCTGCTTTCACTACTATGGCTACTTTTTTAGTTAATTATAAATAAGCACAACGGGAGATAGTTCATCAACTATGAACTAAGGCTAACATATATGTCGCACATGATAATAACTATTTACCAGCAATGAACAATGACACAAAATAGGATCTGGATGACGGTGAAAACATCTGCATAGTTCTTTATAAAAAGGTATCATCATTCTCTTGCACAATAGAATGCACCTTTCTACAATATACAAAATAAACCGGCCATAAAATTGCTCACCAACTGAGAACAAGAATGCAGTAGGGAGGGACAGATCTAGGAAAGTATAGCCAATGTCATGGGATAGCAGGTCCAAATTGAAACTTACTTGGCTAGAGCCCATTCACTTACATTTGCAGTGTATGGTATTACATATTTTTAATGAAGACCATGCATTCTTCACTCACATCTCAAAAATGTGTTGCACAAAATTTAACAAACTTCAGTATTATGAATAATTTCTAAAATAAATCTAATGGTATTATATTTACCTATCCGACCTTGTTATTTTCTATGCATATCGTGAGTCAAAGTTTGTGAAGTTTTTTTTACACAGCATATTAACTTGACATGTATTTAAGAATGGATGTTGTAGTAAATAGAATTAGTTAGTACTATTTGTTGTATCCATGTGCATTACTCATGTATTTACTTGTACACGTGTATCCTTCCACATGAATTACATGTGCACGGACTAATGGATTACTTAAGGAGCTGAAGAAACAAACTAGTAGTAAAATGAATCGTCGAATGTAGCAAACCCTAGCAAAATCATGAGACTAGAAGGTAACATTCATCTAGCTTCCTAGACCATTTCAAATACTAATAGAAAAGCAATGTACTACCTCACACATTCCAGCAGCAATTTTTGCCAATAGTGGAACCATCTAAGCATACAGAAAACTCGAAGTCCCCGACACTTCCTTTTGTTGAGCCAAGATGTACTCCCTATAACCACGGGATGAGTATAATCTTTCTAATATGAGTGTATGCACATGTCAGTGGCTTCAACTATTGCGAGAACCATCGGGTTATGGCCTCGTATGCTTCATCATGGAACTTGCCTTGCTACTCCGAGGACGTTGGCCATGAAGTCAAAGTTACCACGACAATTGAGAGTGGTGCGTTGACAACACCACGCGACCAGAAAAAATACGAAGGTGGCCGTGCTAGCAGTTTTTCGGTGACAGCACGGCCTTGGTCGCTAATTGTATTTTGTGAGTTGAAGTTGCCTGGTCACTAAAGCAATAGTTGTGACAATGACACATAGGTCTTTGTCACTGGGTTATGTGTGTTCAACTCTACAGTCTTGTTGTCTATACTGGCCTAATTTGACTCTTACTCGAAGCCTAAATTAGGTGTGTAATGTTCCCACAGCTGTCATGGTGTTAGACCAGTTTCCCGTTAATGAACTGACTGTAGTATGTTTTGGCCCTGATTTTCCATCAACATCAAGTGTCTTCTTCTTATAGTGCTATTGCAGCTGCACCGCTTGTTGGTTTCCGCAAAATTTCTTTAAAGATTATTGGCATTTATTTGACTAAATTAATCATCACACATATTAGTTAGCAGCAGAGGTAATATTGATGGACAACATGCTCACTTAACCATGGCACTGCCATTAAAGAGAAGGTGCACTCCGGTGACTAAATCCAAAATTAACTGACCAAATGGCCAAGGGCTAACACGCCACACAAGAATGCAACCTGTTGTTGTTACCTAATTTATCTTCATCTCCTGATTTTTTCTGAAAATGTTCTTACAACCGATCTCCGTCAAAATCGCCAAAAACTAACCGATCTAGTTCCTCAACACTAGTGCCATCCCATATAGGCATATACCAAGAGGCAAGCTAATGACTGGAGTGCAGTACAGAAGGGGAATTTCAGTTTGTTTCAGAGACTTGAAGCTGCCAACCAGAGCACCACACAAAGTCATGAATCTTGTTGTTTCAGTGTTATAGGACATAAAAAAGCTCAAAACTCAAAAACAACATTGCAAAGTAGTTGTAAGTGCAACCATACAAGCATCGTTGTATATCTAGAACCACAACTGCAATAGTAAGGCACATGGCAGTGCTTATTTCAAACTCGTTTAAGCTACCTACCTGATCAAGACCCACAAACAAAGAGCACTATCGTGTTGTAAAAAAATCTAACAAAATAATGAAAAATGATAGTTTCAGTTTGTTTTGGAGACTTGAAGGTGAAACCAGAGCACAACACAAAGCCATGAACCTCACCTATTTCATACTCCCTCTGTCCAAAAATAATTGTCTTAACCCAAATACAAATTTGTACTAAAGTTAGTACAAAGTTGAGACACTTATTTTGGGATGGAGGGAGTACTTTAAAAAAAACTTGTACCTCCTATTTTTCTGCCACTTAATTAGTTTTGATGAACAGTTTTGTTTTTTCTTAACCACAGTAAAACTTGTATCATTTTATACGGTTGAATCTTGGCTGCTAGTGCTGCCAGTTCCCCCACTTAGAGCATTTACAGCCGGACGCCCCAAACCGACATCAAACGCCCGGGCGACCCGCCCCGTCACTGGCCAGTCATGATTTTTTGACCCAGACGGAGGGCCCAAGCGGGTCTCAAACGCCTGGGCTAACTGGCACCCCTCCGATCTAGCCTAATATGGGGCGGATATGGGGGCGCATGTGCGCGCCAGGGCACGCCCGCCACGTCGGACTGACGGCGGGGTCCCACATGGAAACACCCGAAACCCAGGCAGTCCGAAGCTCGTCTCCTTGGTCGGACCAGCAGCGCCGCGTGGCGCCGCTATGTCGGGCCGCGTAGTGCCTAACCCGGCTATTTAAGTCGGCCGGCGGTACCGGAACCCTACCATCCACATTTTCCTCTGCATGTCCGCCGCCGCTGCCACATTCCACTCCACCAGTCTACCTAGTAGTCATTCCCCCACGCTACCGGGTGAGGAGCGAGCCATTTCTGACGTCGGAGCGCCGACTCGAGCTCCTTGAGCAGATCAGGGCAAGGCGCGAAGCCCGGATCACCGCGGGGCTACCTTTGGATGTCGTGGATTAGGAGGAGGAGATGGAGGAGGAGGAGGAGGAGGAGGAGGAGGATGTGGGGGACGCTGGGGACGCAGATCTGCAAACATAGCAGCAGGCCATCCTCAATTCCCTCCGGTCGGAGTCGGCTGCGGAGGCCAGACGCCGTCGCCAGCTGGAGATGGAGGCATAGCAGGTCGCGAAGGAGGCGGGGATGCTCTCCTACATGGATGAGGTCGAGCAGGAGGAGGATTAGCCGGAGCCCTCCTACCCGCCAGTCCAGCCGGCGCCCGGCACCCTTGTCGTGGACATTTCCGATGACGAAGAGTAGCTAGGGTAGTACGTAGGATTTCTTTTGCATGATTTGTATGGATCTTTGAAATATGAGAGAGTTGGATGCAGAGTGGCTAATTTAATGCGTGATTTCTTACCGTCGGTGGACGCGTTCGCGGGTGTTTGAGGGGCTGGAATTGCAAAGTCCAGCTGTAGACGCTCTTAGTCTCCACTAGGTGACATGCAACCCACACATGCTGCTCAATCGCTATGTGAATCACGCACGTGATTGAATTATCACCAAATCTAATTCCGCGGTATCCCAATTTTACTTATCTTCTACTCCACAGCATCGCAACACGCGACACATGAGTGCCAACATATCCATACCAAAAAGTATTGGTAATTGTCAACGTTACATTTTTAAGCCCCATTTTCCAAAGCAATAGAAAAAATGTGCTTACGAGTTACATATATTGTTTCACAAGTTCAACAATACACTTCCCCACAAAAAGAGTTGAACGATGCACTAACCCGCAATTTAGCAATACTAGCACTGTGCCCATGCGTTGCAACAGATCCAAAATAGAATAATAGTTGTTCACAAACTTGAAAAAAACACTATTTTTTCAGAATAAAAACACTCTAGTTTTGAAATACATATATCACAAAAAATATATTATGTTCACTCAAAATATATTCCTTGGGCTGTTTTGATGAGGTGAGGTTATTTTGATGAGGTGAGGGAGGAGTGTGGTTGGTTTCAGGATACTAAGGGTTTTCCGTAAAATCAAGCAGAGAAGTGGGCTATTGCTGCAAAAAGGCAACAACTTACCTCACAGTCGTTAACTACAGATCCAGTGGTAAAAATGACGGATGACTGACACATCATCATCACCAAATCAGTCTTTTATAGAAGTAGAGACTACTCATGAGTCATGAGCCACCTACTGGATTGTTATCTAACACAGATGAAGCAAGGAGATGAAGATAAAATAGAGACATGGACATACATATGTATTGACAGGAGATATCCAAATTTTAAAACTTGTAATATATACTCCAAACTGATCAATCGAGCTCACATATACATTATCTTTTTGTACACATGCCTCAAAAGGTGGAGGCTGCCACTGGAACCAGCCATATTATTTTTATACATTTTGAGCTCGATCAGCATGTACTATATACACATGACTGCGTTTGGTTAGTTGAGCCGTAACGTGCCAAGAATGTATATAATCGATCAAGGCATGCGGTTGTGCAGCCTAGCGACTCGAGTTCAATTGCTAGAATTGACAGGTGATGCATATGGATTTTTCCTCGTTTATTGAGGATCAAGCTTGATGTGTAGTGGAACCTCTCATCAAGAAATATCTTGATACTCATTTAAACAAATTCCGAGGACTATGTTTATCTTGATACTCATACTAAAATGGCCGTATGCATCCCTGGTTGGTGCAGAAGCCGGGAAGTGAAAATCTCTCCCATTTATAAAGAAACTAGGAAAGAATGAGGGACGGGGCGACGAGGGCGACGCCGGGGGCGACTTCTCCCACCGGTGATCGGTGGGTACGAGGCCGCTTCTGGGCGTTATGCGACGACGCCGGCGACGCGGAAGACGAGGACGGGGAATCCGGCGGCGAGGAGTCTCCGACGAGTTCGCCGACGCCGTCCGATGTGATTTGCGAGGCATTCCGTGTTGGTTACTCTGAGAAGGATGTGGCGAGGCTCGTCGACTTGGCGATCCCCCTCGATGATCCGGCCCGACAGGGACTTGATGACGACGCCGTTGAGATTGTCCGGCGGGTTGTTCATCGTCGTACGTCGGCGTCGGCGATCCGGCCATGGCGAGGACCTCTTCCAAAGGTATGTCTTCCGAAACCTACTTTGTCGGATTACTCCAAGGTCGGGGCATGGAAATTAGTCCAGAGAAAGAAGAAAAAGAAGTCGGCGGTGGCGCCGGCGCCGGTGACCGGCGGATCGGCTGAGATCCGAGCCGCTAGGATCCAGCGTTTGAATTTTCTTTTGGGCTTGGGTGGGCTCGAACAGAGTGGTGTGGATCTGGGCCGGATCGAGGATGGGTATGAGGCCTAGTACCTGGCGATTCAGAGTGGGCTGGGGTTAGTTGGGTATGAGGCCCAGGCTAACCCGGACTCCACGTCTGCTGACGCCATAGGCCCTTGCATGCGCTCGAGTGTTCGTACATCATTTTGCCCCGAGCTATTGCCGTCGCTGCGCCCTAGGGTTCGTCGCCGCGGGGGAACCTCGGGGTTTGCCAAGTGTGGTCTGGGTCGGGCTACTCGAATCCCTCCTCTCGTGATGGCGGGACGGGGTGGTTCGGCCGCGACCGGTCCGAAGATTCCGGTGGGCGTTGGGGCGGCGCCGGCCGGCCGAGGCAGTGGAGTTCCACCGGGTCAACGGCCTGCCGGCAGGGACGTGGCGCGCCGCCGGGGCAGAGGCCCGCGCTGGCTGCTGGACGCGGCACTCTGCCAGGGCCGTGACCCGCGCTGGCTGCAGGGGTGGTGCTGGCCGCTGGGCGTGGGGGTCAGGGCCTTAGGCCACCGGCGCCGGCTGTTCTGATGCCATCTTCTGCTGCCGTGGTCGCACCTCCGGGTCAGCAGCCACAAGCCGCGCCTCCGCCACATTACGTCGCTAGGTCGCCTCAGAAGCGTGATGTGCTAGCGCAGGTTCCGCCAGCGCAACTTGTGACGGGCGAGGGAGGTGCGGATGCAGCTCGTGTGCCGGCTAATCGCGGCGGTAATGGTCCACCCCGAGGAAAGTGGGTGATGATGGATACAATGCTTATGGGGACGGACAACATCGTGGTTCATCGTCTGCGGATGGCGGGCGTGGCTACGCATCGCAGAGTGATGGGTCAGTTGATCGACCTTTCTACGGCCCTCCGGGAGGTTGTGTCGAGGGGGCGGCTGGCCCTGATTATAGGCTGCGAGGCGAATATCGAGGTCATCGTGGTGGTCACAGTGGTCACGGTGGTAGGAACCGTTACCGCCAGCCTCCACCGCCTGTCGTGGTGGAACCGACGGTTTCCTCGGAGGTCGATGCTTCCGGGCAGGCGCCGGAGCTGTCCGGAGAGGCCATGGAGGTGGTGACGGCGCTGGCTGCTGCTGAGGTCCCGATGACCGAGCCAGTGTCGGGTGTTTCAGGCACCGTGGACAAGGCAGATGGTGAGAGAGTCTCTAAGTGGGCTCGGAAGAAGGAGAAGATGTTGTGCTATTGCTATGGTGAGGGGGGCACTTTCACTGGTGGAAAAACAGGCTTCCGTCCAGCCCCATAAGTCACGAAGCTGTAGGAACCGCGACTAATGGGACCTTTAGTCGCGGTTCTGGAGGTGAACCGCGACCAAAGGCCTGGGCCCAGGGCGCTCGGTGGCCAGCTGGTGCACGTGAGGGGCTTTAGTCGCGGTTGGCCAGGACAACCGCGACTAAAGGCCATCGGGCACCTTTAGTCACGGTTTGCCAGGCCAACCGCAACAAAAGCCCCGCCCCGATATATACCCATCCAGCAGCCAACACTTAGCCATTTGGAGCCATTCTCTTCACAAGTGGGTGTAGGTTTGCTTTTGGTTCCTCTTATGCACATAAGGTGTTTGATGAAATGCCCCAAGAGCATGAAACAAACATGACATGAAGTGTTGGAGCCACACTCTTCGATCGCGTTTAGCAACTTGATGAACCTTTGATGTGTCAATATGCATGTGTGTAGTTCATTGTTTAATTTATATTGTTTGTAGCTAGTTAGTTTAACAAATGCATGATGGTTAATTATATATTTTATATTATAATAATGCAGATGAATCGGCAATGGATGTACGGTAACCGACTCTCCGGCGAGTTCACTACGGGTTTGAAAGATTTCCTCGTAGTGGCTAATGCGAACAAGCCGGGGGTTTTGTTATCTGTCCATGTGTTATCTGTAAGAATGAGAAGGGTTACTCTTCCTCAAGAGTTGTTCACATGCATCTCGCTTGAAGGGTTTCATGCCAAGCTATAATTGTTGGACCAAGCATGGAGAAAGAGGGGTTATAATGGAAGAAGATGAAGAAGGGGATGATTTCATCGATGAAAGCTATCTTGCTCATTTCGGTGATACTTTCATGGAGGATGCTGAAGGTGAAGGGAAGGTGAAGAAGAGGCACGTGATGATCCGTTGATGATCTTGGTCGGACCATTGCTGATGCACGGAGACGCTGCGAAACTGAAAAGGAGAGGGAGAATTTGGATCGCATGTTAGAGGATCACAGAAAGGCGCTGTACCCGGATGCGATGATGGTCTGAAAAAGCTGGGCTGCACAATCGGATTTGCTGAAATGGAAGGCAGAGGCAGGTGTAGCTGACTCGGCATTTGAAAACTTGCTGAAAATGTTGAAGAATATGTTTCCAAAGGATAACGAGTTGCCCGCCAGACGCGTCTGAAGCAAAGAAGGTTGTCCGCCCTCTAGGTTTAGAGGTTACGAAGATACATGCATGCATCAACGATTGCATCCTCTACCGCTGATGAATACGAGAATTTGAATGAATGCCCGGTATGCACTGCATTGCGTTATAAGATCGAGAGGCGATGACTCGGTGACGATGTTGAGGGCCAGAAACCGGAAGAGGGTTCCCGCCAAGGTGATGTGGTATGCTCCTATAATACCACGGTTGAAACGTCTGCTCAGGAACAAAGAGCATGCCAAGTTGTTGCGATGGTACAAAGAGGACCGTAAGTCGGACGGGAGTTGAGACACACCGCAGATGGAACGCAATGGAGAAAGATCGACAGATGGTTCAAAGATTTTGCAGCCGACGCAAGGAACATAAGATTTGCTCTAAGCACGGATGGCATGAATCCTTTTGGCGAGCAGAGCTCCAGCCATAGCACCTGGCCCGTGACTCTATGCATCTACAACCTTCCTCCTTGGTTGTGCATGAAGCGGAAGTTCATTATGATGCCAGTGCTCATCCAAGGTCCGAAGCAACCCGGCAACGACATCGATGTGTACCTAAGGCCATTAGTTGATGAACTTTTACAGCTGTGGGGTGGTGTCCGTGTGTGGGATGAGCACAAACAAGAGGAATTTGACCTACGAGCGTTGCTTTTCGTAACCATCAACGATTGGCCTGCTCTTAGTAACCTTTCGGGACTGTCAAATAAGGGATACAATGCATGCATGCACTGCTTACATGAGACTGAAAGTGTACATTTGCCAAATTGTAAGAAGAACGTGTACCTTGGGCATCGCCGATTTCTTCCAAAATTCATCCAGAAGAAAGAAAGGCAAGCATTACAACGGCAAGGCAGATCACCGGCGAAGCCTGCGGAACGCACTGGTGCTGAGGTATTTGATATGGTCAAGGATTTGAAAGTCATCTTTGGAAAGGGTCCCCGGACAATCAGTTCGAAGGAGCCGACGGGCACGCAGCCATGTGGAAGAAGAAATCTATATTCGGGAGCTAGAATATTGGAAAGTCCTAGATGTACGCTTCTGCAATCGACGTGATGCACGTTACGAAGAATATTTGCGTGAACCTCCTAAGCTTCTTGGGCGTGTATGGGAAGACAAATGATACAAAGGAAGCACGGCAGGACCAGCAACGTTTGAAAGACCACGATGACCGGCATCCGGAATGGTTTCAAGGTCGTGCCAGCTACGCTCGACCAAAGAAGAGAAGGTCATCTTTTTGAATGCCCGAGCAGTATGAAGGTTCCGTCTGGATTCTCGTCCAATATAAAGAGAATAATAAACATGGCTGAGAAAAAGTTCCAAAAACTGAAGTCTCACGACTGCCACGTGATTATGACGCAATTGCTTCCGATTGCTTTGAGGGGCTCTCGCCGGAAAATGTTCGAGTAGCCATTGTGAAGCTATGTGCATTCCTCAATGCAATCTCTTAGAAGGTAATCAATCCAGAAGTTCTACCACGGTTACAGAACGATGTGATCCAATGTCTTGTCAGTTTCGAGTTGGTGTTCCCGCCATCCTTCTTCAATATTATGACGCACCTCCTGGTTCACCTAGTCGAAGAGATTTTCGTTCTCGGTCCTGTATTTCTACACAATATGTTCCCCTTCGAGAGGTTCATGGGAGTATTAAAGAAATATGTCCGTAACCGTGCTAGGCCAGAAGGAAGCATCGCCAAGGGCTATGGAAATGAGGAGGTAATTGAGTTTTGTGTTGACTTTGTTCCTGACCTTAAGCCGATTGGTCTTCCTCGATCGCTGCACGAGGGGAGACTAAGTGGAAAAGGCACGATCGGAATGAAATCAACGATATGTATGGACGGCCATTCTCGACTGAAGCACACCACACTGCATCGACCAATTCCAGCTTGGTGGCTCCGCATTTTGAGAAACACAAGAATATTTTACGCTCGACAACCCGGGAAGCCCGAATCCTGGATTAGGAAGGCCCACATGGAAACTTTCGGCAGTTGGTTGAGAAAACATTTAATGAATGACAATGATGTTGTAGATCAGCTGTACATGTTGGCCAAGACACCATCTTCGACTATAACGACTTTCCAAGGGTACGAGATAAATGGGAATACATTTTACACGATCGCCCAAGATAAAAAGAGCACCAACCAAAACAGTGGTGTCCTCTTTGATGCAGCAACCGAGAATGGGCAAGAGGTCACATATTATGGTTACATAGAGGAGATATGGGAACTTGACTATGGACCCTCCTTTAAGGTCCCTTTGTTCCGGTGCAAATGGTTCAAGCTAACAGGAGGTGGTGTAAAGGTGGACTAGCAATACGGAATGACAATGGTGGATTTCAACAATCTTGGTTACCTTGACGAACCATTCGTCCTAGCGAAAGATGTCGCCAGGTTTTCTATGTGAAGGACATGAGTAGCAAACCGAGGAAACGGAAAGATAAGAAATCGATCAGTACATCATGCGATGATCCAAAGCGCCACATTGTTCTTTCAGGGAAAAGAAACATCGTGGGAGTGGAGGACAAGACAGACATGTCAGAAGATTATAATATGTTTGCTGAAATTCCGCCCTTCAAAAGTGAACACCGACCCAAGCATTAAGTTAAATGATGAGGATGCTCCATGGACACGGCACAATCGTAAGCAAGCAGCGACACAAGGGAAGAAATGATGTGTAATAATTTATTGTACCAAACTTTGTTGAATGGATCATGTGAATTATATTACCCGTGATGTGTTTGGTGTCCATTTTCGAATGATTCGAGATACCACAGATGATACATGAAATTTGGAGTGATTTAGTCATACTCCTGCCTAGGCGTATAATATGCATACTCGTAGTCTTCATAGCCGCCGTCGTCGTTGTAATGGTAGTCGTCGCCTTCTAAGTTGCCGCCGTCATCGTCGCTGCTGTCGTCGCTGCTGTGATGTAGTCCATGACGCTCTGCAGAGTCCGGCCATACCACCATAGCCGACGGCCGGCCTCGTGGAAGTTCCTGGAGGCAGACCGCCCTCCTCATACTGGCGAGCGCCCTCTCACGCCGATTGATGAAGAAGGCGTCCCAAGTATGCTGGTTATCGGGATGCCAGCGGGATTCATCCGCTGCTCCGGCGTGAGGTCGAGGTAGTAGTGGTTCGTGATGGCCGCCCGGCGCAAAGACTCGAGGGACGGGAGGGACTGCACGCACGCCCGGGCGCTTAGGCTCCAGCCGGTGGGGACGCTGTAGCCCGTGGACAAGGGTAGTTCGAGGCGCAAAGCTCCTCCACCTGCTGGTAGGTTAGAGGGGGTGTGGTGGAAGCCATGAGAGAGTGATGAGAGATTGTAGAGATGTGATAATGCTGGCCAAGCCGGGCTACATATATGTAGTGAGAAATGGCGGAAAAATGGGAGCGGGAAGACAGGAGGCGGGAAGAAAGTGGCGGGAAGAAAGAGGCGGGAAGACAGGGAAGAAATGGCGGAAAACCCTAAACTCATGGCGGCCTTTAGTCGCGGGTTGGGCAAAGGCGACCAGCGACTAAAATAGCAACAATAAGTATTTTGTTGTAAGTAGAAACAAAATAAAATATATAAAGCAACAAAGAACTCTAAACTACTGTTTTCAAATTTGAAAACTAATGGCACTAACAGAAAGTTTATAATTTTTCTAAAACTAAAAGCAAAAAGAATTAAAAAGTAAAGCAAAAAACAACAAAAAATAAATAATAATGCAGAAAACAAAACAAAAAAACTGGAAAAAAATATTGCCGCCTACTGGACCCCCACGGCCTGAATACGACTAGAAACCCTACATGGGCCAGGATTCAGGCCCGCAGGAGGCCAAGTAGTCCAACATGAACATAGCTATTGACAGATTAGTCCCGAAGCCTGCAGTTGAGAGGAGCTCGAGAGGGTGGCGCAGCAGCGCTTATAAACCACTCTCGAGCTCTCTCAACTAGCGAGGTGGGACTAAACTTTTGGGCGCTGGCAGCACAAGGCCTTTAGTCATGGTCGCCCGAGACCAGCCGCGACTAAAGGTGGGGCCTTTAATCATGGTCGCTGCAGACCAGCCGCGACTAAAGGTGGGGCGGAACGCATAAAAAACCCGCTTAAAACCTTTAGTCGCTGGTTGGGCAGGCGACCCATGACTAAAGGGTACCTTTAGTCGCGGGCCTCGTAGCCCACCGCGACTAAAGGGGGGCTATAAATACCACGCCCGATCTATTCTCATCTTCTCCGATCGGTTCGTCTCGCGCCCTCGACGCCGCCCGCCGTCGCCTCGCCCCGTCGCGCCGGACTGCCCGTCCCGCCTCTCCTTCGCCGGTCCTCCAGCAGACGCCGCCCTCTCCTTGGTGAGCTCCCCATCGGGCCCCGTCCGCCGTCTCCCGGCCCCTCCGAACGCTGCGCCCGCCCGTCCCGTCGCCGCGCCCGCCTGCATGGCGGCGCGCGTCATGCTCCCTGACGTCCCGGTTGCTTGGCGCTCGCCGGACAGCCACTTCTCCGCCTGCCGCCTGTTCGGCCGGGCGCCATCATGACCCTTGGCTGCCGGAGCTCGTGCCGGCTCCCCTCGCCCGGGCAGGCACGGCCTCGGCATGGGCACCACACCGCTGCCCGCTAAGCGCCGGCGCCGTTAAGGCCCCTGGCCCAATGACAATTGGGGCCCACGCCTGTAAACGATTTAAAAAAGGAGAGAAGAGAATTTAGAAAATAAATAAATAAATATATTAATTAATTAATCAGTTAATTAAATTAATTAACTTAATTAATTGTGTTTAGTAAACCTAATTAAATAACTAATATAACTAATCTGTTAATTAATCTAATTAACTTGGTTAATTAGTTAATGCACAATTTAATTAATTCTGTTAATTCTAAAAATGATATAAAACTTTAAAAATTAATATAAAATAATCCGTAACTTTCGGATGAAAATACTTTGTACATGAAAGTTGCTCGTAACGATGAGGCGGATCCGGATCACGCAGCCCGCTCGTCTCGCCACACATCCCTAGCATAGCAAACACGTAACTTTCCTCCGGTTCATCTGTCTGAAAACGCGAATCACCGGGGATACTTTCCGGATGTTTCCCTTTCGCAGTACGACCTACTGCCGCGTTAGGGCACACCTAGCACCGCGTATTGCTGTGTTACGCTTTGTGATGCTTTGATTGCTCTGTTATTTATTGTGTTCCTCCGTTACTTCTTTTCCTAGAGACCCGAGACTGCCGGCGACCCCAAGTTCGACCACGGAGCACCCGTCTCGCGCTCTACCGCGACACCCTCTCCCACCCCTTCTCGCCCCTCCTTTTGCCACCGCCTTTCGCCACCGCCACCGCCACCGCCTTCTTCACTTAATTAATTTGTTTTTACTACATGTTTTCAGGATCGACATAATGGCGGACGATAGAGCTGACCCGATTATGGACAACTATGATCCGGACGGTGAAGCACATATGTTCGGCATCATAAACGGCGATATTCAATATGTGCCGACCGGAGAAGAAGAAGATGATATCTCTTCTTATCTGAACCTTGACGGTGAAGATGAAGGGCGCCACAAGCAAGAAGATGTCAAGAAACGTCGATAAACGCATTTATCTTCAAATGGAAGTAGCAACCACCTCCGCGCCGAGGTATATATATACATTGAGCCTCTGGTGATACAAACTAACTGATTTGAATAAATATGTGTGTACTAACGCAGCGACTCTCTTTCTTATTTTAGCCCTCGGTCGGATCGTCGAAACAATCGAGTACGTCGTCAAAGCGTGGCGCAACCAAGACGATGAAACAAGGAGAAACATGCACCATCGAGGTTGTCGACAAGGCAACCGGCAGTCAGCCGGAGCCCCGCAAGAACGCCACCAAGTTTGTCAGCCAATGCGGAGCCATTGTTAGAGACAACGTCTCGATCACCGCCCAGGAGTGGAATGAGCCAAAGAAGGCACGAATTGATGGTTTCACTTTTGTCGATAAGAGAACAAAAAAGATTGCTTCAAGAAGCTTATGGAACATTTCGTTCTACCTCCGAATACAACAAATTCGATGAGGAGGGTAACAAGATTGAGGAAAACAAGGAGAGGAGGAGGCTAGTCAAACAGTTCGCTCTTCATAAGATGGCCGACGCATTCGGAAATTCAAGCAAAATCTAGCCCGTGACTTTGTCAAGCAGAACAAGACTCGGATTTCAAAGGACAATATGAGAAACTGAAACATGATTGGCCAGAATTTGTGAAGCAAAAGAAATCGGAGCAGTTCATTGAAATATCGAAAAAAATAAGGAAAATGCGGCTAAGAAGGAGTACAATCATGTTATGGGGCCAGGAGGGTATCGCATTTTGGTGCCTAGGTTGGAGAAGATGGAGAACGAGATGAGGGCGCGAGGAATCCGTCCAGTGCACGGAGGATGGGACCCAAGGGCCAAAAGCTGGTGGTACGGCCATGGGGAACGCTGAACCCGGAGACAGGGGAGTGTGTTTACCGGGCAAATTAATTAAACCCACCCAAGCCCTTATTGACGCAATGAAGGATGCTCAATAGGGGAAGATCAAGTTCAACAGAGAGAACGACGCTACTGACAAAAGCCCTCGGGAATCCTGAACACGGAGGACGATACGAGGCATGGGGCACATTCCGTGGAAAATAGGGTTCCCCGAGCGATGACCCGTGACAGTTACGTAAGCCGTAAGAGAAAGATGGATCGGGAATCAGATGTTGTGGCGCGGTTGGCATCGGAAATGGATGTGATGAAGAAAACCATGAGTGTACTAGTAGCGAAAGAGATGCAGCTCGGTGCAGCATGAAGATCATCCAATGGATCTCGGAAGCCAGCAGCGGAGAAGCAGCGTGGCTTCCACGGAGGCCCCACCGGCTGGTGCAGATGCACCGACGATCGAAATTACTGCACCGGAGCCTCTGGTGGTCGAAATTACTGCACCGGAGCCTCTCGTGGTCGAAATTACTGCACCGGAGCCTCCTCGCTACCCCGTGGACGATATAAAGGAGATGAAAGAATGTCATCCGTATTATCCTATCGGGAACATGTCCATGAAGGTAGCCATCGGCAGTGCTTTACCATGTTTATTCGAGCACTCCACCACAACAACCCCATTCAAGATGGCTATGCTCGTGTCACGGTGGAGGACATAGTCCAAGGGTTTGAGGACAGGAGATTGACATTGCTACACGAAGGGGAGAAAAGACTTGGAGATGTCAAGCGCCATTTCATTCTATGGCAAAAGAAGTTTATCAAGTTTCTGTGCGAGGCGCCAAGGACAACAAGTCCACCCCTCACGGTGGTGGTGGTGGCGGTGGCGGTGGTGGTGGTGGTGGTGGTGGTGGCGGTTCACCTACACCTCCGCCACGCCAGCCCGACGCCGCCCCGATCCCACAACGTCCGGCGGGTGATCAGCCGCCTCAGCCCCTCGTCCGGTGGTGATCGACGCCGCCCAATCCACCTCCGACAAAGAAGCGAAGCAGTCCTGATTATTAACCCGGACCCTTATGTACCTAAGACCACAAAGGTACCGGAGCCATCATCAAGCCTCTCCCCACAAGGCCTTGGGAACGAGTGCCGAGGAAGTCGACGCTGCCGCTGCTGCTCATTATGAGAAATGGAAGGCGGACTGCAAGAAGAAAAGAGAGCCCGAGCACAAGCCAGTATATTCTGATGAGCAAAAGAAGTGGTATTAGTCTTTTTTGAGCTCACAGTCCCAAGCCGCGAAGATTCTGCCTAACGACTATGCACGTGATCTTCGCAGGCAGGCTCTCATGTTCAACGAGAACAAAGAGCGGTAGAATGCCGAAGTAAAATAAGCGGAAACAAGTTGCCCAGCTCGGGGAACAAAGTAAACAATCGATTGCCCCGCTTATAGTGGAAGCCTTCGTCCGGATGACCCGAGATCATACAAGCTGCGACGGCACATGGATTGACTGTAACGAGTGCGGAGAACAAGCGGCCAACTTAGGTATTACTCTTCGTGGAACTGTTAGGCCTTGATGAGGCGCCCGATGAAGGAGGTAGTAATTACATATGTCAAGAATGGGCCTCTCGTCGAGCCTGCGAGGAAAATGATCTACCTCCACAAATGAAAGGTCTGCTGAATTGGTACAAGGGTTACATAAAAAATAAAACGCCAAAGAATATATTTATGCGGAAGTTAGACATGAGCATCACTTCAAACATTACTATGTACAAATTGAACTGAGTGAATTGTTCCAGCTTTTCAATCTGCGCGAGCTCGACAAATCTATCATCGGTTGCTACGTTACGTAAGTGATTTATTAATTTCTACCCCATCTCGTTCATATTGCCTGCACTATATATATGTCCTAACTATATTGTTGTGTCCGCTATTATACATGCAGAATGAAGATTAAGGAATGCAGAGTAAGGAACATCCATGATGTTGGGTTCATTGACCCACACATCGTTAATGGACATGTGTTGGAGCGTCACCCCGCCGACGTGGAGGCAGACCTGTGGCGGTTTCTTACAAAGCAGGAACTCAAAAGTGATATTGTATTTCCTTACCATTTTGGATGAGTGTTTCTGTCTTGAGCACATTCTCTTTTGTTTACTCCATGTGCATGGTATGTGGCCGGCTAATCGATGAGTTATGCATGACGTCTTGTGCATGTATGTATCGTGTCCGCAGTTTACACTGGTTTCTTGTAGTATTTAAAGTTAACAAATCTGAATGTCTCGTCCACGACTCTCTGAATATGGATCCAAAGCTTTGGGCCGACATGAGTAGAATGCTGCAGAAGTAATTATTTTCATTCATTTGCGCTCTATATCGATCGGCCTATTTCGTTCATTTCCTAATATCAAGTAACTAATAACTCTCTTGTTCATTTAATTTTCTTTGCCTCGTAGGGTTTGGAGACGGTTCAGAGATACAAAAGTCGGTGAATTCAAAAAGAGCTAGAATTCAAAATGTTAAAGCCTAAGAATGCTGGGGATATTCAGCCACCGGAGACCAATCTATGTGGATACTATGTTCAGGAGAGGATCCGGAGATACACCTCTGAGCAGGTTCCGAGTGATACCAATGCTCGGAGGAATAGCCTCGGATGATGCTTAGTCCAGAAGCTCGCTTCGACCACTTCAAGAGGAACTAGCTGGATGGTTCAACAGGAAGTCCTCCATCCTAAAGGAGAACACTATTACGAGGACGTAGAACTTTATATGCATTAAATCATGTATGGAAACTTGTTCAAAATTGTATATGGTCATCCGATGATATTGAATATATATTGTATATTCCTCTTGAATTCTTTTTGGTTCTAATTTCAAATTTATTTGAAATTGTACATTCATATGCATGTATGTAGTATCGTAGAATATATGAAACTCCTTCAAAATTAAAATAAAGCACAAAAGAAATAAAACAATACAAATTAAACAGAACACAGGTTTGGGGGGCTAAAACCCTAAACCTGTGGCCTTTTAGTCGCAGTTGGCCGTAAGAACCATGACTAAAGGTCCTCCGCTTGACGGCCGCCTGGCGCCCACGTGGACGGGCCGTTAGTCGCGGTTCTTAAGCAGCCGCGACTAATGGTGGGGGGCTTTAGTCGCGCTTATTTGGTCGCGGTTGCGCAACCGCGACTAATGGCAGTTGCGAACCGCGACCAAAGGCCTTTTTTCCACCAGTGTTTATTGCTGAATGTGTGACCGAGTTATGTGATACTTGCCTCAAGCCAGCACATGACACGGGTAAGTGCCCGATATTGCGTGATCAGATGCCAAGCATTACTATATATGGAGTCTGTTGTGTCGAGCTGATGTTCTTTGAGTCCCCGTGTGTGAGGGAGGTCTCAGAGGAGGCCCAGAGCACGACTACGGGGGTGGTCAAGGTCACGAAGGGTGACGCGTCTGAGGCTCAGATTTTGTAGCGGCTTAGGAAGTTGGCCCCAGGTGATTTTCAGTGGGAGCTGATTCGACTTGAGGACAACAGCTATAACGTTGACTTCCCGACTACTGAGGATTTGGAGAGTCTCCTCAGCTTTGGGCTTTGCAAAGTTCCTGGCACAGAGTGCATTCTTGAGTTTCACGAGTGGAAGAAGATTGAGCCACAGGGTAAGCCTCTCACTCAGGTATGGTTGCGTTTTTCAGGAGCTCCGTCGAAGCTGATTCGGGATGCTCGGGTTGCTACAAGTTTGGGGATTCTGGTTGGCAGAACTGAGAGAGTGGATATGGCCTTTACCCGCGCTAACGGGGTGGCCAGGTTACCGGTGAGTGTGCTGGACATTGAGTTCGTGCCTGACGTGGTCAAGTGGACTCATAAGGGCCTCGTGTATAACCTTGATATAGAGTTTGAGGATTCTGAGTACTTCGCTGAGGCTATGGCAGGGATGGATGTAGACAGGCATGATAAGAATGATAGTTCGGGTAACTCGGAGCAGCGAGGGGGGGGGGACGCTGGGCATGAGTTGCCCAATGGCCCGGATACTGACACTCAGACGCCCGGGAATCGAGTTGCACCCACTATGTCTGTGTTGATGAGTACTTTGAGATTTGGTTCTTTTCAGCCAGCTTCCGTGCCTCCCAGGCTGTGGAGTGACAGGGTTCAGTTTGAGGACATGTTAGAGCGCACGTTACCTCCGCTGGACTTTGCTGAGGCTGCGGGATCTCTGGAGGAGAGGGACGGTCTTAAGATGACCTACCATTCTCCCTCTTCTGGTGCTGCTTCGACACTCGGGAGGACTTCGTCGGGACTGGCAGCCTTGGTGACGGTGCCATCGCGCGGTGACAGGGCTGGTTTGGGAGGGGGACCCGGGCAGGAGGCGTTGATTCCTTCCTCTCCAGCTGTGGTCGGGGTGGCCGAACCTGCGGCGCCCGGTGACCACCTGACAACGGCTGGGTTGGTTTCTCGACCCGAGTCGAGTCTGACTCCCAGGTCGGGAGGGGTACGGGGCCAGGAGGCCCCCGTCCTCTCTTCTCCTCGCGGGTCTCCTGGTGGGGAGCATGGGCAGGTGGCCCGACCCTCACTTGCGCCGCGCTCACCAGTGGTTGACTGCGGATCTCCGACTTGTCTTGCCGGGCCGGGCGTTGGGGTTGGGGCAGGTGGCCTTACCCCAAACGGGGCGACCCGGGAGGAGGTCATCGCCTTTGGCGGTATTCCGGATCCTGTATCTGAGGGCAGACGGATGAGTTGTCGCCGTCAGGACCAGACGGACGTTGATGCTATGCAGCTAAGGTGTGCCAGGCGGGCGGCCAAGCTTCGTGACTGTGACGCCCCCGATTCAATCGTACACTAATCATGCACGCAAACATGTACGATCAAGATCAGGGACTCACGGCAAGATATCACAACACAACTCTAAAAGTAAAATAAGTCATACAAGCATCATATTACAAGCCAGGGGCCTCGAGGGCTCGAATACAAGTGCTCGACATAAGCGAGTCAGCGGAAGCAACAATATCTGAGTACAGACATAAATTAAACAAGTTGCCATAAGATGGCTAGCACAAACTGGGATACAGATCGAAAGAGGCGCAGACCTCCAGCCTGGGATCCTCCTAAACTACTCCTGGTCGTCGTCGGCAGCCCGCACGTAGTAGTAGGCACCTCCAGTGTAGTAGGAGTCGTCGTCAACGGTGGCGTCTGGCTCCTGGGCTCCGTCATCTGGTTGCGACAACCATGTAGAAGAGAAAGGGGGAAAAGAGGGAGAAAAGCAACCATGAGTACTCATCCAAAGTACCCGCAAGCAAGGATCTACACTACATATGCATGGGTATATGTGTAAAGAGGAAATATCGGTGGACTGAACTGCAGAATGCCAGACTAAGAGGGGGATTGCTAGTCCTATCGAAGACTACGCTTCTGGCAGCCTCCGCCTTGCAGCATGTAGAAGAGAGTAGATTGAAGTCCTCCAAGTAGCATCGCATAGCATAATCCTACCCGGCGATCGTCCCCTCGTCGCCCTGTGGGAAAGCGATCACCGGGTTGTCTCTGGAACTTGTCTGGGTGTGTTTTATTAAGTAACCGGTTCTAGTTGCCATAAGGTCAAGGTACAACTCCGGGTCGTCCTTTTACCGAGGGACACGGCTATTCGAATAGATCAACTTCCCTGCAGGGGTGCACCACATAACCCAACACGCTCGATCCCCTTTGGACGGACAAACTTTCCTAGGTCATGCCCGGCCTCGGAAGATCAACACGTCGCAGCCCCACCTAGGCACAACAGAGAGGTCAGCACGCCGGTCTAAATCCTATGCGCGCAGGGGTCTGGGCCCATCGCCCATTGCACATCTGCATGTTGCGAATGCGGCCGCGAGCATACCTAGCAACCTCCATTACAAAGGAAGTTGCGTTACACGGTCCAACCCGGCGCGCGCTGCTCAGTCGCTGACGTCAAGAAGGCTTCGGCTGATACCACGACGACGAGTGCCCATAACTGTTCCCGCGTAGTTGGTTAGTGCGTATAGGCCAGTGTCCAGACTCAGATCAAATACCAAGATCTCGTTAAGCGTGTTATTATGAAGTTACCGTGAACGCCAACCAGGGCCAGGGCCACCTCTCGCCTAGGTGGTCTCAACCTGCCATGTCGCTCCGCCACAAAGATCCAAACAGAGGGCCGTCGGGACAAATGTCCTTTCAGCCCCGAATCCGTGAATTACTCGCGGGTACTCAACGAGCCGACCTGACTTTAGTCACTATCTGTAGAGTATGTATATGTATAGTATATACCCGTGATCACCTCCCGAGGGATCACGGCCCGATAGTATAGCAAGGCAGACTAACAAGAATGTAGGGCTAATGATGATAAACTAGCATCCTATACTAAGCATTTAGAATTACGGGTAAGGTATCAATGACTGTGGCAACAATGAAAGGCTATGCAACCGAATAGGAGTAACCGAACAGTAACATACTACACTACTCTAATGCAAGCAGTAGAGAGAAGAATAGGCGATATCTGGTGATCAAGGTGGGGCTTGCCTAGTTGCTCTGGCAAGAAGGAGAGGTCGTCAACTCCGTAATCGAACTAGGCAGCAGCAGCGTCGGTCTCGTAGTCTACCGGAGAGAAGAGGGGGAAGAAACAGTAAATACAATGCAAACATAAGCATGACGATGCATGACATGACAATGAGCGGTGTTAGGTGTGCCCTAACGCGGTAGTAGGTGATACCGACGAGAGGGGGAAACAACCGGGAAAGTATCCCCTGTGTTTCGCGTTTTCGAACAGGTGATCCGGAGGGGGAAAGTTGCATGTCCTCTATGCTAGGGATGTGTGGCGGACGAACGGGCGGTGTATCCGGAATTGTCTCGTCGTTCTGAGCAACTTTCATGTACAAAGTTTTTCCATCTGAGCTACGGTTTATTTTATATTAATTTTTAAAGTTTTAAAACATTTTCTAAATTATTATTATTAAATTAATTCAAAATTATTATTGCATCAGCATGACGTCAGCATGATGTCAACAGTCAACAGAGGTGTTGACTGGTCAAACTGACGTGCGGGACCCACCTATCATACACTGTTTAGGTTATTTAGGACTTAGCTAATCTAATTATTGTTTAACTAAATTAACTAGTTAATTAGATTAACTAAACATGATTGATTAACTTAATTAAGCCACTAATTAATTAATTAAATATTAATTTTATTAATTCATTTCTATTTTATTTTATTTTATTTTAAAGAAACGTTCTGGGGCTGGGCCCCGTTTGTCATAGGCCCTAGGGGCCAAACGGGCGCTGCTTAGCGGGTGTGGTCTTTGGGCTAACGGGCTTCCCGATGGTGCAGCGCGGCGGCCGGCGCCGAGCGCGGCCAGATGGGAGGGGCTGCGTGGCTCAGCCGGCGACCATGGCCGGAGCGGGCGGCGCAGCGAGGTCGTAGTGGTGCGCGAAAGCACGAGCGGGCCGGAGCGTGACGGAAATGGGGAAGGGCGAGGCGCTGGGTGCGGCTCGAGCGCGACGAAGCGAGGGTCGCGACGGGCGCGGGCGTAGCGCAGGGCGGTAGAGAAGGCCGGGGCGTCGCGAACGGCGCCGGCGACCGAGGGAAAAGGGGGAGAGAGGGGTCCTCATGGGGGGTCGTAGGGGACAAGGCAGTGGTGCTCGAGGTGGGGGACGAGGACGACGCATGCAGGGGAGGCAATTCGGCGAGGGAGCGTTCCGACCAGGCGGCTCCGATGTGGTCCAGGCGGCGGCGTTGATGTGGTGCCCCGATCCAGTTCTGGATCGGGGAGGGGGTGACGACGGGTAGGCGAGCGACGGGGTCGAGGAGGCAAGGGCGGGGCGGCGCCAGAGACGAAGAGCGGCGCCGGGGAACGCCGGCGGCGAGGTGGGCAGCGGGGCCCCGGGGTCGGAGCCCGATCCGGATCGAGGGGGAGTGAGGGTGGAGAGGGGATCGTGCGGGGGAGGTCCGTCGATGGAGGCCTTCGGGCGACAGCGGACGAGGCGGGCCGTCGGGGGCGACGCGGTAGGCGCGGCGGGGTTGAGCCCCTCCCCGATCCAGATGGGATCGAGAGGAGAGTGGGAGATACGTGGGTGAGTGGGGGCGAGTGGGAGCTGTCGGTTAGGGTTCTGGTAGGTGGTGGGATAAGTGAGTGAGGGGGCGGCCTGGGCCGGCCGTCCAGCTGGGCCAGTGGGCCAAGGCCCCTGGGGAGCCGGGGTGTTTTCTTTCGTTTTGTTTTATTTTTTTACTCTTTATTTATTTTTCTTTTCTGTTTTATTTCTAGTTTCTCTTTTATTTATATCTAATATTAAAATAATCCCTAATTTAGTAATACATTAAAACCCACTACAACAAAAGGTTGTACCCCAAAACAATTTAGTTTAGTATTTTTTTAATTATAAAAGCATTTTAATATTGGTTTTTGCTACTGTTTTATTCACCTAAGGGTATTTAAACATTTTATAAAAATGTGGTTTCTCCACCATAATTACATATGCATTAGTTGGATCACTCAGAACATTTTAGTTTTAATATTTGAAAACTTTTATTATTTCATTGATTTTCAATTTTAATTTGAATCAGTTTCAAACTAACGCGAGGTTAGCAACAGTAATCTAGGTGACGTGGCATCATTAGTAGAGGGTTATTGTTGCTTAATTATCCGGGCGTCACTGTGACATGGAGGTCTGCTACGTCACGAGCTTGCGTTGGATTTCCCCGAAGAGGAGAGGATGATGCAGCACAGTAGCGTAAGTATTTCCCTCAGTTTTTGAGAACCAAGGTATCAATCCAGTAGGAGACCACGCGCAAGTCCCTCGTACCTGCACAAAAGAATAGCTACTGGCAACCAACGCGATTAGGGGTAGTCAATCCCTTCACGGTCACTTACGAGAGTGAGATCTGATAGAGATAATATTTTTGGTATTTTTGGTATAAAGATGCAAAGTAAAAAGTAAAAGCAAAGCAAGTAAATAAAGTGATGGAGATTGATATGATGAGAATAGACCCGGGGGCCATAGGTTTCACTAGTGGCTTCTCTCAAGAGCATAATATTCTACGGTGGGTGAACAAATTACTGTTGAGCAATTGATAGAATTGAGCATAGTTATGAGGTTATCCAGGCAATGATCATGTATATAGGCATCACGTCCGTGACAAGTAGACCAAAACAATTCTGCATCTACTACTATTACTCCACTCATCGACCGCTATCCAGCATGCATCTAGAGTATTAAGTTAAAAAACAGAGTAACGCCTGTAAGCAAGATGACATGATGTAGAGCGAATAAATTCATGCAATATGATAAATACCCCATCTTGTTATCCTCGATGGCAACAATACAATACGTGCCTTGCAACCCTTTACATCCTGGGTAAGGTCACCGCAAGATTGAACCCAAAGCTAAGCACTTCTCCCATTGCAAGAACTACCAATCTAGTTGGCCAAACCAAACGGATAATTCGAAGAGACTTGCAAAGATAACTTAATCATACATAAAAGAATTCAGAGAAGAATCAAATATTTTCCATAGATAAGCTGGACCATAAACCCACAATTCATCGCTCTCAACAAACACACCGCAAAAACAAGATTACATCGAATAGATCTCCACGAGAGAGGGAGAGAACATTGTATTGAGATCCAAAAAGAGAGAAGAAGCCATCTAGCTACTAGCTATGGACCCGAAGGTCTATAGTAAACTACTCACACTTCATCGGAGGGGCTATGGTGTTGATGTAGAAGCCCTCCGTGGTAGTTGCCCTCCCATGAGCTCCGAACAGGCCCCAAGTTGGGATCTCGTGGATACAGGAAGGTACGGGCGGTGGAATTAGGTTTTTGGCTCCGTCCCGATCTGTTGGGAATGCGTAGGTATATATAGGAGGAAGGAGTACGTCGGTGGAGCGTCGGGGCCCACGAGGCGGGCGCGCCCGGGGGAGGGGCGCCCCCACCCTCGTGACCGCCTGGCACTCCTTGGAGTAGGGTCCAAGTCTCTGGATCACGTTCGATGAGAAAATCACGTTCCGAAGGTTTCATTCCATTTGGACTCGATTTGATATTCTGCTTTCTTGAAACACCTTTGAAATAGGCAAAAAACAGCAATGCAGGCTGGGCCTTCGGTTAATAGGTTAGTCCCAAAAATAATATAAAAGTGGAAAATAAAGCCCATTATAGTCCAAAACAATAGATAAAGTAGCATGGAGCAATCAAAAATTATAGATACATGGGAGACATATCAGGCATCCCCAAGTTTAATTCCTGCTCGTCCTCGAGTAGGTAAATGATAAAAAGAGAATTTTTGATGCGGAGTGATACTTTGCCATAATTTCAATGTAAATCTTCTTAATTGTGATATGAATATTCAGATCCGAAAGATTCAATACAAAAGTTCATATTGACATAAAAATAATAATACTTCAAGCATACTGTCGGTGTCAAAACCGGCGGATCTCGGGTAGGGGGTCCCGACCTGTGCGTCTAGGCGGATGGTAACAGGAGACAAGGGACACGATGTTTTTACCCAGGTTCGGGCCCTCTCGATGGAGGTAAAACCCTACTCCTGCTTGATTAATATTGATGATATGGGTAGTACAAGAGTGGATCTACCACGAGATCAGAGAGGCTAAACCCTAGAAGCTAGCCTATGGTATCATTGTTCTTCGTCCTACGACTAAAACTCTCCGGTTTATATAGACACCGGATAGGGTTAGGGTTACACAGAGCTGGTTACAATGGTAGGAGATCTACATATCCGTATCGCCAAGCTTGCCTTCCACGCCAAGGAAAGTCCCATCCGGACACTTGACGAAGTCTTCAATCTTGTATCTTCATAGTCCAGGAGTCCGGCCAACGGTGATAGTTCGGCTATCCGGACACCCCCTAATCCAGGACTCCCTCAGTAGCCCCCGAACCAGGCTTCAATGGCGATGAGTCCGGCCCGTAGATTGTCTTCGGCATTGCGAGGCGGGTTCTTCTCCAAATTCCATATACTTGTCGAATAGTGTCCGGCTTCTGATAAATGTTACGCTCCTTGGCTTCCACGCCAAATAATGACCATCTTCCACGTGTTGAATGAATGCGAAAAGCCAGGGTATTTTTACACTTATCCCCCTAGCTGTGCAAATGAGCCGTCTATAAAAAGGGACTTGGATCTAGATCCGAGTCACACCATCCTCCCTCCGCGAGCTTTCATCGGAGCGCCTCTGACAAAAATCCATTCCATCATGGACAGTCGACGCGGCTCCTCCTCTCGCGCTCCTAGCCCTCAGCCTAGAACTGGGGAGAGATGCTCAGTCCCGCATAGCGAGCTAGTGACACTCCAAACCAAGGGATTTTATCCCCCAGCCTTCATGGTTCCGGTTCGAGCCGGACTCGCCACCTATAAGGGCGGAAAGCAAGCGGAGAGTGTCCCCGATCCCTTCAAAGGAGAGCGGGTATGCTTTATCTCTTATCTAGTAAGAGAACTCGGATTTCCTATTCATCCGTTTCTCCGGGGGCTCTTGGAGTTCTACGGCCTCTAGTTGCACCACCTTACGCCTGCCTCCATTTTGCACATCGCGGGCTTCGTGGCCCTTTGCGAACTGTTCTTGGGCGTCGAGGCTCATTTTGCACTGTGGAAGAGATTATTCTGCCTTGTACCCCGTTCTCATGAGGGGTCAATATATCAAGTGGGCGGAGCCGAGCTGTGGCGCATCGCCGGGACCGGATATCTATCCGGAACCCCGAAGAAGGCGTCCGAAGACTGGCCTTGGGAATGGTTTTATATAGAAGACGTCCCGCTGCCGGATCCTGTTCGGATCGGTCTCCCGGAGTTCAGCAATGCTCCTTTGAAGAAACGCCTGAGTTGGCGCCCGCGGAGCCCGCTGAGGGAAGACGACAGGGACGTCATTTACCTGATGAGCCGAATAAGATTGTTAGCTCATTCCGGACTGACCATGATCAATGTCATGGCCACATGTATTATGCGGGGGGTGCAGCCGCTCCAGTATAGGGGCCACCCCATGTGGGATTTCAACAGGGAGGACGATGCCACCCGTCATGGCCGTAAGGGCCCGGGATCGGTCACCGATCTGGTGAAGATCTTGTCCGCGCTGTACAAGGGAGAAGAGGAGGATTTTCTCCGCGTCAGCCCATTGAACGGATTTTCTATGAACGGTTAATCCTCAAAGCTGGGTAAGCGGACATTTCTTTTTCGCACATCCGATCCGTATTCCCATGGTTAGGTAACGCATTTTGTGATTTTGACGCAGGAACTGCGCCAGGCCGTAAAAGACATAAACAGCCCGCCTCCACAACCCGAGGACCCGGAACGGCTCCTCGGTCCGGCCTCCCAAGAGGATCCGGACATATTTGTGGAGCTGATTGATGGGGTATTTCACCAACTGAGCATCGATAATGCCTTGGTTGCCATTACGGCCGATTACCCCGCAATACTTCCAGCCTCACAGGTAACTGAGACCGAGGTCCCAATACTCTGATAATAACCCATCCGTGCTTATTTTTTATCACCGTATACCAATGGTGTTTCGCAGGGGGTGCCTTCGAGGCAGGAGGCCGAGCCCGCGGCGGCTAGCCAACAAGGCAGCACGGCCCCGCAGGCTAAAAAGAAGTGCGGTCCGGATCGAACGCCGCCAAGAACGGTATGGCGCGTCACAATCTTCCCAGGATTGATTCCTGGAAGGCGTACTAACGCTAGTGCCCTTTTTAGGAAAAAGAGCGCTCGCCGGACTGTGTCCGAAGAGGTTGCCAATCGAGCCTCCGCCAGCCCGGCTCCAAAGCCGGGTCCAGAAGCGGAGGCGAGCACGAGGCGCAAGGCGTCGGATGCTCCTCCGACGAGAGGATGCCGACAGATTGTCCGCCACCAACTCCGAGGTGGAGAGTGCCATGAATCACATGCGCCACGGACAGTTCTTCGTGACGCATGTTTCTCCCAAGAGGCATTGAATGCCTTCAATTCGGGAGATGCGCACCTCCGTGCCGCTCAAGATGGCCTAGCCAGAGCCATGGAGCAGTATGTAAAGGACATACGAGTAAGGAAATTTGACGGTTATATATGCCAGTAGCCCCCGAGACTTAAAGTAGTTAGAATAACTGATTTAAGGATCATTTGTTGTGCAGGATCTTACAAAAAAGAATACCCGACTGTCCCAGGAGCTTGAAGAATGCAAGGCCCAACTTGAGGCCGCACTAGCCGCTACAGGGGGAGCCACAGAGACCCCCTCTGGTAATATATGCTTCAAAAGATAAGTAGTTTGTGAAGTGCGGCGTGTGTGTAAATCTGACAATAATATTGCAGATGGCGCCGGACTAGATCCGGACAAGCAACAGCTCTTGCGCCGGTTGAAGGCCGGCGAGAATGTGCTTACAAGGGTGAGGCAAGAGAAAAATAATCTCCAAGATGCCAACACCCAGCTGGGTGAGGAACTAAAGGATGTTCGTGTCCAGCTGTCTGACTCCGTGAAGGAGAGTCGGCGACTTCGTCGCGGCATTTATAGTAAGTGCTTGAGCGAACTTTGAAAAAGAGTTCAGCGAGGAAGTCAACTAATAGAGTTATGTCTGTAGGTATGCTCACGGGTCGTCCTGCAGAGGAAATGCCAGTTCCCACGGGTGACCTTCTTCGAAGTTATTGCAACTGCACGAACGAAGTTCGGCAGGTGATGAAAGGCGTCGCCTGTGCCTTGTGGCCATCTATCTCCCTGCCCGGGAGGCCTTGGAGAGCTTGCAGAGAAGCTTCAGGAGCACGGCGGCGCTCCGACTATGGAAGATATCGGCCTGTCGTCCCAGCGCCAGGGAGGCTCGGGCCATGGTGAAGACGCGGTACACGAAGGCGGACCCAAACCACATGGCCGAGGTCGGACCTGTGGGGCCCGACGGGAAGGAGATCCCTGTGAGCTTAGTGTATGGCCAAGTAGAGTTGGCCGCAAAGTATTCCGAGCAGGACTATAAACTAGACAGCCTATTAGATGGCATTGAAGAGGAATACAATCAGTCAATTTGACTATGTAATTTAAAATGACATGTAAAATGCCTTCTAGCCGGATTGTAGATCGTTTGTCGTAACGGACCTTTTCGCTTCAACCTCGGGACCCAATAGTCTGGAGTGTGTCCGAATACCCTCGCGGTTATGTAAAAACCGGAGCATGCATGGAGACCAGGTGTAGGGGTCATGAGTGCTTTATCAGACAAGTGCCCAACTAGTTATGTTACATTACATGGTTAGTAAGAAACATCTTCCAGGGAGAATAGTTCCGTTAGGGGTTCCTTTCCCTGGGAGGCATGCCCTAAAGTGCATGTCCGGACTGCGAAAAAAGCAGAAAAGCATCCGGGGGCAGATAAATGAAAAATAAAAAATCGTCTTTTAGTTCACCGACCGAATATTCCCTTAAGAACGCTAGCTTTCGGCTTCACCTAGTCTGAGGTACACGTCCGGCTGACCCGGCGGTAACAATCGCAGAGGTGCTCCCTTTACCACCTAGCCGAACAATCGGGAACGTAGGGGTAAGCACAGGAGCCAGGCAACCCAACTTGGCCAAAACTTAAGTCATATCGATGCATATAATGGTGAATAAAAGGTACATGCGGAAGTGTGACACATGTGTTGGGCATAAAGCCCGTATAAATAAGCTTTTGTTAAAGAAGCCCCCAGGTATAATGAGCGCGGATAGCGTGTCAAGTGTGTGCGAACAATGCACAAACGAGCCTTTAACGGCTTCGGAAAAAAGGAGGAAGAAGGAGAGTAATAAAAGACAGCTTAAAGTATAAAATATAGACAGAGGAAGGAGACGAACTCAGAATCCGCGCTTAGGCGAGAATCTTCGGAGACGGGCTGCGTTCCATGGGTTCGGCTCGAGTCGGTTATCCGATGCGTTTCGCAGACGGTACGCTCGCCCGGTCAGGACTTGGTCAATGATGAAGGGACCCTCCCATTTGGGCTTTGAGTCTGTCCTTTTTCTTGTCTAGCAGGCATAGAACTAGTTCGCCAACATTGTAAGCTTTGGCCCGTACTTCCCTTCTTTGATATCTTTGAGCCTGCTATTGATATAATGCGGAACGAGCTTTTGCCACGTCGCGCTCCTCCTCCAAGGCGTCCAGACTGTCCTGCCGATCGAGCTCGGCTTCTCTTTCTTCGTACATGCGCACGCGAGGTGAGTCATGAATTATGTCACAGGGCAAAACTGCCTCTGCGCCGTATACCATAAAAAATGGTGTGAATCCCGTAGTGCGATTCGGCGTGATCCGCAGCCCCCAGAGTACGGAGTCGAGCTCCTCTACCCAGTGCGTGTTAGATTCCTTGAGGGACCGCACTAGTCTGGGTTTAATGCCGCTCATGATTAGACCGTTTGCTCGCTCGACTTGACCGTTAGTTTGGGGGTGATAGACTGAAGCGTAGTTGAGCTTGATGCCCATGTTTTTGCACCAGAGTTTGACCTCGTCGGCCGTGAAGTTCGTGCCGTTATCAGTGATGATGCTATGGGGGACGCCGTAATGGTGTACTACCCCTGATATGAAGTCTATCACCGGTCCGGATTCGGCCGTCTTAACAGGCTTGGCCTCTATCCATTTGGTGAATTTATCCACCATGACCAATAGGTATTTTTGCTTGTGGGTTCCTCCTTTAAGGGGTCCAACCATGTCAAGCCCCCAGACCGCGAAGGGCCAGTTGATGGGTATAGTTTTGAGGGCGGTGGGTGGCATGTGGCTTTGATTAGCAAAGAGCTGGCAACCGACGCATCGTTGGACTAAGTCCTGAGCGTCTGCCCGGCCGTCGGCCAATAAAATCCTGTACGGAAGGCCTTGCCTACAAGGGCCCGGGCTGCGGCATGGTGCCCACCGAGTCCGGCATGAATTTCAGCCAGGAGATTCCGCCCTTCCTCTTCGGAGATACACCTTTAAGGACTCCGGTTGTGCTTTTCTTATAAAGTTCTCCCTCATGGACCTCATATGCTTTAGACCGCCGCACTATGCAGCGGGCCTTGTTTTGGTCCTCGGGAAGTTCCTGCCTAGTTAGGCAGGCTAGGAATGGTTCTGTCCACGGGGCAATGACTGCCATTATTGCGTGGCCTGACAGTGTTATTTCGTTGGCGGAACCACCAACTATGTCGGAATGTTCGGTGTGGGGCAGTTTGGTTGGGTCCGGGTTGTTATTTCCGGACTCTCCCTCCCATAATACGGATGGCTTGAAAAGCCTCTCTAGGAAGATGTTGGGGGGGACGGCATCGCGCTTTGCGCCAATGCGTGCCAACACGTCTGCTGCCCGGTAGTTATCCCGGGCTATATGGTGAAATTCGAGCCCCTCAAACCGAGCTGACATTTTTAGGACGGCATTGCGATAAGCTGCCATTTTCGGATCCTTGGCATCAAAGTCCCCATTTATTTGGGATATCGCAAGCTTCGAATCCCCGCGCACCTCTAGGCGTTGAATGCCCATGGAGACTGCCATCCGGAGACCATGTAGAAGGGTCTCGTATTCGGCTGCGTTGTTGGAGTCCGTGTACATTATTTGAAGTACGTATTGGACTGTATCTCCAGTTGGGGACGTCAGAACGACGCCAGCCCCCAATCCGGCCAACATTTTGGAGCCGTCGAAGTGCATGATCCAGTTGGAATATGCGCCGTACTCTTTAGGGAGTTCGGCTTCAGTCCATTCGGCGACGAAGTCAGCCAAAACTTGTGACTTAATAGCTCACCGTGGCTTGTAGGTTATGTCGAACAGGAGGAGCTCAATGGCCCATTTAGCAATCCGGCCAGTTGCGTCGCGGTTGTTTATAATGTCATTAAGAGGTACTTCAGAGGCTACTATTATCGAACACTCTTGAAAGTAGTGTCGCAGCTTCCGGGATGCCATGAACACCGCGTATGCTATCTTTTGATAATGCGGGTACCGTGACTTGCATTGAGTTAGAACAGTGGACACGTAGTAAACTAGTTTTTGGAGAGGGAACTTGTGTCCGTCCGTTTCTCGTTCGACAACGAGCACCGCTCTTACAACTTGATGGGTTGCTGCGATGTATAATAGCATTGGTCCGCCCATGTTGGGCGCGGCCAGGACCGGATTTGTTGCCAATATGGCCTTGATTTCTTCGAGTCCGGCCGTGGCGGCATCCGTCCACTCGAAGTGTTCGGTGCGGCTTAGAGCCGCCATGCCTTTTCTCCTAAGCGGGAGATAAAGCGGCTTAGAGCCGCCACGCATCCAGTCAATTTTTGTATTTGTTTGAGGTCTTTGGGGATATCCAATTGTGACAGGGCTCGGATCTTGGCTGGGTTTGCTTCAATTCCTCTACCGGATACAATGAAGCCCAAGAGCTTTCCGGCTGGTACGCCGAAAACGCATTTTCCAGGTTGAGCTTGATGTCATATGTTCGGAGATTATCGAATGTGAGCCTCAAGTCGTCGACTAGGGTTTCGACATGCTTGGATTTGACGACCACGTCGTCTACGTATGCCTCCACTGTTTTGCTGATCTGGTTTGCGGACATATACGAATCATGCGCTGATATGTTGCGCCGGCGTTTTTGAGCCCGAAGGGCATTGTGTTGAAGCAGAATGGGCCGTATGGAGTGATGAATGTCGTTGCGGCTTGGTCAGGCTCTGCCATCTTAATTTGGTGGTAGCCGGAGTATGCGTCGAGGAAACACAATGAATTGTGTCATGCGGTAGCGTCGATAATTTGATCGATGCGGGGGAGGGGGAAGGGATCCTTTGGGCAATCCTTGTTAAGGTACTTAAAATCGACACATAGGCGCTAGGATTTGTCCTTCTTTGGTACCATTACCGGGTTTGCTAGCCAGTCCGGATGTTTAATATCTCTGATGAATCCGGCCTCCAATAGTTTGGCTAGCTCCTCACCCATGGCCTGTCTCTAGGGTACGGAGAAACACCGAAGAGCTAGTTTGACTTGCTTGAATCATATTAGGATATCAAGGCTGTGATCGGCCAGCCGGCGTGGGATTCTGGCATGTCCGAAGGGTGCCGAGCAAAATGTCCCGATTTTCGGCAGAGGAATTCTCGTAGTCTGGCGTCCACATCAGGGTTTAATTGTGCCCCGATGGAGGCCGTTTTGTAGGGTCCGTTGGATGGACTTGGAATTTGACTATTTCATCTGCCGGTTTAAAAGAGGTGGACTTGGATCTCTTATCGAGTATCACATCGTCCCTGTTTACCGTGGAGCGCAGCGCAGTGAGTTCCTCTACCGCTAGGGCTTAGGATAGTGCATCAAGGGAAGTAAGGCTGTTTTATTTTCGGCGCGGAGCGCTATGTCTGGGTCACTAGCGAGAGTGATAATTCCGTTGGGTCCGGGCATTTTGAGCTTCATGTACCAGTAATGGGGTATAGAGCTTGAAAAATTATGAATGCCTCTCGCCCTAATAGAGCGTGGTATCCGCTGCTGAACGGGGCCACTTGGAATGTGACCTCCTCGGACCTATAATTGTCCGGCGTGCCGAACACCACATCCAGTGTGATCTTTCCTGTACAGCATGCTTCCTGACTGGGGATTATTCCTCTAAAGGTTGTGCTGCTTTGCTCAATGCGGCTCCAGTCTATTTCCATTTTTCGAAGGGTTTCCTCGTAGATGAGGTTTAATCCGCTGCCGCCGTCCATTAGTACCTTGGTAAGGCGAAGTCCCACTATTGGACTGAGGACCAATGCGGCTGGTGCTCGGGCTGTTCGGAATTTAAGTTCGTCACTGGCGTTAAAGGTAATAGCCGTGTGACTCCATGGATTTATTGTTGCTATCTGGTAGACTTCGCAAGGCTGCGGAGAGTTCGTTTCCGCATATTATTTGATACGAAAGTCTCGAAGACTGTTAATACCGTACTGATATTGCTGGGCTGGTGCTCTGGAGCTAAGAGCTCTTCGCCACTTTTGGCCACCTGCCGTAGTATCCAACATGCTCTAAGGCTATGAGTTGGAGTGGCGCCCTCTGTGCTATGAATTTTCTAGGGTCCATTGAGCCATCCCTCCAGTATGGTTCCATGCCCTTTGGGGGGTTTTTGCTTTTTGGTATGTAACCCAGGTGCTTGGTGATGATGCACCCTTTTATTTCGGACTAGAGTCGTATTCGGGGCCGGATTATCCCAAAATTTGATTTCGGTTTTCCAGGCGCTCTCCATCACGCAGTACTTTCGTACTATGGACGCCAAGTCAATGGCGTGTAATTTCAATGACGACTTATGGCGTTTAGGATCCCCTTGTCCGTGCAATTATTGCAGAAGAATGAGATTGCGTCCTCCTCGGCAATCCTTTATCCTGTCCATAACCAGGAGGAATCGCCCAATAATGATGTGCTATTTCACCGGCTCTTGCGGATTTGGGATAGATCGCTTATGTTTGGGTGGGCGGTGGAATTAAATTCAAACCCCGTCCGATCTAAGACTCAGGGGCCAAGAAGTTTCCGAACTTGGGCGTGGGTTCTTGGAGGTTGTCCAATGAATCTAGCCCGCTGCCTGACTTTAAGTTCAGGGCTTGAGTGGTGTCCTCCCTCCGGGAATCCGGCATGGAGGGTCAAGAATCCGGACATAGCTAGTCCTTAAGGTAGGAGAAGAGTCGTCGTATTGTTCCTCTACCACAGCAACGTGGTGGGTAGCCTGGGGAGAGTTGATCTCTCTCAGATCGGTTTTAAGCCCAATCTGATTGAAGTCTGTAGAGACTCCCAGGGCGGCGATGCGATCCAAGAGCTCGTTTAAGGAAGAGAGTTCCATCGGATCTAACTGCTCGGCGAGTTCCGAGTTAACGTGAAGATTGCTTTCGATGACCCGAGAAGTCATCGTCGGCATGGCGGCCGAACGGGCGGTCATAAGAAAACCGCCTAGCCGGAGAGATTGGCCGGTGGCTAAAGCTCCTTTAGCAACGGTGCCGTCTTTAAAGACGGGATGAGGCATCCTTCCTGACAGCGACGATACAGAGGAACTCTCAATGAAAGCACCAATGTCGGTGTCAAAACCGGCGGATCTCGGGTAGGGGGTCCCGAACTGTGCGTCTAGGCGGATGGTAACAGGAGACAAGGGACACGATGTTTTTACCCAGGTTCGGGCCCTCTCGATGGAGGTAAAATCCTACTCCTGCTTGATTAATATTGATGATATGGGTAGTACAAGAGTGGATCTACCACGAGATCAGAGAGGCTAAACCCTAGAAGCTAGCCTATGGTATCATTGTTCTTCGTCCTACGGACTAAAACCCTCCGGTTTATATAGACACAGAATAGGGTTAGGGTTACACAGAGTCGGTTATAATGGTAGGAGATCTACATATCCGTTTCGCCAAACTTGCCTTCCACGCCAAGGAAAGTCCCATCCGGACACGGGACGAAGTCTTCAATCTTGTATCTTCATAGTCCAGGAGTCCGGCCAACGGTGATAGTTCGGCTATCCGGACACCCCCTAATCCAGGACTCCCTCACATAGTAATCAAAATAATTATGTCATCTCAAAATAACATGGCCAAAGAAAGTTCATCCCTACAAAATAATATAGTTAGGCTATGCTTCATTTTCGTCACACAAAGATGTTCCCAACTTCTATACCCCCGATGACAAGCCAAGCAATTGTTTCATACTTAAATAATCTCAAACTTTTTCAACCTTCACGCAATACATAAGCGTGAGCCATGGATATAGCACTATGGGTGGAATAGAATATGATGATGGGTATTGTGTGGAGAAGACAAAAAAGGAGAAAGTATCACATTGACGAGGCTAATCAACGGGCTATGGAGATGCCCATCAATTGATGTCAACATGAGGAGTAGGGATTGCCATGCAACGGATGCACTAGAGATATGAATGCTCAACAAAAGAAAACTAGTGGGTGTGCATCCAACTTGCTTGCTCATGAAGACCTAGGGCATTTGAGGAAGCCCATCGTAGCAATGTACAAGCCAAGTTCTATAATGAAAAATTCCCACTAGTATGAAAAAGACAACTTATGAGACTCACTATATGAAAAACATGGTGCTACTGTGAAGCACAATATATGAGACTCACTACATGAAGAATGAGGTGCTACTTTGAAGCACAAAATATGAGACTCATTACATGAAGAACATGGTGCTACTTTGAAGCACAAGTGTGGAAAAAGAGATAGTAGCATTGCCCTTTTTTTGGGCAATGCTCTAATAATTATGATCATCACACTTCTATTGACTACAACATGAGGATTACAACTGAAACTAGAACAAGGTATGACTCTATATGAATGCCTCCGGCGGTGTACCGGGATGGTGCAATGAATCAAGAGTGACATGTATGAAAATAATGCATGGTGGCTTTGCCACAAATACGATGTCAACTACATGATCATGCAATGGAAATATGACAAAAGTAATGTAAGTCATAATAATGATGGTGGAAGTTGCATGGCAATATATCTCGGAATGGCTATGGAAATGCCATAATAGGTAGGTATGGTGGCTGTTTTGAGGAAGATATAAGGAGGTTTATGTGTGATAGAGCGTATCGTATCACGGGGTTTGGATGCACCGACGAAGTTTGCGCCAACTCTCAATGTGAGAAAGGGCAATGCACTGTACCGAAGAGGCTAGCAATGGCGGAAAGGTAAAAGTGCGTATAATCCATGGACTCAACATTAGTCAAAAGAACTCATATACTTATTGCAAAAATTTAGAAGTCATCAAAAATTCAAGTACTACGCGCATTCTCCTAGGGGGATAGATTGGTAGGAAAAGACCATCGCTCGTCCCCGACCGCCACTCATAAGGATGCACAAGCCAGGTACACTTCATGCTTCAAATTTGTTACACAACTTTAACCATACGTGCATGCTACGGGACATACAAACTTCAACACAAGCATTTCTCAAATTCACAACTACTCAACCATCATGACTTTGATATTATTACCTCCATATCTCCAAACAATTATCAAGCATCAAACTTATCTTAGTATTCAACTCACTCAAAAGAAAGTTTCACATATCTTGAACACCAAGTATATTAACATTAAGCAAATTACCATGCTATTAACGACTCTCAAAATAATCTAAGTGAAGCATGAGAGATCAAGTTTCTTTAAAACAAATCCACCACCGTGCTCTAAAAGATCTAAGTGAAGCACTAGAGCAAAAATTATCACGCTCAAAAAGATATAAGTGAAGCACTATGAGCTAACTATCAAGCTCAAAAGATATAGGTGAAGCACATAGAGTATTCTATCAAATTCTAATTCATATATGGCTCTCTCAAAAGGTGTGTACAGCAAGGATGATTGTGGTAACTAACAAGCAAAGACTCAAATAATACAAGATGCTCCAAGCAAAACACATATCATGTTGGTGAATAAAAATATAGCTCCAAGTAAATTACCGATGGAAGTGGACGAAAGAGGGGATGCCTTCCGGGGCATGCCCATGCTTTGACTTTTTGGTGTCCTTGGATTATCTTGGGGGTGCCATGGGCATCCCCAAGCATAGGCTCTTGCCACTCCGTGTTCCATAATCCATCAAAAGAATTCACCCAAAACTTGGAAACTTTACAACACAAAACTCAATAGAAATCTCGTGAGCTCCGTTGGAGAAAGAAAACAAAAGACTACTTTAAGGTACTTGTCGGTGTCAAAACCGGCGGATCTCGGGTAGGGGGTCCCGAACTGTGCGTCTAGGCGGATGGTAACAGGAGACAAGGGACACGATGTTTTACCCAGGTTCGGGCCCTCTTGATGGAGGTAAAACCCTACGTCCTGCTTGATTAATATTGATAATGTGTGTTACAAGAGTGGATCTACCACGAGATCAAAGAGGCTAAACCCTAGAAGCTAGCCTATGGTATGATTGTTGTTCGTCCTACGGACTAAAACCCTCCGGTTTATATAGACACCGGATAGGGTTAGGGTTACACAGAGTCGGTTACAAAGGTAGGAGATCTACATATCCGTATCGCCAAGCTTGCCTTCCACGCCAAGGAAAGTCCCATCCGGACACGGGACGAAGTCTTCAATCTTGTATCTTCATAGTCTTGGAGTCCGGCCGATGATGATAGTTCGGCTATCTGGACACCCCCTAGTCCGGAACTCCCTCAGTACTGTAATGAACTCATTATTTATTTATATTGGTGTTAAAACTACTGTATTCCAACTTCTCTATGGTTCATAAACTATTTTACTAGCCATAGATTCATCAAAATAAACAAACAACACACGCAAAACAGAATCTGTCAAAAACAGAACAGTCTGTAGTAATCTATAACTAACGCAAACTTCTGGAACCCAAAAAGTTCTACCAAAATTAGACGGCCTGTACAATTTGTTTATTGATCAGCAGAAATTGGAATCAGTATTTTATCACGTTCTGGTAATTTTTAACAATTCGGGCACTGAGCACAAAGATTCTGGAAATTACAGCAAGATCAAATAACTATCATCCAAGAAGATCTAATAGGTCCAACATGGCACAAACACTAATTAAAAGATAAAACCACATCTAAACAGAGGCTAGATGGATTATTTATTACTAAGAAGCAAGGAAAAAATTGGGTTGTCTCCCAACAAGCGCTTTTCTTTAAAGCCTTTTTAGCTAGGCATTGAGATTTCAATGATGCTCACAAGAAAGACAAGAATTGAAGCACAAAGAGAGCATCATAAAACATGTGACAAACACATCTAAGTCTAACATACTTCCTATGCATAGGCATCTTATAAGCAAACAAATTATCAAGGCAAGCAAAAACTAGCATATGCAAGGAAGCGGGAAGAAACAATAGCAATCTCAACATAACGAGAGGTAAATTAGTAACATGAAAATTTCTATAACCATATTTTCCTCTATCATAATAATTACATGTAGGATCATAAGAAAATTCAACAATATAGCTATCACAAAGTATATTCTCAACACGATCCACATGCATGCAAAGTTGACACTCTTCCAAAATAGTGGGATTATCATTAACTAAAGTCATGACCTTTCCAAATCCACTTTTATCAAAAACTTTATAAGATTGAACATTCTCCAAATATGTGGGATCTAAAGTTAACACTCTTCTGAACCCACTTTCAATATTATTGCAAACAATATTATCAATCTCATATTCATCATGGGGCTTAAATAAATTTTCAAGATCATAATAAGAATCACCCCAATAACGATCATTGCAACAAGTAGTAGACATAGCAAAACTAGCATCCCGAAGCTTAGGGTTTTCAATCTTATTAGCACAATTGACATCAAAAGAATTTATAATAAAATCATTTCAATCATGCTTTTTATTCAAAGTTCTATCGTGAAGCACTTCATCACAATTTTCAGATTTACAGATTTTAGGCAAAAGATTATAAAGATAATCTAGTGCATCCAAATCACTAGGAATTGGTTCATCATAATTGGATCTTTTAAAAAGATTGGCAAGCGGATCAGGTTCCGTAGATATTGGCTTCTTTGTTTAGGAATAAATAAGCATCTAATCCAACACACGAGCAAACGGACGAGGAAAAGGCAATGGAAAGAGAGGAGTAGATTGGGAAAGAGAGGGCGAATAAAACGGCAAGGGTGAAGTGGGGGAGAGGAAAACGAGAGGCAAATGGCAAATAATGTAATGCGAGAGATAGGGATTGTGATGGGTACTTGGTATGTTGACTTTTGCGTAAGACTCCCCGGCAACGGCGCCAGAAATTCTTCTTGCTACGTCTCAAGCTTGCGTTGGATTTCCCCGAAGAGGAGAGGATGATGCAACACAGTAGCGTAAGTATTTCCCTCGGTTTTTGAGAACCAAGGTATCAATCCAGTAGGAGACCATGTGCAAGTCCCTCGTACCTGCACAAAATGATAGCTACTCGCAACCAACGCTTAGGGGTTGTCAATCCCTTCACGGTCACTTACGAGAGTGAGATCTGATAGAGACAATATTTTTGGTATTTTTGGTATAAAGATGCAAAGTAAAAAGTAAAAGCAAAGCAAGTAAATAAAATGATGTAGATTGATATGATGAGAATAGACCCGGGGGCCATAGGTTTCACTAGTGGCTTCTCTCAAGAGCATAAGTATTCTACGATGGGTGAACAAATTACTGTTGAGCAATTGATAGAATTGAGCATAGTTATGAGGTTATCCAGGCAATGATCATGTATATAGGCATCACGTCCGTGACAAGTAGACCGAAACGATTTTGCATCTACTACTATTACTCCACTCATCGACCGCTATCCAGCATGCATCTAGAGTATTAAGTTAAAAACAGAGTAACGCCTTAAGCAAGATGACATGATGTAGACGAATAAATTCATGCAATATGATAAATACCCCATCTTGTTATCCTCGATGGCAACAATACAATACGTGCCTTGCAACCCTTTACATCCTTTGGGTAAGGTCACCGCAAGATTCAACCCAAAGCTAAGCACTTCTCCCATTGCAAGAACTACCAATCTAGTTGGCCAAACCAAACGGATAATTCGAAGAGACTTGCAAAGATAACTTAATCATACATAAGAGAATTCAGAGAAGAATCAAATATTTTCCATAGATAAGCTGGATCATAAACCCACAATTCATCGGTCTCAACAAACATACCGCAAAAAGAAGATTACATCGAATAGATCTCCACGAGAGAGAGGGAGAACATTGTATTGAGATCCAAAAAGAGAGAAGAAGCCATCTAGCTACTAGCTATGGACCCGAAGGTCTGAAGTAAACTACTCAAACTTCATCGGAGGGGCTATGGTGTTGATGTAGAAGCCCTCCGTGGTAGATGCCCCCTCCGGCGGAGCTCCGGAACAGGCCCCAAGATGGGATCTCGTGGATACAGGAAGGTACGGCGGTGGAATTAGGTTTTTGGCTCCGTCCCCGATCTGTTGGGGGTACGTAGGTATATATAGGAGGAAGGAGTACGTCGGTGGAGCGTCAGGGGGCCCACAAGGCAGGGGGGCGCGCCCAGGGGGGAGGGGCGCGCCCCCCACCCTCGTGACCGCCTCTGGCACTCCTTGGAGTAGGGTCCAAGTCTCCTGGATCACGTTCGGTGAGAAAATCACGTTCCCGAAGGTTTCATTCCGTTTGGACTCCGTTTGATATTCCATTTCTTTGAAACACTGAAATAGGCAAAAAAACAGCAATTCTGGGCTGGGCCTCCGGTTAATAGGTTAGTCCCAAAAATAATATAAAAGTGGAAAATAAAGACCATTATAGTAAAAAACAATAGATAAAGTAGCATGGAGCAATCAAAAATTATAGATACGTTGGAGACGTATCAAGGTCACTACTGATATGTTAGTCAACACCTCCAATTCCATTTTCCATTTTTCTAATGATGAGATCATTCACAATGCAAACGGGTTAAGAGTTTCACTAGGTAGTAATGATAGTGAGATTTCTAAATCTGTTAATGACATTTTGGACCTGGAAGCGGAACGTGCCTTAGAGTTGATTCGTAACATAGTTGCGGTTAAACCTATGAACGATTCTGACATTGATGCCTTGGGAGTCAGGGTGCTTGATACGTTTTGTGCGGTTCTTTCCCCGTCTATTGCTGAGACTGAGGAGGATGATGGTTGTACACCTCTTGAGGAGAGTGTCCCGGTAGAGGGTCAGGAGGTTAGTTATGAGGATCCCGGTTGTGAGGACAGGGGAGAGGCTCAGAACAAGCCTAAGAGAAAATGGAAGCGTAAGATATATCCTGCTTCCGCGGTGCATAGAAGTGCTAGGGTCCGAACAACCAAAAAATTCCATGATGAACTATGAGAGGCATCTTTTGGAATAGCAGAGGTCTGATGGACTTGACTAAAAGAAGGTTTCTAGCAGATGCTTCCATTGAACATAGACTAGATTTTATTGCCCTTTCCGAGACTGGAAGGGACAATTTCTCTCCTCAGTTTCTGGGCACTTTATCCGGAGGTGTCGATTTTGATAGGCACTGCCTTCCTCCAAGAGGGAGATCGGGGGGGGGGGGGGATCCTACTAGGGGTGAGATGTGATGTGATGGAAGTCCAAAGTGTGGTCATGGGTGACTTCACAGTCAAATTTCGGGTCAGATCCAAATCTGATGGTTTTAATTGGGCACTGGTTGCGGTGTATGGGGTCGCACAGCCGGAATTAAAATCATACTTTTTGGCGGATCTCGTCCGTATTTGCGGGTCTGAACATCTACCAATCCTGATTGGGGGCGATTTTAACATCATTATAAGGAGAGAAGAAAAGAACAATGATAATTTCGACGCCAGGTGGTCGTTTATGTTTAATACCATCATTGAAAGCTTCGATCTTAGAGAGATAGAGCTTTCGGGGAGAAAATTCACTTGGGCTAAATACCTTGCAAAATCCGATGTATGAGAAGCTAGATCGAGTCCTAGCGAGCGTCGAGTGGGAACGGAAATTCCCCCTGGTTACAGTCCAAGCGTTATCCCGCGGTATCTCTGAACGCACCCCCCTGCTGGTTGACTCTTGTTAGGCAACACATGTGGGAAATAAAAATACCTTCTCTTTCGAACTTGCATGGTTTGAAAGACAAGGTTTCCTGGATCTGATAGCCAGGGAATTGGCGATAGATGCAGGAGGAAGGTCGTCTATGGAGAGATGGCAGAATAAGATTAGAAATTTGAGAAGTTTCTTGCGAGGGTGGCCTAAGCATCTCAGCGGGATCTATAAGGTTGAAAAGGAAAGGCTCCTTACACTTATCCAGTCCCTAGATGTAAAAGCCGAGTCCACAATTCTGCAATCCTCGGAGCTTCATGCCAAAATAGATGCGGAAATGCGATTGAAAGAGCTGTTGCGGGAAGAGGAGTTGAAGTGGCCTTTGCGAGCTAAGGTTCACAAAGTCGTCCAAGGGGACGCTAACACTCAATTCTTTCATATGATCGCTAATGGCAACCATAGAAAGAAAAGAATCTTTCAGCTTGAGCAAGATGAAGGGACGATCTTAGGGCAGGACAACTTAAAATTGTACATAACAAATTATTACAAGCAGCTGTTTGGGCCTCCAAAGGTTATTTTGTGTCCTTGGATGAGTCGAGGATTGAGGATGTACCTCAGCTGGCTGCTGATGAGAATGATGTACTAACTGCACCATTCTCGGAGAAAGAGGTGTTCGATGCGATTTCGCAGATGAAGAATAATAAAGCTCCGGCTCGGATGGATTTCCGGTGGAGTTTTATAAGAAATGTTGGCACATTATTGAAGGAGATCTGTTACCGATGTTCCATGATCTATTCTCCGGACAGCTTCAGTTGTTTCATTTCAATTTTGAAACAATAACCTTGCTCCCGAAGAAGACATAGGCTATGAGAATTGAGTAGTTTAGGCCTATCTGTCTTCTTAACGTTAGTTTCAAAACTTTTACTAAGGTTGGGACTAATAGACTCACACAGATTGTGCACTATGTGGTGCAGCCGACCCAAACTGCTTTCATGCTGGACAGAAACATCCTACAAGGGGTTGTGGTCCTTCATGAAACGCTCCATGAAATCCATACGAAAAAGCTAGACGGGGTTGTTTTCAAAGTGGATTTCGAAAAAGCGTATGATAAGGTTAAATGGACATTTTTGCAACAGGCTTTGCGTATGAAAGGCTTCGACCCGGCTTGGAGGAACCAGGTCGAATCCTTTACGCAAAATGGTAGTGTTGGAATCAAAGTGGATGATGACATAGGTCATTATTTCCAGACACACAAAGGCCTCAGACAAGGAGATCCGATGTCACCTATTCTTTTCAACATTGTAGTTGACATGTTGACCATTCTAATAGATAGGGCGAAGGATGCTGGTCAAGTAGGTAGCATGGTACCTCATCTTGTTGATGGAGGGGTGTCTATCCTACAGTACGCTAATGATACTATCATCTTTATGGAGCATGACTTGGCAAAAGTAAGAAACATGAAGCTGGTCTTATGCTTATTCGAACAATTGACCGGGTTAAAAATTAACTTTCATAGGAGCGAATTGTTCTGCTTTGGAAGAGTCAAAGAGGAACAAGAGGCCTACAAGCAACCTACAAGCAATTGTTCTGGTGTGAACTGGGAAATCTACCTTTTACGTATTTGGGTATACCAATTCACCATCGTAAGCTAACAAATAGAGAATGGAAGTGTATTGAGGATCGATTCGAAAAGAAACTGAGTTGCTGGAAAGGCAAGCTAATGCCGTACGGTGGTCGTTTAATTCTAATTAATTTGGTACTCACGAGCATGCCTATGTTTCTTTTGTCGTTTTTCGAGATACCAGTTGGATTTCGAAAAAGATTGGATTTCTATCGATCCCGTTTTTTCTGGCTGAGTGAGATGACCTGAAAAAGAAGTATAGACTCACTAAATGGGATATTATTTGTCGACCGAAAGACCAAGGGGGTCTAGGGATCTAAAATCTTGAGGTGAAAAACAGATGTCTTCTCAGCAAGTGGTTGTATAAGTTATCTGTAGAGTCGAACGCCACGTGGGCGCAGCTTTTGCGTAATAAGTACCTTCATTCCAAAACTTTGTCACAGGTGACAGTGAGGCCGACGGACCCACCTTTGTGGAAAGGGCTGATGAGAGTTAAAACAGCCTTTTTCAATAGAACAAAGTTTATAGTCGAAAACGGTACTTCCACGAGATTCTGGGAGGACACATGGCTAGGGGAAACCCCTCTCGCGCTTCAATATCCTTCCCTTTATAGCATTGTGCAACGAAGAGACGCTTTCGTTGCCAACGTGCTTCAGTCTACTCCCCTCAACATCCACTTAAGGAGAACACTTGCCGGAACCCGTTGGGAAGCCTGGCTCCATTTAGTGAGAAGATTGATGGATGTGCAACTTTCTCAACAGCCAGACACGTTGTGATGGAAGTTAGCCAGGAGTGGAGAGTTCACGGTTAAATCTATGTATTTAGATATGATTAACTCTAGCTCTATTCCTACTACCAAGTGATGTCTACTACACAACCTTCTTCTTGTAGACGTTGTTGGGCCTGCAAGTGCACTGGTTTGTAGGACAGTAGCAAATTTCCCACAAGTGGATGACCTAAGGTTTATCAATCCGTGGGAGGCGTAAGATGAAGATGGTCTCACTCAAACAACCCTGCAACCAAATAACAAAGAGTCTCTTGTGTCCCCAACACACCCAATACAATGGTAAATTGTATAGGTGCACTAGTTCGGCGAAGAGATGGTGATACAAGTGCAATATGGATAGTAGATATAGGTTTTTGTAATCTGAAAATATAAAAACAGCAAGGTAACTAATGGTAAAAGTGAGCGTAAACAGTATTGCAATGGTAGGAAACAAGGCCTAGGGTTCATACTTTCACCAGTGCAAGTTCTCTTAACAATAATAACATAGATAGATCATATAAAAATCCCTCAACATGCAACAAAGAGTCACTCCAAAGCCACTAATAGCGGAGAACAAACGAAGAGATTATGGTAGGGTACGAAACCACCTCAAAGTTATCCTTTTTGATTGATCTATTCAAGAGTTCGTAGTAAAATAACATAGAGCTATTCTTTCCGCTCGATCCATCATAGAGTTCATACTAGAATAACACCTTAAGACAGAAATCAACCAAAACCCTAATGTCACCTAGATACTCCATTGTCACCTCAAGTATCCGTGGGCATGATTATACGATATGTATCACACAATCTCAGATTCATTCAACCAACACAAAGTACTTCAAAGAGTGCCCCAAAGTTTCTACCGGAGAGTCAAGAAAATGTGTGCCAACCCCTATGCATAGGTTCATGGGCGGAACCCGCAAGTTGGTCACCAAAACATACATCAAGTGGCACGTGATATCCCATTGTCACCACAGATAAACACGGCAAGACATACATCAAGTATTCTCAAATAAAGACTCAATCCGATAAGATAACTTCTAGAGGAAAACTCAATTCATCACAAGAGAGTAGATGGGGGAGAAACATCATAAGATCCAACTATAATAGAAAAGCTCGCGATACATCAAGATCGTGCCATAGAGAGAACACGAGAGAGAGAGAGAGAGAGAGAGAGAGAGAGAGAGAGAGAGAGAGAGATCAAACACATAGCTACTGGTACATACCCTCAGCCCCGAGGGTGAACTACTCCCTCCTCGTCATGGAGAGCGCCGGGATGATGAAGATGGCCACCGGTGATGGATTGCCCTCCGTGTGGTGCCGAATGGACTTGAGAGGTTTTTGGTGGCTCTGAAGCTTGCGGCGGCGGAACTCCCGATCTATCTTCTCCGTGGATGTTTTTAGGCACGTGGGACTATATAGGCGAAAGAAGTCGGTCCGGGGTGCTCGAGGGCCCACGAGACAGGGGTGCGCCAGGGGGGGGCGCCCCCCTATCTCCTGGCCTCATCGAGGATCTTCTGACGTGAACGCCAAGTCTCCAGGATCATATTCTTCCAAAAAATCACGCTGCCGAAGGTTTCATTCCGTTTGGACTCTGTTTGATATTCCTTTTCTTTAAAATACTGAAATAGGCAATAAAACAACAATATGGGCTGGGCCTCCGGTTAATAGGTTAGTCCCAAAAGTAAAATAAGAGTGTATAATAAAGCCCATAATCATTCAAAACAGATAATAAAATAGCATGAATGCTTCATAAATTATAGATACGTTGAAGACGTATCACCAAGCATGTTTGGAATGTCAAGGTGCCTTTGAGAGTTAAAGTATTCATGTGGTTTGTACACAAACAAGTCATTTTAACTAAGAAAAAATTGACAGAGCGCAACTGGACTGGTTCCACGAGATATAGTTTTGTGATCGGGATGAGACCATCAAGCACCTCTTTCTTGACTGTCCGATGGAAGACTGTTCATATTCCTTTTAATATTACTCCTCCAAATAATATCAACACCTTATTTGGGACGTGGCTGGAAAGGATAGAATCCCAAACAGCGAGGCACATTCGCGTAGGAGTATGTGCTTTACTTTGGGCAGTCTGGAACTGCAGGAATGATTTGGTTTTTAATAGAACAACAAATACTCATTTTTTACAGGTTATATTCCGAGCCACTACTTTGATCCATATGTGGTCGTTACTCACTCAGACGGAGGCCAGGGAGCATTTGGTTACTGGATCTACCTGATGGGAGATGGTAGCTCGGGCTATATTCAGCCGGTTTGGATGGCGGTCATGTAATAGGATAGGCAATTAGTTTTCCTATCTTTCTTTTCCCAGCCGGTTGTGGCTTTTATCCTCGGCTCTTCATGAGCATTTTTGTGGTTAGCTTGTTTAAGACCTTGTGACTTGTGTTGAACTTATTTACTTTTCAATAAAGGTGTCTGTATGCATCGTTCTGATGCAGAGGCCGGGGCGACGCCCCTATTTCAAAAAAATCACCTAGAAAAATGAAATAACATAAGATAAATAGAAGGAAGTGCTCATCGATCTCCACAAATCGCAGAGTTGACAAGGAGGTGGACGGCAGATACGCCAAGCGGAGCTATTGTCGTCGATCAATGCAGACATATGTAGTGGTTAGCATGCTAATTAAATAATTGAAGTGAAGTGATCGCGGGAGTCGTCCTCTCCTTTTGATCATCAAAATTTGTCGTCGATCAATGCAGACACATGTAGTGGTTAGCATGCTCTTATCAAAATTTGATGGATTGATCGAGCATGTACGACTTTTCCTTGGGAGGCACCAATCTTTCGCATGTGTGTATATTACTCCATGCAATCACTTTAAAAGTTGTAAATTACTCCGGATCCATGCATATATATTCTAGCTATACAACAAGAGACCCTAGACTTGGTAGCTTTGTTAATTAGCTGCCCAGTTGATCTGATCGTATATGTCTTTTAAAAGATTTCATTATAAAATACGTACGGAGCAAAATGGATGAAACTATACTCTAAAAAACGTCTATATATATCCGAATGTAGTCACTATAGTGGAATCTCTAAAAAGACTTATATTTCGGAACGGATGGGAGTACAATGCAAGGTGCTTATAGAGATGCTTGCAAAAAAAAATGATTTTTGCTTAAGCACCATTGCTTGTTTCTATAGCAGAGATGCCTGATTAAGCATATGTGTTTAGAAGTATACTTGCACCTTGACATCACCTTAATTGCCTTAGTAGATGACCAATTAGTTGTCATACACGCCTGTACTCTAGTATACCGTATAAGTTAAGGGGCAATTGCAGTACACGAGAAGTCCAAGCTTTATCGCCAATCCTAATTGCTCTTTCATTTTTTTGTATAACCCACAATGAAAAACCTTTTCTTCTGAATATCGGACACATCCATACGTGTGGTCGCTCTGAGATAAATATTTCTTTGACAACTGACCGTGCGAAAATCAAGTCTTGGCATAGCTTTAGTTTAGCTATTGGCTGCTGCATGTTTGTTGAATTCATAACAAACACGAAGTCCAAGTTGAAACATCAAGAACAGACATGATTTACCAGAAACATGAAATTACTACATAAAAAGGGCCAACGCGGCATCACCACTTTCCCTTTCTTTGGATACCTGATGAATGCAAAATTAAGTTCTCTCGTTAATGGTCGGTGCCCTACAGTATAAATGAATCACTCCAAAAGCAAGCAGGCAAGTAGATGGATGAATATCATTATGAAATTATCAGCGGTCAAAACTTGCAATTAGTCGTTAAGCCTGTGAGTTGTCGGTGTGCATGGCTTTCACTTGTTCTTCACGTGATAAGAGCAGACGCATGAGGCCAGTCAACAAAATTAAACCGCGTGACGACTGGAGTATGAAACGGGTTGCTTACTAGCTGCTCAATCGCTAATGGAGTACCTACACATGAATCATGGGATTCAGTTGCCACCGAAGATAATCCTGGTAGAATCACATTTTACTAGTTAGCATACGAGTGCAGTGCTTACGAGTAGTGGTGCTGAACAATGCACTAACCCACTAATTGGTACTCATGAGCCACCTACTGCATTGTTTTTTTAGGCCATGCATAAAGCAAGGAGAGCATGATAAGATAGAGATGTGGACATATAGATTAACAAGTTGTTTAAACTTGTTACAAATATACTCCACGCCCATGGATCCAGCTCTACATTGTCCTCTTTTTTGTACATTTCTACGCCTCAGAACATGCATGGAGGCTGCCGCTGAAACCGTACGATCAGTTTTGTATAGTTGGAGCTCTCAGCTGCTAGCTCTACAATCATGTTGTACTATATACACATGATGGCGTCTAGTTAATTGTGCTGTAACGTCCTAAGAATGTATAGAATCGACCTGTCATCCAAAACAAAACAAAAAATACCAGAACGTGTGGTCATCATCTCTAGAGAGTAGACAATAAGATCACGACGGAAGATACGGTAAGCATATAACATGCTAAAATTTACTACTCCCTCAGTCCCATAATATAAGAGTGTTTTCGACACTGGTATAGTGTAAAAAACGCTCTTATATTATGGAAAGGAGGGATTACTAATTAAAGTGATCGAAGAGTAGTCGTCATCTCATTTTGATGGATCGATCGAGCATCCACAACTTTCTCTGGGAGGCATCCGATCACGTTCACATGTGTGTATATTTTAGTAGCGTATGCACAACTGTAAAGTAGTACTCCATAATCATATATTGTGCCCCGACTTGGTGTTTTCGTTGACTAGCTAGCTAGTTGATCTGATCATATCGATCGATCAACCCATGCTAATTGGGCCTATAAGTACATACTCCTTGCCCATCCCCCTTAGTCACCATTAGTAGATGACAGTTTAGCTCGCATACACTCACAATTCTGTGTACCATACTGTATACGAGGTTCGCTTCTGGCTAGCTCGATCCCTGCCAGCCAGCCATGAAGGCTCCCGTGGTCGTGCTTCTGGGCCTTGTGATCGTCGGTGCCATTGGTGCTATCAGCGCGGATGCGCGGAGACCGGTGGTGCCCGCGATTTTCGTGCTGGGGACTCGACCCTAGACGTGGGCAACAACAACCACCTCCCGGGAAGGATGTCCCCAGGGCCAATGAGCCTTTCTACGGCATCGACTTCCCCGGTGGCGCCCAGGCCACCGGGAGGTTCAGCAACGGCTACAACATCGCCGATTTCATCGGTATGTACGAATCATATACATCATCATGTGCTCAGAACCGCAAGGGATAATAATATTTACCATGAATTCATATGTTAATTTGATGAATTGATGGATGCAGCGAGGCAGCTGGGGTTCGAGAGGAGCCCTCTGGCTTACCTAGTGCTGAAATCTCGAAACTATCTCAACCCCAGCGCTCTGACGAGAGGGTGAGCTATGCAGCGGGAGCCGTTATCCTAGACTCCACTGTAAGTCACTTCAATTTATTTGCATTACATATGCTTGGTGAGTTGTATATGTGCTAGATAAGCCTTGCACCATTTCGTGTACGGTTGTCATCTATTTGTTCCAGAGGATATGTTATGTACTACATTTGTAATACCATGTTTTGGTAGCAGTGGAACCGAGGCGATCCATCATGTATAGGCACGTTACGTAGCTAGAGAAGCTAATAATAATTTAATAATTAAGTTGTCTCGTAGTTACGTAATCATCACATGCTCACAACAGTAAACATCATTTTGCAAAAAAAAACAGTAATCATCAAAACGCACCACTAGTGATTAAGCTTCTCCACTTGTTGTTCTAGTTCTAGTACGAGCCATGTTTGTCAATTAACTGCAAGTGTTGTTATGAAGGGTCCCTGTGGTTTCTAATTCGAATTTAATATATAAATTAAACGGCAGTAACTTCATGTCACGAGAGTTGCATGTTACATAGAGAGGTAAAAGTATTGGTCAAATCTTTGTTTTAACGAAATCAAATAATATGTCCTTGCGTTTTAAAATGGAGAAAATATATCGTTACTGATTAACCACGCGGTTGTTGTAATATTTAACTCTAATAACTAGCTCAACCTACTAACCATATGCGTTTTGCATGCAGAACGCGGGAAAGAACATCCCTCTGTCAAAGCAGGTGAGCTACTTCGCGTCGACAAAGGCCGAGATGGAGGCCGCATGGGGCAACCATAAAGTCTCCAAGCTCCTCGCCAGCTCCTTCTTCCTCCTGGGTTTCGGCAGCAACGACCTCTTCCATAGCAGACCAAAGTCCCAAGCCGATGTTGCCGCACTCTATGCGACCCTCGTCTCGAACTACTCCGCCGCCATCACCGACCTGTATGGGATGGGCGCAAGAAAATTCGGGATCATCAGCCCTGGCCCGGTGGGGTGTGTGCCGCGGGTGCGCCTGTTGAATGCGACGGGCGCCTGCAACGATGGCATGAACCGCCTCACTACGGGGCTCGCCGCGGCGTTCAAGTCTGGCCTCGCCACAACCCTCAGCCCAACGAGGCTCCCAGGCCTCATGTACTCGCTCGCCGACTCCTTCGCCGGCACGCGGGCCAACTTCGACAACCCACAAGCGGTTGGGTTTGTGAATGCCGATAGCGCGTGTTGCGGGAGTGGTAGGCTGGGCGCGGAGGGTGAGTGCATGAGGAACGCGACACTATGCAGTGACCGCGATGTGTATGCATTCTTTGACAACGTGCACCCAAGTCAGCGGGCCGCTGAGCTGGGTGCGCAGGCGCTCTTCGTGGACAGCCCGACTCAGATCACCGCACCCATCAACTTCAAGGAGCTAGCCCACCGGAGATGATTGATTGGTTCCTTGAAAATTACTACAAGACATGATTTAATTTTCTTGAGTTTGAGTGTGTTTTTGTATGTTGTTGTATTAGTACTATTTTGAAAACTACATATAGTGTTAAATAATGCTCATACAATAAGCACCAACATTAGGTGTCACGCAGGATGGCACACTTCCCACTAACACAACGTCTAACTTATATAACACTAAAGAAAAACCTTGCTATCTCATGAGCCATTGTGTTATCATCCCTTTTAATTTTCACCAGCTTGTAGCTCTGCAATAATCAGAAAAGCAGTATCGCCTCATTCTTTGTATGAACAAGAGAATACATATGCATCGTCTTATTAACAAGAGCGTATACACAAAGAGGTAACCTGTCTCCAGAATAATAGGCTGATACAAGGTTACACCGATTTAAATACCCACAAAACTCACATTGAGCTCAGCCTCAGCCGCACTTGAAACATCATAGCAAAAGAGAGAGAGAGAGAGAGAGAGAGAGAGAGAGAGAGAGAGCGGGGATTGCACAAATACACAACTTTTGGGCCCGAGGTAACACAAAACCACTACTACTCTATGGGATTTTAATAGAAAACTACAACTCCGGGATTAATTGGTAACAAAAAGCATGAATCAACCAGTTTTATCGTATAAAACTGTCCAAATTTTTATATGGTGGGCCAAATTGCCTGAAAATTCCCCATATTGGTCATTTAAACTGTTTGAATTATATTGTATTATTTTAGTTTTCTTAAAGCATTTAATCTTTGAAGAAAATCTGTCTGATTCTTACGAAAACTGTCCAAATTTTAAAATGGCTGGGCTAAATTGCCTAAAAATTTCCAAGATTGATCATTCAAGACTGAACCCACATTCCATAATCATCTTTAACTGAATAATCAAAACATTGTGCTTTTTTCTTACTAGTTAGTCCTGGAGTTTTTGTTTTCTGTTTAAATCGCCTAGAGTTGTTGTTTTGTGTTACCTCAGCCCCAAAATTTGTGTATTTGTGCAATTTCCTATCTCCAGAATAATAGGATGATGGAAGGTAACCTGTCTCTAGAATAATAGGCTGATGCAAGATTACATCGATGTAAATACCCGCAAGAAGCACACAGAGCTCACCCTTCACAACACTGGAACATCAGACCAAAATAATAGGGGGTACTGGAAACCGTAGAGACGAGGATAGATTTACGTGAGAGGGGGAAAAAATATCTCATTAGCTTAAAAAAAGCAAATGAAGCGATTCTTCCTCCTAGTTTTCTATCTATTTTTCTGTTTTTTCAGATCTACTTTTTCGCTAGGTTTTATCATATGGTTATCCAAAGAAAACATAAATATTTCCTTATTTTTGAAATGGCAAAAAATAAACTTTTTTAAAAAACAACGTGAATAATCTGGAAGATTTTGTGAACATTTTAAAACGAATCTTGAACATTTTTCAAATTCCATGAACACATTTTAATCTTGTGGATATTTTTATTAAATCCTTAAAACTTGCCGAATCCTTAAATGTTTATCGAGCATTTTACAAAAGGAAAAAAACCGAAAGGAAAAATAAAACCAAAAACAGTAAAAGCGGAAGAGAAAGGAGAAGGAAAAATATAAAAGAAAGAAAAGCCAAAACGAAAAAGAAATAAAAATTCTGTTGGAAGGAATCAGTTTGGATCCGCCTTATTCGCATCTATCTATCTATTCGTGTCATCGTATCATAGTTGCATGAAGAATAAATACCATCTTTTCAGAATTTACACAATCATAATCTGTTTAATTTCAAAGTTTCATGATCAGCTGATTAGGAAAATAGATTGTGTAAGCTGTTTATATCATGTTCTAAGCAAACCTTCAAAAACTAATTAAGTTCCGTTGTTGTTTCAATAGTATCTGTTCGAACTTCTAAGATGTAAGCAATAAATGTGTACATTTTTTATGCCATCGCGGTTTAGCTTTCATGGTAAAGTTAAGTGCGCAAGTGGTAATAGTAATAGCAAAAAGTGCTGGTGGCTATTGAATAATATCATGCGTAGCTACAATTATTAATTTCAAATGTTTGAAGAATGCTGAGGACAACGCAGCTATTGCCGTTGTAACTATGAGACTAAATATGCAAATTACTAGGATTTTAGGTGTGATCTAAAGGAAACCAGCGGCGGCTCCAATTACACTCCTGTGAAGTATGCCCCCTTTGCTATTTTGTCAGGATGGTTCACTATTGTTTCTCTGTCTAGAGAGGCCACGATGGGTTGATCGAGTGTTAGGCCTGACTGAATATGTGGAAAGAACGGACATACTTGAATTTATTTTTTCTTATACATATTGTTTTTCTTCTGTTTCATTGCTTCCAATTGATGAATTGGTACTCACACAATAACGGAAGATTTTCATTTTGCATTTATGTCCATGCTTTAATCGCGGTCATCATGTGTATCATTTTCTTCTTTTATGAGCAATACGCCTCATCTCATGCATAACTATATCTATGCGTAGTATTATGAACCATATGAATTTTATCATATGTCATTGCATTTCCAAACTTCTCAAAATCTTATATCATGTTTTGGCATATGTGCGTGAAATGGACGGGCATGGCAATGCACACCTTTATGGTCTAGTGGGACCTAAAAAATGACAGCATGACAATGCCACTTTCCCCTTAGCATACTTTTTTATAACATAGTACATATGCAAGCGCTCATACATACGTGCACACACTCATCCTTATGAACGCACACACGCACACCCTACCCTATGAGCACTTTCGAGAGACTGAGCCGCCATATCATCTTGAGATTTACGAAGACAGCGTAGGCGCCTAGTCTCGACGACGTCTTCTCCCACTGAAAGCACATTGCCGGAAATCCTGCAATAAATCGAATAATGCGAGCATCAGGACTTGAACCCTGGTGGGCTGAGAATACCACTGTTCCTCTGACCATACAACCACATGTTGGTTCGCCCCTTCAGCATACTTGACGAGTGTCAAAAGTAGAGTATTTTTGCAGTTCAATGGCCATTGCACAAAACTCACACACACACAGAGAGAGAGAAAGAGAGAGAGAGAGAGAGAGAGGAGGGGGGCATACCAATATGGAACTGATGACCAAAACTTATTAACTTGCAATTGAGCGTCCATATAGTAGCAACAACACTGAAAACATTGGAGATGACTGGATCCCGTTGCAGTTAGCACTAATTGTACTCAAATATAGGCTGCGATCCATGAGGCAGCTACATGCTCACTTACTCAATCACTAAACAAATTGCAGGAAGCATCAGATTAATTTTGCCCCCTATTTGTTATACAGTATCAGAGTTTCACTATAGTAGTGTCGTTTTGCACGTACGTTTACCCACTAGTCCACTACTAACCTACTAACCATTACCATAAGCATGAGCAACCTACCACATTATTAATTAGCATGCACATAAAGCTTTCGGGCAGTCAGACAAGATGACGACAAATCGATCGCAAGGATCATTGCAGTTCTAAAGAGATCATGCATGTGGCCAAGAACACAAGATAAAATGTACATATCGATATAGACATGTATGTCCATAGGAGACAAACAGATAAAACTTGTACATTTATATCTCCTCCATGCTCATCGTTCCAGCTCAGACCGACATGTATATGCTTGCCTACATATGCCTCAGAAGGAGAAGGCTGTCATGGAAACAAAAAATAAGGGGGGGGGGGGGGTTGTTTTGCCTTCACCTATTTGGTACTTTTCAGTAAAAAAAACTTATGCCTTCTATTTTTCTGCCCCTTTACTTTTGGTGAACAGTTTTGATTTTTCTTAACTACTGTAAAACTTGTGTCCTTTTATACAGTTCAATCGGGTCGCCGGGAGGGGAGGTAGGTATTGGCTTCATAGTATCCCAACACGTGACACAGGAAGAGTGCCAACTTATCCATACCAAAAAGTATTAGTAATAGCCAAAGTTGCATTTTTAGACCTCTTTTTCCGAAGTAAAAGAAAACAAGTGTGCTTACAAGTTACTTATTCAATATTGTTCTGCAAGTTCAACAATGCACTTCCCTACAAAAAAATTCAACAATTCACTATCCCACTATTTAGCAATAATACTACTCAGGAGTCATGAGTCATGTACTGCATTGCTATTTAGCACACATAAAGCAACGAGATGAGGATAAAATAGAGACGTGGACATACTTATGTGTTGACAAGTGATTACCAAAATTTCTAAACTTGCAATATATACTCCAAGCCGATCAATCGAGCTCACGTATGCATTATTCTTTTGTACATACGCCTCAAAAGGTGGAGGCTGCCACTGGAAAGAGCCGTATCAATTTTGTATATTTCGAGCTGGATCCACATGTCTTATATACACATGACTGCGTTTGGTTAGTTGAGCTGTAACGTCCTAAGAATGTATCAAATCGATCTGTCACCTCAAAAATGAAATAAGATAAGATAAATAGAAGGACGTGCTCATGGATCTAAGATCGGAGAGTTGACAAGGAGGTCGACGACAGATACGCCAAGTGGAGATATTGTCGTCGAGCGATGTGACATGTGCAGTGGTTAACATGCTAATTAACTAATTAAAGTGAAGTGATCGATAATTACTCGTCCTTTTGTTTTGATGGATTGATCAAGCATGAAGGACTTTTCTTTCGGAGGCACCAATCGTTTTCACATGTCCATGCAATGACTTTACGGATCCATGCATGTATATTGTATCTATACAACAAGAGACCCTAGACTTGCTATCTTCGTTAGTAGCAACCCGGTTGATCTGATCATATATCGGTCGATCAAACGAGCACACTTGGTAGTTGGTAGGCTTATTATACCATGTGCTCCAACAATGCAAGTTGCTTAGAGAGATGATTGTAAAAATAAATTCACTTTTGCTTAAGCACCGGTGCTTGTTTCTATAGTAGAGATGTCTAATTAAGCATATGTGCTATACAAACAAGTATACCTGCACTATGACATCCCCTTAATAGCGTTAGTAAATGATCGATTAGTTGTTATACACGCATGTACTCTATCATAGACATTTAAGCAGTAATTGCACGAGAACTCCAAACTTTATCGCCGGTCCTAATTTATCTTTTCCTTTTTCTGTATAGCCCACAAACAAAAATCTTTTCTTAGGAATAGCGGTCACATCCTTACGCGTCGTTGCTCTTAGGTCGCGCTTGGATTGACTGTAAGTTAATACGGGTGTATCAATTTTACAAGTGTATCTTACTGCATTAGAGTATTTCCGTCCGGAAATGATACAGACATACAGAGGCGTGTATTTTTTTACGGGTGTATCCGATATAAATACGACAATCCAAGTGAGGCCTTAGATACATATTTCCTTTGACAACTGATGATGCAAAAATCAAGTCTTGGCATAGTATTTAGTTTAGCTATCGGCTGCTGCGTGTTTGTTGAACTCATAGCAAGAATGAAGTCCAAGATGAAACATCAAGAATAGACGGGGCGGATTGTTCTGAAACATGAAATTACTCCATAAAAAGGGCCAACGTGGCATCACCATTTTCCTTGTTTGCACACTTGACAAGTGCAAAATTAAGTTCGCACGTCAATGGTCGGTGCACTACAGAATAAATAAATCACTCCAAAAGCACGCAGGCAAGCACATCGATGAGTATCATCATGAAATTATTAGTGGTCAAAATTTTCATTTAGTCTTCGGTCAAGCTTCGAGCTGCCGGCGTGCATGGTTTCACTTGCTCTTCACGTGAAAGTGTACATGCATGCGGCTAGTCGACAAAATTAGACCGCGCGGCCACATGCAACGCGCACATGAGGAGTATCAAGCTGCTAAATCTCAATTGGAGTACACATGATCATGGGATTAAATGGCCACCAAAGATAATCATGGTAGTATCCCATTACCAACTTTATTATTCCTACCGGAGCATCAGTACGTATGTGCTTACGACTAGTAGTACTAGCTACTCGACGATGCACTAACCCACTAATTGGTACTCTTGAGCCTCCTACTGCATTGTTCTTTCAGCCCATACATAAAACAAGGAGAGCAAGATAAGATGGAGATGTGGACATATAGATTAACAAATTGCTTAAACTTGTAGATATATACTCCACGCCGATGGATCCAGCTCTACATTATCCTCTTTTGTACACATGTACACCTCAAAAGGTGAGAGGCTGCCGCTGGAACCGTAGGGTTATTTTTGTATAGTTCGAGCTCGGCTGATAGCTATACCATCACTAGTTAGTTGGTCTGTGACGTTCAAGAACGTGTGGTCATCTCTAGAGACTAGAGATCGACCAGACAGAGAGTCGACAAGAAGATCTCGATGGAAGATTCAGTAAGCATAACATGCTAATTAACTACTCCATCCGTTCCTAAATATAAGTCTTTAAAAAATCTCACTATGGACTACATACGGAACAAAATGAGTGAATCTACATTTTAAAATATGTCTTATACATCCGTATGTAGTCGGTAGTGGAATCTTTAAAAAGACTTATATTTAAGAACGGAGGGAGTTACAAATTAAAGTGATCGAAGGCTAGTCGTCGTCTCGTTTTGACGCATTGAAGTGATCACTTACACATGTGTATATATTTTATTACCATATATGGCAGTTCCGTTGACTACTGAAGGTGAACTTAAGTAGCTCTAGCTGATCATGTTTGTTCTATGAGTTACTCATAATTATCCACAAACTCGAGAGCAAAATATTCACACCAAAAATATTTCTGCAGTTTAAATTATCTGTTTAGCCTTTTCCTTCTGAAGTTCAGACACATTAAGCACAAGGACGGGAGTCGCTAGCTTGGATCATGGAACCAGTCCCGGGCGTCCCATTGGTCCTAATAAAAAGGACAACGCTCAATGCCACTTTCCCTTTTTCCTTCACAAATCACAAGTGTCAAAAGTTGTAGGATGCAGGTCAATAGCACACACACGCATATTGATGTATACCAATATGAAAGTAATGGTCAAGAGTTAAACGTGCAATGGGTCGGTCATATAGTAGCATCAACTCAGAAAACTTGAGAGACTCGATCCCATTGTACTAACACACTAATTATACTCCAATTAAAACCTTGGCAACCATCAATCGATCAAGGTAGCTGCATGCTCACTTGCTCAGTCGCTAACCGAACTGCAGGAAGCATCAGATTGATTTTGCCCTTATTTGTTTTTCTACAGTTTCACTATACTAGTAGTATCATTTTGCAGGTACGGTTACGCACTACTAACGCATTAACCATTATCAAAATCATGTAGATGTAAGCATTAGCCACCTACCACGTTGTTAATTCGCATGCACATAAAGCATGCATCTAGTAGGAGATGATGAAAATTCGATCGCGGAGACAATTGCAGTTTCTGACGAGATCATGCATGCGGTCTAAAACAAGATAAAATATACAGATAGACACGGACATATATCTTGACAGGAAACAAAAATATAAAATTTGTATTTGTACATGAACATATCCCCTCCAATCTCTTCGTTCCAGCTCAGACCCAGGTCTATGTGCTTGCGTACATATGCCTCAAAAGGATGAGGCTCCCACTGACCTTTTTTTTCAAAAATGCTAGACATACAAAGACTTACACGCTTTTACACGCTCCTTCCATCTAACAACCAATCACAAACCTCTCCCCCCCTGATTTTCAGGGGGGTGGGCCGCCCCGCTCACCTATTGAACAATCAAGGTTAACCATCCTGTAAAAGCCTGTAAATCGTTTGTACGTGTAGCATTGCCGTTTTTTTATATTGGCCTCACCTAGCTATTTGGTACTTTTCGTAAAACAATTTGGTACCTCCTATTTTTCACCCACTTGATTACTTTCGATGAACAATTGTGACTGTACTCAACTACCGTAAGACTTGCATCATTTTGTACAGTAGGATACTTGGATCATGGTGGTGGATCATGATTGTACTCAAGTACCCCTTTATTCATACATCTTGCTTGAATCGCGGAGCAGCCGCTCTGGACGCGGCGGTGGCGCCCCTTCCGCCGGGGATGTTCGTCCAGGAGGCGGATCCTTGTGGCAGCGCCTGGGGGAGCGGATCGCGGGATCTTGAGGCCTGAGCCCAGGCCCGTCACAGGAGATGCGCGCGCATGCATAACCGATGTGCTGCTAGACACCGTGGTGGTGCCGGCGGCCGGCTAGGCGGCAGCGGGATGGATCGGGGTGGCGTGGGGGCCTGCTACCGTGATGCTTATGGTGGCGGTACTCGTGCTATTTTCGCTTCACGGCAACTTTCTGCATGATTGGTCTTCCTCGACCTGGTCATCGACGTGTTCCGGAACTGCTTCCAGAGTACTTGCCCAAGATATTTGGATTGGACATAATCCGGTCGTGCACGTCCATATCAGCCTATGAGGTTCCAAGGGCGTGGCGCGAAGCTCTGTTGGTTGATGACACCTTGGGGCATATCGGCTTCTTGATTTCCATGGTGGAGACAGCGGTGGAGAAGGTCATGGTGGTCGAGATCAGAGGATCGGTTAGATGGACGCAGCCTTGGTAGCGATTAAGTCAGCCAGGTGTGAGATAACTCTCAGGAGCAGCAGTGATAAGTTGGGGTGGCAGCACTAGTGGATTTCATTTTTGGTGGTGCTCTTCGGGTGCCGAGTCGTGACTTTCAGGGTGAAAACCTAGAGCCTGACCTTCATGGGTTGTGCTTGGCGATTGTCTTGCTGAAGGAATTGTTTTCAGAGGCGCGGACTTTCTCGAGTGTGAAAAGCTAAGATCTTGGATCGGGCAACGACGACACTTGTGCATTATTTCCTTCTTGGAGGCGTTGCTTTTGAGAGACCTTTTATGTTTTTCGGGTGTTGTGTTAGGTGATGGTATGTGTGTAGTTGCTGCGAGGAGTCGATCGTTGTGGCGGAACCTTTCTTTTTATTTTATTTTCGTTTCTTTTTATTTTCTCATTTAGCTGTGTGCATCCTGGATGTCTCTGTGACATATTGTTGGTGGATAGGCTGGGTTTAATAGGTATCTTTGCGATATTAATATATTCCCCTGTTTAACAAAAAATCTTGCTTGACAATTTTACACCATGTCAAAGGGGTGCATCAGGGTAACCTTGGCTCCAGCAGTCCAGCTCCGCCCCTGATCATGGCTGCTAGTTACCTCATGTGCTCCTATAGCTAGCTAGCCTTTTCACTTACTCTCTACCTTGTAATTAAATATACACATGCAAGCAGTCACAAAATTAAACTGTGTGGCGACATGAAACCCGCGAAAGCTGCTCAATTGGTACATGAATCATGCACGGGGTTGAACTATCAGCAAATATAATTCTGCAATATTCAATTTTATTTATCTTTTACTCCACAGTATAAGAACACGTGACGCACAAGCAGTGCCAATATATCCATACAAAAAAGTATTACCAATAGTCAATGTTGCATTTTTAGGCCCTTTATCCGAAGCAAAAGAAAGGAAAAAATATTGTGCTTACGAGTTACTTGTTCAATATTGCGCAAGTTAGGAATGAACTTCCCTGCAAAAAAAAAGTTCAACAATTCGCTACCCCACTATTTAGCAATAGTAATCATGAGTCATGAGCCACCTACTGCATTGTTAAAAAGCACACATAAAAGCAAGGGAAACAAGATAAAATAGAGAGGTGGACATACGTACATATGTATTGACAGGAGATTACCAAAATTTTAAAACCTGTCATACATGCTCCAAGCTGGTCGATCCAGCTCACACATACATTATTCTTTTGTACATACGCCTCAAAGTCGTTGGAAGCTGCCACTTGAACCGGTCGTATCAATTTTGTATATTTTGAACTCGATCAACATGTACTATATACACATGACTGTGTTTGGTTAGTTGAGTTGTAACATCCTAAGAATGTATATAATCAATCTGTCACCTCAAAAATGAAATAACCATGGTCATCAATCTCCACACATCGCAGAGTTGACAAGAAGCTTAACGGTAGATACGCCAACCACTTGATCAAATGAAGATATATGTAATCGTTAACATGCTAACTAATTAAAGTGAAGTGATCAAGGGTTAGTAGTCGTCTCGTTTTGATGTATTGATGGAGTATGAACGACTTTTCCTTGGAAGGCACCGATCACTCTCACTTTAAAAGATGTAAATTACTCCATATCCATGCAGATATATTGTATCTATACAACAGGAGACCCTAGACTTGCTACCTTCGTGATTGGCTACCCCATTGATCTGATCTGATATCGATCAATCAAACACGCACACTTGGTAGGGTTATAATACCATATGTACTCCTACAATGGAAGTTGTTTAGAGAGATGCTTGTAAAAATAAATCCATTTTCGCTTAAGCGCCGTTGCTTGTTTCTGTAGCAGAGATACCTAATTAAGCATATGTGTGTGCTATACAAATAATGATACCTGCACCATGGCATCACCTTAATCGTGTTAGTAGATGACCGATTAGTTGTCAGACACGCATGTACTCTACTATACTGTAGACATTAAGCAGCAATAGTAGTACATGAGAAATCCAAACTTTGTCGCCAGTCCTAATTTTCATTTCCTTCTTTTTGTATAACCCACAAGAAAGAACCTTTTCTTCGGAATAGCGGTCACATCCATATGCGTCGTCGCTCTGAGATACATGTATTTCTTCGACTACTGACGATGCAAAAATCTAGTTTGGGCATAGCATTTAGTTTGGGATCGGCCGTTGCATGTTTGTGAACTCAAAGCAAGAATGGAATCCAAGTTGAAACATCAAGAACAGACCGGATTTGTCTTGAAAAAGGACCAACACGCATTGTCACTTTCCCTTTCTTTCCCTTTCGTTGCACACCAGACGGAGTGCAAAATTAAGTTCCCACGTCAATCGTCAGTGCACAACAGGATTAATAAATCACTCGAAAAGTACGCAGGCAAGCAGATCGATGAATATCATTATGAAATTATTAGCAGTCAAAACTTGCAATTAGTCGTTAAGCCTTCGAGCTGTCGGTGTGCATGGCTTTCACTAGCTCTCCACGTGATAAGTGCAGACGGATGAGGCCAGTCGACAAAACTAAACCGCGTGGTGACATGCAACGCGCACATGTGGAGTATGAAACGGGGTACTTACTAGCTGCTCAGTCGCTAATGGAGTACCTACACATGAATCATGGGATTAAATTGCCACCGAAGATAATCATGGCAGTATGACATTTTATTACTTATCTTTTTACCAACTTAATTATCCATACGAAAGTAGTGCTTATGAGTAGTGGTGCTCAGCGATGCACTAACCCACTAATTAGTACTCGTGAACCATCTACGTTTTCTATAAATGGTAGATTTATTGGTTCAAAACAAGCATCAAGAAGATACAAACACAATGAACAGGCACCTGACCTCGGCATCTAGGATGCACAGAGCCAATGAGCCACCTACTGCATTGTTCTTTTAGCCCATGCATAAAGCAAGGAGGGCAAGATAAGATGAAGATGTGGACATATAGACTAACAAATTGTTTAAACATGTTACAAATATTCTCCACGCCGATCGATCCAGCTCTACATTATCCCCATTTTGTACATATCTACGCCTCAGAAGGTGGAGGCTGCCGCTGAAACCATACGGCCAATTTTGTATAGTTCGAGCTCTCGGCTGCTAGCTCTACAATCATGTTGTACTATATACACATGATGGCGTGTAGTTAGTTGCGCTGTAGCGTCCTAAGAATGTATAGAATCCACCTGTCATCTGAAACAAAACACAAAAAAATACAAGAACGAGTGCTCGTCTCTAGAGAGTTATAGAAATCGAGTCGACATCTTTTTTTTTGAAATGGAGGCATACCCCCGGCCTCTGCATCATGATGATGCATGCATCTATCTTATTAACAATCCACAAAGTATCGTCATAAAAGTCTTACAGCTCGCAAACAGAGTAGAACAAAGTAAAAAAGGAAAATTACATGCTGAGAAAGACAACCGATACGGTAATAAGAAGGATAAGCTCCCTAGACTCCTATCCTGTTATGGTACGGATCCAAGCTGTAGCTCTGAAGATAACCTGCAAGAAAGTTAAAGTTTGTTGTCTGTTAAAAATCAAATCATTCCTGCAGTTTCATATAGCCCATAATAGCGCACATATTTCAATCCGAATACGAGCCACAGACCTACAGTAATCTGTTCAACCCTAGCTAACCAGGTCCCAAACAATGATGCAATATCGAGTAGACATGAGTTGACGAGAAGTAGCTCGGGTTAGAGAGATCGAGTAGACATGAGTTGACGAGAAGATCTCGACGAAAGATACGGGAAGCATAACATGCTAATTAACTAACTAATTAAAGTGATCTCGTTTTGATGGATCGATCGAGCATGCACTACTTTTCCTAGGGAGGCATCCATCACTTTCACATGTGTGTATATTTTATTAGCATATATACTCCAAGATCATGGCACTTTCGTTGACTAGCTAGCTGGTAGCTAGTTGATCTGATCATATCGACCGATCAAACCGTACTAATTGGGCTTATAAGTACCTACCTCTTGCCATCACCTTAATCACCATTAGTAGACGGCCAATTACTACGGACACACCTGTACTGTACTGTACTATACACAAGGTTAGCTTCTGGCTAGCTCTATTCTTAGATAGCCAGCCATGAAGGGTCTCGTCGTCGTCCTTCTGGGCCTTGTGATCGTCGGTGCCATTGGTGCTAGCAGCGCGGATGTGCGGCGGCCGGTGGTGCCGGCGATGTTCGTGCTGGGGGACTCGACCCTAGACGTGGGCAACAACAACCACCTGCCAGGGAAGGACGTTCCTAGGGCTAACGAGCCTTTCTACGGCATCGACTTCCCCGGCGGCGCCCGGGCCACCGGGAGGTTCAGCAACGGCTACAACATGGCCGACTTCGTCGGTACGTATCACGCAAGTTGACAACCATATGTATGTATGTGTACATCATGTGGTAACTTGATGGATGGATGCAGCGAGGCAGCTGGGGTTCGAGAGGAGCCCCCTGGCATACCTGGTGCTGAAATCACGCAACTATCTCATCCCCAGCGCTCTCACCAGAGGGGTGAGCTACGCCTCGGCAGGATCCGGGATCCTCGACTCCACTGTAAGTCACTTTAATTTATCTACAGATGCTTGGCTATGTGCTCATTTCTTTGTTCCAACTTGAAAGGGGGTTCTTTTAGTGTGAGATGGTATGTAGATATAGCCTCATGTTACGTATAGTACAGTGGTTTTATTAGTTATTATGAACAATATAGACGGTGGACAAATACCATTTCAGGGACAGATTGTGCCATGTAGTATCTATATATATAGCAGGGGAAAGCTTTCCCAAGTTGCTAATGTAAACATTTCAAAAAGTTATATTAGTAATTTAATATTCTAGCCGAAAATATGCTCAAAACGTCCACTTGGGATGGTACTTTCCCAAACAGCTCGCCGTCAGTGGATTTGTCTGGTTTACTTGGAACAGATGTCCGAGGGAGGGAGCTCCGGAACGTGGGATCAGGAACCGAGACACGTGTATAGGTTGATCATGTACGCACGTTACCTCTGAGAGACTCATAATTAAGTTGTTTTATGGTTAGTTTTACTTCGTGGGATGTTTTATGGTTAGTTAATCAAAGTCTGTGTGCAATCACTTCATGCAGAGGCTGGAGACGTTCCCCTCTTTTCGAAAAAGTTACTAAAAATAATCAACTAATCATCACAAGCACACAACCAGCACTCCAAATTAAACCGGGTCCTAGTTTGACAGCCATATGCTTGTATGATGCCACAATTCCCAATTAACTGCAAGTGTTGTTGTGGAGTGTCCCCTGTGGTTTCTAATACAAATTTAGTTTAGTATTTTCAACTACAAATTTGACGACACGAACTTCATGTCACATGAATTGAATGTTATATATCATTTAGTCAAACCTTCGTTTCTACAAAACTAAAAGGTCTTAATTTTACAATGCAGCTAATGTACTGTTACTAATCAACCACTTGGTTATTTTTTAGCTAAATAACCATGCATATGTTATTACTCTAATATGTAGCCATATATATTTTGTACGCAGAACGCCGGAAAGAACATACCGTTATCGAAGCAGGTGCAATACTTCGCGTCCACCAAGGCCGAGATGGAGGATGTGTGGGGCAGCCGTAAAGTCTCCAAGCACATCGCCAGCTCCTTCTTCCTTCTGGGCACCGGCAGCAACGATCTCGTCCAGACAAGACCAAAGTCCCAAGCCGGTGTTGCGGCACTCTATGCCACCCTCGTCTCGAACTACTCCGCAGCCATCACTGACCTGTATGGAATGGGCGCAAGGAAGTTCGGGATTATCAACACAGGCCCAGTTGGGTGTGTGCCACGGGTGCGTTTGTTGAACGCGACGGGCGCCTGCAACGATGGTATGAACCGTCTCGCTGCCGGGCTCGCCGCGGCGATCAAGTCCGGCCTCGCCACCACGCTCACCACAACCAGGCTCCCTGGCCTCGCGTACTCCCTCGCCGACTCCTTTGCTGGCTCGCGGGCCAACTTCGAAAACCCTCAAGCGACCGGGTTGGTGAACGCCGATAGCGCTTGCTGCGGGAGTGGTAGGCTGGGCGCGGAGGGTAAGTGCATGAGGAACGCGACACTGTGCAGTGACCGTGACGCATATGCTTTCTTTGACAATGTGCACCCGAGCCAGCGGGCCGCTGAGCTGAGTGCCCAGGCGCTCTTTGTTGACGGCCCAACACAAATCACCGCACCCATCAGCTTCAAGGAGTTAGCCCACCAGGGATGATTGATTGATTCTTTGAAAATTAGTACAAGACATGATTGATTCTCTTGAGTTTGAGTGATTATGTATGTTCTTGTATTTCTTTTTCAAAACTCCATATACTGCCAACTAAGGGCATCTCTAGCCGATCCCGTAAAAAATAGAGTAAACGGCTGAGCAAACCTCAGTGGAGTATTTTGACTTCACTAAGTTTTGGTTGTCTCTAGCCGATCTCCCAAAGTTAGCGGAGTAAAACTTACTCAAACACTTGGCACGCGCACTCCAGCGGCGACAGCACGGACAAGACGAAGGATGGTGATGGGAAGGAACAATAAAAAATGATAGATACGTTGGAGACGTATCACCCGCCAAACTAAATATACACCACTTCCAAAATATAAGGGGCATTAGTTTTAAAGTCAAATTTCTTTAACCAAAGCTAAAAAATATCAACATCCACAATATCAAACAAAAAATTTATGAAAACTAATTTCGTGACGAATCTAATCATACTGATTTGATATTATGGATTTTGATATTTCTCTACAAATTTGATCAAACTTTAAAAGTTTGAGTTCTCAAAAAAAATACACCTCATATTTTGAAATAAAGTGACTATTTTTCTTAAGAAACCAAACAACACCAAAGGCGCACCAAAGCAGGCCCACCCATTCTAGTGTTCCGTAACACTATGCTCCCTAATTTGTAAAGCCTTACAGTCGATTGAGGTCACCAAATTAAATTCGGTCATCCGATTTTGACCGATTCAAGGATTTCTCAAAGCTCTTTCATTTAATTATTTTGTACTATACACTATGCTCCCTAGTGATTTTGACCGAGTCTAAAATTTCTCAAAACTTGTTCATTCAATTATTAATTACTATACACTATGCTTCCTAATTTTCAAGCCCTCACAATGAATTGAGGTCTTCTATTTAGAATTAGGTCATCCGATTTTGACTAGGACAACAATTTCTCAAAGAGCCCTCCCATCTAATTATGTTAATTCGCTTGTTCCCTAATTTTGACGCTCTTTAATTCAAGTGAGGTATTCAATTTTGAATTTGGTTTTTGATTTTGATCAGGCGAATGATTTTTGTAATCAATCAACAGATACCTGCCTATAAAAACATATCAAACCCGCGCACCCAATCATCACTTAGAAAAAAGAAGAGCCACCATGTGATACCATAGCACCAATAAATATGGTTTGATAGCGGATAACACAGAATCACGTCGTGAAATGCCCACCAAACATCTAATGCGAAGGAGCAACAGCAAAAGTACTCCGGAGGGGTTGTTCCCTCTCAATGGAGACCCTGTATGATTTGGAATTTTTGTATGGATCCAAAGGACTTAGTAAAATTTGAAACAATGAATACATATGATTTTTGTATATATAGCTGAGTTTGATACTGGATCGATTGCTATTAGTAGTGCTAGTTGAAGACTTTAACTCACTAATAGTGATAGAGAAAGCTACTATCGATTAGTTACTAGCATAACTTTCGCACAAATATTAGTACTTGAACACTACATATCTGGCAGTGTGGTCAAAATGTGAAATCGAAATTCAGTACTGACATATAGCTCATTGTAGAGGAACACACGCTAGGACTCGCGTATGTGAAGTTGGTCTCTTTTTTGGCAACCAATCGATACATCTCTCTCTGCAAAAAATGGAAGAATCAATTGATGGATTTGCTGCTGCTCCAACTCTACAGCTTTTTCTAGTGACTTTTCATTGCATTATATAACCTCCTTACAAACCGACTCAGTGTTCAATTCATTGAAGAATTCCAAGGCACACCCAACACAACTCCACCCGGTGTACTAAACAAGTTTAGACACGAACCAAAAGAAAGGTGAAACTTGCTAAGTATACAAGTACGAGGACAATGATAATGATAATAATACATGATACACATCCCAGTATCTTGTTTTCGATCCAAAAATAACCATACATGACATGCTGTGTAAAACGTCAACCCCCTTTTTGTTGGTAACATACTACTGCACTATGCCACTAGCTTCATCAACTGACACAAGCATCTGCACAAGATTTTCCATGGTGGGCCTTTTTCTACTGTCTTCTTCTAGGCATGAGACAGCTAACTTGACCATCATTCTTGCTTGCAGTCTATCGAATTGGCCGTTCAACCTCAAGTCAATGAAGTCAGCAAGCCATAAGTGTTGGCTGCCCTCCAGCATCAGATTTGCTGTAAGCATCCTAACGACCCTTCCAAGGACCATTTCCACTTCCTCGCCGGCATTTGATGCCCAGTCTGAAACACGAGCCCCCATGAGTAGTTCTAGGAGAACCACTCCGAAGCTGTAGACATCAACCTTTGATGTTATTGGCTGGCTAGAAACCCACTCGGGAGCAATATAGCCTCTAGTTCCATGAATCCTCGATACATTTTTATTGGATCCACTTCTGTTCACAAGTTTTGCAAGGCCGAAGTCGCTGATCTTTGGCTCCAATTTATCATCCAACAATATATTCTCAGGCTTGATGTCACAGTGGATAACCCACTCCAAGCACTCATGATGAAGATATGCCAATCCTCTTGCCACCCCTAGAGCAATCTTAAACCTTTCACTCCACCCAAGTAACCTTTCACTACTAAACAGGGTTTTATCCAAAGAACCATTCTCAACATACTCTAAAACCAATATTCTGTGTGGACCATCAGAACAAAATCCCCAAACCCTTACCAGGTTCATATGGTAAATCCTTCCAATCACACTCAGTTCATGTTGGAATTCTTCTTTCCCTTGGTTTATGTCTGCCAACCTTTTCACCGCTACAGCCCTCTGGTCTTTTAAGACCCCCTTGTATACAAGACCAGATGCTCCACATCCAATCTGATCCTTGAACTTTTGAGTTGCTATCTGCAACTCCTTGTAAGTGTATCTGCGGAAATGGTTGGTTACCATTTCGTATCCAGTCTCAGCTGGCCATACTCCTATTAACTGCTTGCCCTCCATTCCGGACAAAAACCAGCACCCTAGTGCCACAAATATTACCTCCACACAAAATATAGCCAACAAGAATCCATATGACAAGTACAAGTATTGTGACTGTGATCCACTTTGACTCCTCTTAGGTTGATCCCCAAAATCTGGAGTGAAGTTTTCGCTCTTTGCACTACAATTAGGAACATATCTAGGACCAAAAGGTTGCGAGTGAGGAATTGATGACTCTCTGACCCGTAGTGTCTTAGGAATCTTGAGATAGATAGAACCACCACTAACAGCCGACCCGGTTACACCCCAACAAGGGACCACTTTGGATAGCAACGCCCGGTTCCTTGCCAGTATGCAAAACCTTTGCAATTGCAGTCCTTCAAGCATATCTTCTTGCACTCATAACGTGAAACTCTAACATGCTCACTTAGATCATTACCGTGGAAGTCAGTGGTGGGTAGCTTCAAAAATATCTCCTGCCCATCACAACTAAGATTGAATGTTGGTCTGCAACCTTGGCTCCGGTCACTTGGGTTGATGACCTCATGTCCAGGGGCACATGCACAAGCAGGCTTGGGTGTGTACACACATATTCCATTAATGCCACACGCACCATGCACCGAGCAGGTCTGAGGATATGCCATCCATGTGACCAACCATCTTCCATCTGTCTTATTTAGACTGTATAATCTAAGGTTGCCATCATAATCCAGTGTTAATCTCCTCATAACCCCCTGACCCCAGTCAACAGCCTTAAAATTTAAATTGTCACTCCCAAGAAAATACCCTCGACTATCAAGGACCCCAATTGTGGTGGTATTAAACGCATTTCTCTTCTTTGTCCAGATATCATGACTAGGATTTGGCCAATATTTAAAAGAGATATCCTTCTCATCGTCAAACAGTGTGAGTATATGTTCATCATCAAAATGGAAGCTGTAGCGGCCAGGGACAAGTAGCCTACTAGCAGATACCAACTTTGCAGCACTAGTAATGTTCTGAAAGGGCAGCAATGTGTCGGTAGGAGAATGGAAACTTTGCCACAAAATGATATCACCTTGGCCCTTGACGACGAGGTTCCCAGTGTCCAACAACTGAGCTTGCTTGGCATTTGAAGAAGACGTCACATTGTTCGCCCAGACGGGTCGGCCATCGTAGTCTTCTACGGTCAGTCGGCCATCCGCATCAAGGGTGACTCGGGATCCCCGGAAGTACACTGGGTGGAGATGGTTCGCGCTCCAGACGACCGTCTTTTCGGTCGTGTTGGAGTACCATATGGAGAAGACGGAGGCCGTTTCGGAGATGTTGTGGAAGCCGCAGGTGAAAGCACCATCCGGCGAGCGGAGCACGTCGGAGCTATCCTCTGCGGAGAGAGAGGATCCCGGCGAGAGGAATTCGCGAGCTGAGATGTGCGGAAACAGATGCAGCAAATTTAGTAGGAGGAGAGCTGTCGAGCGTGTATACATGTTTGGTGAGGCACTGGAGTTGATCTCTCATCTCTAGAATGATCACAAACGGAGGCTATTATAGGGGTGTTGCCTTTGCATCTGTGCTGTGCCAGCTGCTTCTGTCTTTGCGAGCATGCCTGACTGCACATGGAACACGACCGGAATGCTACTGAGTATCATGATTCAGGAGACGGATTACTAGATTGGCGTGTGGACGAACGGTCCCATTCCACTTCCAGTCTGAACCGGGAGACTTGCCGTCCCTTGTGCTGGCATTCTTGATTGTGTCGGTGAGGGCGGGCATAGGTGCGTCCTGTTGCACCACTCTCCGCCTAGTTTCCTCTTCATTTCCTGGCTTTGGATACTAAAGGTCCTTGCCTCCTTGGCATTGTTCAAAGATGCACTTTGCTTGCTGTCGTACTAGAACTAGAGCACTACCTTGACCGTGCTTAGCTAAGGTAGTACTCCTATTGCCAGATCTCACACGTGAATACCCGGCGTGCCATCCTGTCGTCGATGAGTGAGTCACCCCGCACCAAAAGCCAACGATTCCTTAGCGGCTGGATGCTGACTGAAATCATTGGCCCGTTGATAGCGCGAGCCGTGTGGCCCTGGGCAGGGGCGGAGCCAGGCTAGCACTGGGCCCCGGCCCTGCTTCAGTGCTACAGTCATGTACAGTGTGAAACAGTCCGTGGAGTTGTCTTGTGCGCGTGGTTGTGGTGTTCTTACATGTTTCGGCGTTAGTGTGAGTCGGTGTTGGTTATGCGAGCCCTTGGAAGCTCCTATTCCGTGTTGAAATGATAAAGTTGTTACTATGCTGCAGTCCCGTGAAGCCCTCGCTTGCTCAACTCGGCTCCCTGCTTCGCTCGCTCGCTCATTTTTTTACCGCTCATTCTAGTGCTAACTCGGAAAAAACCATTTATGTATTTGAAAAAGTTTGTTAGGGCAAAAGATGTTCATAGTTTTTAGATTCTTTTTTGCAAATTAACAAAACCATAATTATTAAAAATATATATGTGAATTCAAAAACAAAGAGTGGATCTCAAACACTGTTCGTGAATTTGAGAAAGATTTACAAATTAGAAAATACTAGTCGCCAACCCGTGCAAGCTTAATTTAGATAGATGTACATAAGTTATACTCCCTTCATTCCATAATAAAGTGTGTATAGATTTTTTAACAGCTGAACTGTGCAAACTTTAATCATGTTTAGAGAGAAAAATATATACATTTAGTATACTAAAGGCAAATCATTGGATACATCATCAGTTAAATTTCTGTATTGTATACGTTTGGTACTGCAGATATAGATAGTTTTCGCACAAACTTGGTCAATGTTAGCTAAGTTTGACTTTTGGAAAATATATATGCACTACATTATTGCACGGAGGAGTACTTCTACTGACAATTGTTATCTACAATTTTGTTTGAAACAATCATTTAAATAGTAATTAATCATGGAGACTAATAACATACAATAATGCATATTTGTTACCATGTGTCAAAAAATGTTCTACTCTTTTGAATAAATTCTTTGTCATATAACTTACATATATGTATGGTTTACCAAATATGTTACACCAATATTGTATTGTCCTATTATATATTATAGAACTGGTCGATTCCTATACTCCCACTATACATATGTCAATGAAAGGATAAGACAATACACAACAATATGACAATACTCACTAATATCTTCATTTGTGTACTTACTAATTGAGTCTTGCCGAGCCACATCAACCACGTTAACTTTCTTGTAAAGAAACTAACAAAGCAAAAGATATATGATGGGTAGAGTTACTATCTTTAGGACAATAGCTGTCCAACAAACTGAACTGGTACAGATATGAAACTGGACAGTCTATGGAGGAGGAGCGAGTACCTGCGGTGAGTATTAAAATGTCACCCACATCATTCACATCAACATACATGCATGATTTCAGCGCCGGACAAATAAAGCTGATGTTACTATGTTTCTCCGGCAATAGGGCATCAATTTTAGCAATTATCACCTACAAAGTACTGCTTCTCTGTTAAAGTCTTGTTCGTCCTAATAAATTGAACTTCAGGACTGGCCAGTACATGGTGGTGTACACGTTTTAGTGCATCATCATCGTTCGTAACTCCACTATAAAGGGCCAGCACATACAACTCATGTTTCCTCCCCAAGCATACCACGGCAGCCAGAAAGGTTCTTTCACAGTTACCCTGTGTTGTTGCACCCCGAGTCTCAAAGGTTGGGATACCCCGGCCGTGAGACCACGATGACGCAAGCAGGCTAGATTTCAGAGGACAATAAGGCATAAAAGTAAACAACTGATTTTTACCTCATTGCACAATAGGTCACAATGTTAGGAAGACAAATTCAACATACAGATTTGTTAATTGGGACAAATGTGCAGAAAATTTGAACAAATAAGTTGTTAAATGTACCATTTAGAATATCAGATCAAATGCATGGGAGTTCATGCTATACAAATTAAAAGGCTACTTATGGTTCTCCTCCAATCAACCATGATGGACTCTTTTTCATAGGTATATAATATAACTATCTCCGAACCTGGCATGTGTGCATACATAAGTAAAAAATTAAAAATACACTAATAAGAAAACCTTAAAGGTAGAAGATGTTTTATGTTGGACAGTTGGAGTGTCACGTTTCTCAATGGTGTTCTCCAAATCCAGCCCCACATTATATGTAGAATACAAACGTTGAGGCCTTCTAATGTACTCCTCTGGTCCTTTTTACTCTGCATATTAGGTTTGTCTGAAGTCAATCTCATCCAACTTTAACCAAGTTTATATAAGAAATTATCGACATTTACATAACAACACAAATATCATTAGATTCATCTCGGAATATATTTTCATATTATATTTATTAGATATTATAGATGCTAATAATTTCTAATATAAATTTGGTCAAACTTAGCTAAGTTTGACTTTCGGCAAATCCAATGTGCAGAGTAAAAAGGACCCGAGGGAGTATCATAGTAAAACACTGGAAAAACATAAGTAGATGTTTGAGTAACTACTACTTGCAAATATCAGGACACTGAATCAATGCCTATGGTACAGTCGAGTGTATGACCGCCAACAACAAAGCCTAGAGAAAGCCTAAAATAATACAACAGGGATATCACGTTCAGTAATATAATATAAATCTCAGTATCCTACTATTATAGCAAACCCTGGATAGCATGCCATCTTTTAAACTTCAGACTGCAGCTCAATCTGTGACATATTACAGCAAATAGACACCAAGTTAGCTGCATGCAAACATGGGAAGAGGGAAGACCATGAGACCTAAATTCATTTGATAACAAATATATAAATAAGAAAGATGGCAATACAGAGTTACAATATCAGTATTAGCAGAGTTACAACTAGACTGGTATTCAGAAGAAGAAAACACTAACGAACACAGGACTATAGGCACTTCAAAGCTACAAAATCTTCAACATAAGATAATTAAAACAGAGTAAATATCACTCTTGAGCTTGTTCGGCATTGCCCTCCAAACGCTAGGTGATGCTACCATCAAACACGCCACCAGCCATGATAGGTAGCGACACGTCAGTGCTAAGTATTATAATTAGAACAGAAGCAGAAGTGATACTGCATGTAGATAACTAATAGTGCAATAACGGATGGACGCTCAGATTCAGAACGCCATATAACAGGTTAGCCATGTTTTACGGCCATGAGCTACTCCAAATCTTGGTGTATGGTGGACGTCTAGCCACGATGAACTTTTTCTTGTCATGATTACCTTTAGCCTGGCCGTCCCTTCCATCTATGATGGAATCAATGATTACTCTCATTCTCAATGCGCTCTTGAAGGAACCTAGTATGTAATCGCTTTCCTGGACGTCTAGCTTCTCGATGTCACACGCGCCTCCCTGATCGAACTTGACCTGATCTTTGCGGATGGAGACTCAAGGCATGCGAACACGGGAGAGAAGATAGGCAGTATGATGCACTTCCTGTGGCGGCAACAACATGTGCTTAGAGCTTTTTGTACAAATCTGAGAGGGTGGCAATGACGTGAAATCGAGAGAGAGAAGCGAGAAGACGTAAACAATAGGAATTGTCGAGATGGGAGTAGAGATCAGAAGAAAAACACACCTCAGGGAAAGCAGCGGAGAGTCCGAACAGAAGCAGCATACAGACGTCATGATGTTCGAACAATGGGAGGCGTCGTGCTTGAGTAGGAGAGGAGAGCAGTGGCCGCCTAGCTTGAGAGAGTGCCATGGAAGGGTCGTGTGGAAAGGGAGGAGAAAAGCACCCGCTAGATCTAGGATGGAGGTCTGTTTTATTGGATGAAGAAACCATGTTTCTCACGTTAGGGATTGCAACAGCCAAGAAAAAAAGTGCATGCACCATCAAATCTTTTTTTAGCAGCGTGCAACATCTAATCTGTTACGTTGTGTTAGCCAACAATTTTTCTAAGATGGGAGTTTGGATCGTATCTACCTAGGGTTCTGTTTTTAGAACCGGTATAGGACTCTTTTGTAAGCGATTACAATTTTTTGGCCGAATTAAGAATATTAGGCTTGAAAATTATGAATATTATTTGAATCTTCTCTGAATTCTTATATGCATGATTTGAAATCTTCGTATTTTGAATTTTGAGTCTCGATCTGGATACATATTGAAAGTGGGAGCAATTAGCTAGAGTAGCTCCATGCAGAGCACTGTAGACATAGAAATTTGCAAAATACATACGGATCTGAATATGACAGACCCATTGACTAAACCTCTCTCACAAGAAAAACATGATCACACCTTAGTACTCTTTGGGTGTCAATCACATGGCGATGTGAACTAGATTATTGACTCTAGTGAACTCTTTGGGTGTTGGACACATAGCGATGTGAACTATGGGTGTTAATCACATGACGATGTGAACTAGACTATTGACTCTAGTGCAAGTGGGAGACTAAAGGAAATATGCCCTAGAGGCAATAATAAAGTTGTTATTTTATATTTCCTTATTCATGATAAAGGTTTATTATTCATGCTAGAATTGTATTGATCGGAAACTTAAATACATGTGTGAATACATAAACAAATACCGAGTCCCTAGTGAGCCTCTACTAGACTAGCTCGTTGATCAAAGATGGTTAAGGTTTCCTAACCATAGACATGAGTTGTCATTTGATAACATGATCACATCATTAGGAGAATGATGTGATGGACAAGACTCATCCGTTAGCTCAGCATTATGATTGTTCAGTTTATTGCTATTGCTTTCTTCATGTCAAATACATATTCCTTCAACTATGAGATTATGGAACTCCCGGATACCGGAGGAATGCCTTTTGTGCTATCAAACATCACAACGTAACTGGGTGATGATAAAGATGATCTATAGGTATCTCCGACGGTGTTTGTTGAGTTGTCATAGATCGAGATTAGGATTTGTCACTCGGAGTATCGGAGAGGTATCTCTGGGCCCTCTCAGTAATACACATCATAAGAAGCTGAAGGAAATATGCCCTAGAGGCAATAATAGTTTTTTTTTGACCAGGAACAGTAGGAAAGGCTCCTACTGTGTTACTGTATTATAAGGGTAAGCAAACTGTACAATGGGTATTTACATAGTGGGGGGGAGGTGGAGGTACAACTTGCCAACTTTGTGACAAGTAGACTAAGAAGACTAAGAAAACAGAAGGAAACAACTAAAGGGAGTGCACAAGGTTCAGCACAAGGAGCCTATGCTCCTCTTTGACTCTATGTTGAAGAAGCCCAAAGTCTCTCTTGAATCTGTCCAGCCAGGAGTTGAGGGAAGGTGTTATTGCTCTAAAATGTTTATTATTCCTCTCCTTCCAAATACTCCAGGCTGCCACAATGAATTTCTCTAGGAACAGTGGGGTGGGATGAGTGTTTCTGTGAGCTTCAACAGCTTGTATTCGGCCGAGGAAAGGTTCCCAGTTAAGCCCAAGTTTGGCCCAGCAAAGCTTACTGAAAGAGCATGTGAAGATCATGTGTTCCACTGTTTCCTCAATATTCAAGCCACATAAGAGGCAATTGTGGTCATCTCCTATGTTATAGTGCCTCCTTTTCAACATGTTCCTCGTATTGAGCCTGTCATGGAAGAGCAACCAGGCAAAGACCTTCAACTTCATCGCAGCTTTGATTTCCAAATCCAATGTAATATCTGTTGCACTTGGACGTCTTTGAAGAAGAATTTATAGTAGTTCGTTGATTTGTAGATGGTCTTACCCCACGTATAGTGCCAAATATCCTTTGATGATGTGGATGGTTGTAGCTGAGCCGCAATTGTTTGCAAGTCTCTAACCTCCACAAGGGCTTGAGGGGTCAATGGCAGATGGAACGTTTCTCCCAGCGATGTGATCCCTAGGAAGTTTTTGACCGAGATATCTTCATCCAGAGAGTGAGAAAAAGCCCGAGGGTGGGAGTCTTGAAGTATTTGCCCTGACCACAAATCTTTCCAAAATAAAGCCGTGGTGCCACACACAATATTGACTTGAGAAATCCCACTAAACTTAGATGTGAGCTTGAGTATGTCCTTCCACCGTAATGAGCCGATCGTTCAGAGGCATGTGGAATTTTTGGGTATAATAGGAGTCCCATGTGAGCTGCACCCAAGGTATATCCAACTTGTTGTAAAACTTGTGCAGGAACTTCCAAGCAATGCTTCATTCTGTACCTAAGATTAAGCACACCAAGTCCTCCCTTATTTTTAGGTTTACATACCATGTCCCAAGGCGCCAGAGAGTTACACTTATCACCTTGTTCAGTCTTATTGATCCATAGACATCGACGCCTAATTTTGTCCAGGAGTTCAATGAGCTTGGGTGGAAAATGTAACGTGCACATGGCATAGATGAGTAATGAGGTAACTGTGGAGTTGAGTAGAGTCAACTTGCCAGCATGGGACATGAGGGACAGTGTTGACGACAAGCTTCTTTCAACCGTGCTGACTAGGGGCATAAAGTCATGGAGGGTAGGCCGAGACGTGCCCAGAGGCAGTCCTAGGTAGGTGAACGGCATGGTACCAATTGTACACTCAAAGATAGCAGCAAGTTGTGCAGACAGATCTGCTTCCAAGTTTATGGGAATTAGTGTGGACTTGTGGAAATTGATTTTAAGGCCGATGGACTATGCATATTTGGTGAGGATGTCTTTAATGATCAAGGCTTGCTGAGGGCAGGCAGGCATAAGTAAGATTGTATCATCGGCGTATTGGACAATAGGGTAATCCATTTGTCCCGTGGCTGGAAAAGGAAGTTGTATTCTGCCCTCTCTATAAGGTTCATTAATGGCTGATTGAAGGAGGTCGGCTGCCAGCACAAAGACTAGTGGAGATAATGGGTCGCCTGTTCCGACCTTCACGCTATAAAGGAACTGTCTCCCCGGAACACCATTTAGGAGAACTGAGGATCGGCCGGAGGAAAAAAATAGCCTTTATCCAGGACAGCCATCTGTCATTAAAGCCCATATGTTTCATAATGTTGATCATGGGATCGTGCTCGATCGTGTCGAAAGCTTTGGCGAAGTCCAACTTAAGTAGAACAATCGGTCTCTTGGAGGCATGGCCTTTGGTGAATGTATTGAAATGTCCATGCAAGACAATCTTGTATAGATCTCCCACGTATGAATCCATATTGGTTACGATGGATAATTTTCAAAATGACCTTCTGGAGACGGTTAGCCAGGAGCTTGGTAATGATCTTAAGGTAGCAATTGAGTAGGGTGATTGGCCTGTAGTCATTAACTGTGGATGGGGATCCATCCTTCGGGATAAGAGTAATCAATCCATCATTAATGCTCTGGAGGTTAAGTGTTCCTGCATGGAATTGATCACACAGCGAGTAGAAATCATTTTTGATGATTGGCCAGCATGCTTTAAGGAAGAGACCAGAAAATCCGTGCGGACCAGGTGCCCTATCGCCTGGCATCTCTTTAACTACCAAGTCAATTTCCTCATGCGTGAAGGGAAGGGTGAGGTGATCCAAGTTTGCATTGGGACGGATTAGAGACGGAAGATCAAAATGCATCTAAGTTGAGCTAGAGGCGCCTAGTCTGTCCGAATATGCGGGGAAAAGCAGGGCCTCCTTTCCATTGTGATCTTCCACAACTAACCCATCCGGAGTTTGCATATTAGCAATGTTGTTTTTACGATATCTATCAGTAGCCATTGCTTGAAAAAACTTGGTATTTTCATCACCAAATTTAACCCATCGGACAGTACATCTTTCCTTCCAATATCGCTTCTCGATAGTCCAAAAGTCAAGGAGATGAGTTTTGATAATCTTGCGAAAATTGCTCTCCTGGTAGTGTGAGAGACCGTTGATTTTCCAGGTCATCCAACTCTTCCAAGGTTTTGTTGGTGTTCTCAATAGCCACCGAGAGCCGTGAGATACCTTTGCTCCAAGCTTTGAGCTCCTGTCGGAGACATTTGAATTTACGGTAGAGCACAGTGGCTGCATTATGCACCGCAATGGGTTTATCCCAAACTCTTTTAACCACGTCCATGAAGCCCGGGTGCATAAGCCAATAGGATTCAAACCTGAATAACTTGGCACGAGGGATTTTTGTCTCAATGGTTACAACACATGGTGTGTGATCTGATGTGGGCTTACAGAGAGGTTTGACCATGGTATTGGGGTAAATACTTGACCAGAGCATGGACGTAAAGAACCAGACGAGTTGCTCGAGGAGTGGATCATGCTGCATGTTACTCCAGGTGTATAGCCTACCCTTAATGTGTAATTCAACTAGGTTAGGTTTATGAATAATATCATTGAAAGTGGACATATCGTTGACATCACCCCTGGCTTGTTACGCATTTTCCGCCCTCTGATATAATTAAAATCCCCAAGGAATAGGCAATCCTCATTTGCTTGAATATCCCTGTCATAGAGCCATTGAGTAAAAGTGCCCCGAGTAGGCTCAGTACAAGGACCATAGATGTTAAAGAGTGTCCACGCTTGGGCAGAGATGGTACTAGTGAATTGAATTCCCAGAGCAAAATCTTCCTGGAGAACTACCGAGCCAGAGAACATGGAGCTGTTCCAAACTGTGAGTAAACCACCCGAAGCCCCGTGAGAAGGAATATAAGCAAATTTATCGAAACGCTTAGGGCAGCAAGTTTTAATAAACGCTAGATCGATAGCAGGTTTTTTAGTCTCCTGCAAACAAACGATGGCACAGCCACTAACAGAAATCGCGTTCGACAACGCCAATAACTTTTTTTCCGAATTTAACCCGTGCACATGCCAACATAGCACGTTTCAGCTACGCAAAAGTGGCATAAGAGACCGCAAAGTTAAGATGAAGACGAAGAGGAGCCTTCTGTCGGGCTATTGTGGATGGTAGCCACATCTTCAGTAGCAAGCAGAGCAGCTTCAGTGAGCTCTTGAGGCGGGACAGCGCAGCGAATGATGCCGATATCCTGCATGGTGCGGAGAGGTGTTGGTGGTGGGGCCTGATCCATGACCACAGAGCTGGAGCTCGGAGCAGCAGAAGGTATCACCCTGGGCTTCACTTTGGATACAGTAGGGCGCACATCAGATATTTGTGGCACTCTGAAGCCATCAAAGCGCGTCGATCTTGTGCTGCGTCTAACTTCAGTAGTGACCACAGGAGCCTTGAGCTTTGAGCGGCGAGGACGGGCTGCAGAAGGTCCCGGCGCATCAGACAGGACTTGAGCAAGGCCCAAGTCAGAATCATTCTCCAGTGGGCTATGAGAGACCATAAGAGGCCCATCCCTGGAGACAGCATGTGGCGCCAAGCTAGGAAAAGCACCCAAAGGAGCAGTGTCTGACGGCAGAAAGTTTAGAGAAGTGTGATCTGCATCCAGGGCAGTAGTATCATTTGAGGACAGCATGGTCATATCAGTCCTATCTGCAGTGTCAATTGGGAGAGCACCAAGATGTTCAGAGGGCAGATCTGCAGGATGCTCTTCAACTGGTGTCATTTCACTGATCTGCACCGAGGTTGGTGTGGCATGTAGGATGCGCGGAGAGAAGCAGAGCATGTGAGTGGTCGACTGATCTGTCACCTGTAAGATAGAGCGAGAAGGAGTTGTCTGAAATTCCAGTGGAGGCAACCCATAGACAGAGCTCCAGGGCCCAAAAGCAGCAACCTACGCATAAGATGGACTCGAGAGATAGGCGGTGAAAACATTCCTCGAGACCAAGTCTCGAGGTTAGCATCAGAGCCAGCTCCATTCCCTCAACAGAGATACTGACATTCATAGTTGCAGCAGAAATTGCAACATCCACGTTGATGATATTTTGAATCTCAGGAGGAGCCACAAAAAGAGTATTGATTTGACTGTTGGAACCAGGAGAGGAGCCCTGAGTGCTTGCCGAAGAAGCAGTTTCATACCAAACTGAATTCAGACTGTCAGTTACATTATCTTCAGGTAGAATTCCATCTTGTACACGGAGACCCTGAGCAGCAAGCCATGATTGGACGTTAACCAGAGCAGCTGGCATTTGAGGAACAGGAGGCTGCGGCCATGGGTCCCATTGGGCATCTTGTGGCCCATCCTGCTGAGGAGCCAGGTGAGGCGCCTGATCATTACCGATCCCATTCTGAAGCAGCCAATTCTGAAGCTGTTGCTGGTAGAGCTGCTCCGCCGTGAGGCCCTCCCCAAACATGGGATGCGGAACACCATTAGCCGGGGGTGGTTCTTCATCAGATATTGGAACCTCAGGATCATGGGCATTCCAATTAGTTCCACGGAGAATGAAAACAGCAGCAGTCCAGCAAGCTCTATCACCACCTAACTGACGGATGACAATACTCTTGGGTATGAGGCGCATGTGAATGACTTTGACCTTAATAAGCACCACAGAGCGATCAGTATTAGGGCTATTCCAAGATACTAGCCTGCCGTAATCATCAACCGAACGCTGAAGATAGAAATCAGTCTGATAATCATCCGGAAAGCCGATGTACATAAGCCAAAGTTCAGGACCATAGGTGGTGTTGCACATATTAAGAGCAGCATTGTGACGCACAAAAGAAATCACTAGATCCTCATCATCAAGCTGGAAAGTGGTGTTTACTACAGTGTCGCGGATGAAAGAATTGGCAAAGGCAAACATACCCACTCCCAGCGGATGATCAGAGGTCTCGGTGGTGTGCAGTCCGGCCTCATGCAGCATGCATTCAATCGTGTTGCGAAGATCTTCCCGGAGATGCAGGGGCACGAATCGGCTGGCCTCGGCAATGGTGAGGAAGTTGTTATTGAGGGGCGGGATGGGATTGACAGCCATGTCCGCCCTAACCTTGCGATCTGCTGGCCCTGGCTCAATGGACCAGCCAGGCAGAAGGAAAGGAAGGGGGTTGACGGGGTAGTTGGCAATGTTGTTGAGCGGGGCGGGGGTGTCGACGGCGGCGGTGGTTTGCAAGGGTGGAGGTGCTGCCAGAGCAGAGCGCTCTGTTGCATTGGGAAGCGGGGCGGGCAAAGGGAGAGAATGCGGGGCGTCAAAGGTGGACGGGGGGGTTTTTGGTCACCATTGCCAGCGTTGGGCCCAACAACGCCGCCAACAGGATTGCGCCAGGTGTTCGTAGTGCCCGCATGCAGTACATCGCACGGTGGAGGGAGGTTGGCTATTGGGTGCCGTAGACGGGCAAGTTTGCTCCGCAGTTGGATAATTGATTTGCTGCCCAGAGTAAGATGATTTGACTGAAAGATCCGAATCTGAACCCATAAAAGCCCTGCCATTTAAAGAAGCCCGAGGCCGAGACGGACAATTAAACCCTTTGTGCCCTGGGGCCGAACAATGCAGACAAATAATCCGGGCGTGACAGTTAAATTTGTCGTGCCCCCATTGTAAACATTTAGCACATAGGACGCCCCAGGCATGAACCAAATCGTTCACTTCCATGGAATTATATCCTGCCCGCGATAAATCCGCGATATGTGCCTTGGAGAACAAAGGCGGCCATGAAGTATTTGGAGGAGCATATTTGAACGCCGACGCAAGGAAACTTTGCGGTAATTTCGGGTAAATGATATTGCATGGAAACTGGAAAGAGCTAATCTGAAGTAAAGGATCCGAAGATTCTTCGGGGCATTGAATGCTCGTGTCTGCGGATTCCGAAAGCACCATGGAACGTACGTCGTGCTCATGGGCTTGCGGTTCTTCGTAAGAACATGAAGCTTCATGACTGTTCTTATCAGTGAAATCCATTGAAAAGATAGGCACGAGTCCAAATTTGCACAACTCACTTGAGGTTGAAGGATCATTTCCAGATGGTTGTGTGAAAACAGTAGGAGCAATGCGCACAGCCACAGGACTTCGATGAGCAATAGATTCTAGTCTTTCATCAGCATGCCAACGAGAATCCAAGTGCTTGAAACCATTGAAACGACCATTGAACAGGTGAAAATGACAGATGAAATCGGGCCAAATACGGTCCTTGAGGCCATGAATAAAATGTCCAACCTTGTTCCCGGCCACAGAAAAGCAAAAGGACCTCTCAAAAATCTTAGAGACCTTAAAACCAAGGTGATGCCCACCAATGCAGCATTGTAAAGCCACACCCACAGATTCCTCATTGAGGGGGAATGAAGCTGAAGAAAAGGAGACAACCAAGAAAAATTCCTTGGTCGTGCGCGAAGGAGAGAAGTGCACCGTCTCTCCAAACCGACAACGTACCTGATCGGCCACTGCAAGGCCAGGGTTGAAATCCCAGTGTAGGAGCCCTTCCATGGTGTGGATCATTGGCTAGATCCATGGGGAGAGGTGGAGCAGGTGGGAGGAGAGGAGAGGAGCCCTTCCATTTCGTGCGCGCCCCAGATGTCAGGCAATAATAAAGTTATTATTTATTTCCTTAATTCATGATAAATGTTTATTATTCATGCTAGAATTGTATTAACCGGAAACTTAGTACATATGTGAATACATAGACAAAACTTATAGTCCCTAGTATGCCTCTACTTGACTAGCTCGTTAATCAAAGATGGTTATGTTTCCTAACCATAGACATGTGTTGTCATTTGATGAACAGGATCACATCATTAGGAGAATGATGTGATGGACATGACCCATCCGTTAGCTTAGCATTATGATCGTGTCAGTTTCATTGCTACTGCTTTCTTCATGACTTATACAAGTTCCTCATACTATGAGATTATGCAACTCCCGAATACCGGAGGAACACTTTGTGTGCTACCAAACGTCACAACATAAAAGGGTGATTATAAAGGTGCTCTACATGTGTCTCCAAAGGTGTTTGTTAGGTTGGCATATATTAAGATTAGGATTTGTCACTCCGTGTTTCGGAGAGGTATCTCTGGGCCCTCTCGGTAATACTCATCACTATAAGCCTTGCAAGCACTGTGACTAATGAGTTACTTGCGGGATGAAGTATTACGGAACAAGTAAAGAGACTTGACAGTAACAAGATTGAACTAGGTATGATGATACCGACGATCGAATCTCGGGCAAGTAACATACCAATGACAAAGGGAACAACGTATGTTGTTATGCGGTTTGACCGATAAAGATCTTCGTAGAATATGTAGGAGCCAATATGAGCATCCAGGTTCCGCTATTGGTTATTGACTGGAGATGTGTCTCGGTCATGTCTACATAGTTCTCGAACTCAGAAGCGCCCGCACGCTTAACGTTCGATGACGATTTGTCTTATGAGTTATGTGATTTGATGTACCGAAGTTTGTTCGGAGTCCCGGATGAGATCACGGACATGACGAGGAGTCTCGAAATGGTCAAGACATAAAGATTGATATATTGGACAGCTATATTCGGAGACCGAAAGTGTTCCGGGTGATTTCGGAGAAAACCGGAGTGTCGGAGGGGTTACTGGAACCCCCCGGGGAAGTATTGGGCCTTAGATGGCCTTAGGGAGAGAGAGGGCAGCAGCCCAGGAGGTGGCGCCCCCCCCCCCCCTTTCCTTCCCCACAGGGCTGGTCGGCCAGGGAAGGGGCGCACCAGCCCCTCTGTGGGATGGTCTGTCCCCCTCCTTGGCCCATTAGGCCCATACACTTACCGGGGGTGTCCGGAGCCACTTCCGGTGACCCGATGACTACCCGGTGCACTCTGAAACCCTTCCGGTATCCGAATATGATCTTCATATATATCAATCTTTAACTCCAGACCTTTCCGGAGCTCCTCGTCATGTCTGTGATCTCATCGGGACTCCAAACAAGATTCGGTCACCAAATCATCTATCTATCTATCTATCTATACCTCTATACCTATACTAATTACAGACTCCCAAGAAATTACCACGTTAATCAGTAATTAGGAGCCGTTAATCTGGTGGGACTGAGTTATAACGGTGTAGATCCAACCATATAAATCTTGGCTGAAACTTCCCTCAGTTGTGAAAAAAAACACTCCAAGGCCCATAACAAAAAGGGATCCATGAATACTCCACCGTTTCTTCTCTATGTAAAGCAATCTCTATTAAAAAATCAATCTCTATCTCTTCCATATTAAGAAACAAAATAAAATACTGTATCTCCTTATACTACACGGTTTCTCCCTCTTCTACTCCACGCTATTGATTTGCATGTCATACGTCATGCAACTTGGTCTACCTTAGATTTAACCTAACAAACAGAAGAATCATCTTGGACCATAAATCACGGCCTTAAACTCCATGTGCCAAACGGCCCGTGCATTAAGATCATGATGCAGGCGCCGGTTATCAAATTAAGGCAGGCTGATGATTTGCCTGCATGTCGACGAGCGGCATGGCGTCAAGAAGGCTCCCCGTTATGGTTCGTGAACCAGATCACTCATGGCGCCTAATGTCGAGGTTAGCAGATCGACTTGCATGCGTGGTTCTAAGTTGGAGAGCCAGATCACTCATGGCGTTTAATGCCCAGGTTAGCAGATTGACTTGCATGCATGGTTTTGGGTTCTGTAAGATAGCGATGGATAGGGTTGGATCGTGAGATTGAGCTCAACTCATGAATTGTATTCCTCCACTTGGGGTAGTACAGAGATATATACGACTACAATAGAGGGAGGAAGAAGATAATGCACACAAGCACATGTTAACAACCTAACTGTCACCCACCTCCACCTCCGGGAGGAGTACTGACGGGAGTTTTTTCCTCCGAAAAAACAGGAGCCTCTCGGGAGGCGACTAGGGTTTTCGGGAGGACCGTGGCGGCGCCCGCTGATCTAATCGGCGGGGCACAGGTGGGGTTCTGATCCATTGATCGGCGATGGCTTCATCAGCTGATCGGGGGAAGGCGAAGGAGGCGCTCTCGCCCAGGGCGGCGAGAGAGAAACTTGCGGAGGCGCTGGGGAAGATGGACATAACTGATGAAGAAGCGACTCCTTTGGTGCTTGATGATCTAGAGGAAGAGGCGCAGGAGAAGTGGATGCTGGCTGGTAAAGTTCTGAATCGACACATCCTTCACATCCAAACGATTTCTAATGCGCTTCGGCCGTCGTGGGGAAACCCTAAAGGACTGCACTTCAGACCGGCGGGGGAGAATACGTCTGTGGCAGAATTTGCGTGCCAGAGAGACCGTGATCGCGTGTGGGAGGGTTCGCCATGGCACGTCAGTAAGAACGCCGTGATTTTATCGGCGTTTGAGGACTACATGCGGCCTTCTGAACTGAAGTTTGATAAACTGCAAATCTGGGCTCGAGTGCTAAACCTCCCGTTCAACCTTCGGACGGAACCATGGAGTACGGCGATTGCTCATCAGATTGACACAAAGGCAACCTCAGTGCAGTTTGATCATAATGCGGGGTATCTAAGGGCGAGGGTAACTGTGGATGTTAATAAACCCTTGAGAAGGTGGATTCTAATTGAATCTAAGCGGAGGAAATGCATGGATCCTTATGATATTGTCTATGAGAATGTGCCACACTTTTGTTTCTCATGTGGCAAATTGGGCCACTCGGATCTGGTTTGTATGACGCCGGGAACAAGGGATGAGAACGGTGATCTCCCCTTCGGCAAAGGTCTGAGAGCGCAAGATGATTGGAGAAAGGCTGCTTCAAGCGAGAGTTCTACACTGGAGGGTTCGGCCCCCCCGAAAAGCAAGGCTGAAACCAAAAACTCGAGTACTGCGGCCAAGGGCACGGCTGAGGTGACGTCTCCTGTAAAGAACACAAAGTTTCAGCAGAAGAGAAAGGGAGGACCTCAAAACCAGAACCAAGTTTATAGGAAGGTGGATCGACCCCTTCTTACTAATTCTCCTCACCAGGATGACGGAGAGAGGGCTAATGAGAATGATGTACAAAGTGATTTTGTTGAGGATTCTGTTACTGAAAGAGCCCCTAAGAAGAAGAAACCTACTCCGAGCAATTCGGAAACATCGGCTGAGGCTGCGATGCAGCCCTGCCCGAGACAATGAGTTGTCTGAGCTGGAACTGTCGAGGGCTTGGGAACTCATTGACAGTTCGAGAGCTTCGCTGTGTGGTGAAGCGTGGTGAAGCAGGAAGGGCCCGCTCTCCTTTTTGTGATGGAAACTAAAATCTCAGCCAAAAGGCTGGAGAGCTTGAAGGCATTGTTTGGTTTTTCAGGATGTTTCGCAGTTGACAGTACTGGCCTTAGTGGCAGTATTGGTCTGTTTGGACGGATGAGGTGGAAGTGGAGCTGAAAAATTTCAGTTCTTGCCATATTGACGTTCTAGTGAGGAAGATGACCCAGGGATCGAAGGAGTGGAGGGTCACCGGTTTCTACGGAGCCCCGAGAGTGGAAGACCGGCCACATAGTTGGAGGTTCCTACGCACACTTTGTGCAATCCAGCATGAAGCGTGGTTGTGTGTTGGAGATTTTAACGAGACACTTTTTGCTTCTGAACACTTCTCGAGAGCCGCTCGACCTGAACATCAAATGAGGGCATACAGAGAGGCAGTTGATGATGGCTCGTTTCAGGATCTTGGTTGGTCTAGGACAGAATATACTTGGGACAATGGACAGCAAGGAGGCGCAAATGTAAAGGCCAGACTAGACAGAGGTTTTGGAAATCCTCAGCTTATCCATATGTTCCCTGACACGCATGTTCGGCATATTGCAACTGTGGAGTCTGACCATTGTTTTGTAATGGTTGATCCACGGGAAGCTTTGGCAGGAACAAGAACACGAATGGCTAGGCAGTTTCGTTATGAAGACGTCTGGCAGACTCACGCCAACTACGACCAGCTCGTTCTTCAGCAATGGCAAAAAGGAGCGGGACGGCAAGGTCTGGCCGGTGTAGTTGATGCTCTCAATGATATGCAGCAGAAGCTTGCAAGTTGGGGAGCCAAAGAGTTCGGAGATCTAGCACGCAAGGTCCGGAAGTTGCGCTCTAAACTTGAACGTCTACGGGCCCGCTCTACGGGGCGGGGCCCATCAGAGGAAGAGCGTGCAGTCGGGAAAGAATTGCGTGATGCTCTCCGCCAAGAAGAAATCTGGATGCATCAAAGATCCAGAGTTTTATGGCTGCGTCGGGGTGATCGAAATACGGAATATTTTCATGCCCAGGCAGTTCAGAGGAAACGTACCAATAAAATCGAGTTGCTAACTAGAGCAGATGGCTCAACATGTCAGACTAGGGAAGAGAATCATGCAGAAGTCCAGGGCTTCTACGAAGCGTTATATACTTCTCAGGGATTCAGGCCCATGGACGAGCTGCTCAATCTTGTTCCACAAAAGGTGACCCCGGATATGAATGAACACCTAGATAAACCCTTCACAACCCAGGAGGTGAAGGAAGCTTTATTTCAAATGGCCCCATCCAAAGCTCCGGGTGTTGATGGTTTCACAGCGGGGGTTTTTCAGCGGCACTGGGATCTACTTCAGGAGGACATTGTGCTGGCTGTTTTGGATTTTCTAAATGGTGGTGAGCTTCCGGTGGGAATGAATGACACTTCAATAACTCTTATACCGAAAGTAAGATACCCGCAGCTCATTTCACAATATTGACCAATTTCTCTTTGTTCTGTTTTATATAAGATTGTGTCCAAGTGTATCACGAACAGGGCAAGGGAGTTTATGGATGAGATAATCAGCGAAGAACAGAGTGCGTTTATTCCGGGTCGCCTCATTACTGACAATGTACTTATTGCCTATGAGAGCATCCATGCGATGAGGCGGCGGAAGAAAGGGAAAAATTATGCATGTGCCGTCAAACTTGATATGATGAAAGCGTACGACAGAGTCGAGTGGTATTTTTTGGAGGCTATCATGTTAAGTTTGGGTTTCAGTGCAAGGTTTGTTAGACTGACAATGAAGTGCGTGACTTCTGTCAGGTTTACTGTACGGGTGAATGGGGAGTTGTTGCCGTACTTCACACCTTCCCGGGGTCTACGTCAAGGGGATCCTTATTCGCCCTATCTATTTCTGTTATGTGATGAGGGCTTTACCACACTCCTGAACAATTTGGGTGGTGCAGGTAGACAGAGGGATCAGAGTGAGTATTAATTCACCGTGGGTAAATCACCTACTATTTGCATACGACAGTTTGATATTCATGAATGCTAAGGAGGCGAGTGCCCAAAGGTTGAACGAAGTTCTGAGGATATACGGCGACAGCTCGGGACAGTGTGTGAACAGAGAGAAAAGCTCCATCTATTTCAGCCCGAACACTCCGGAACCAGTCAGACAAAATTTGAAGCATCTCCTTGGTATAGCAGTTGAAGCGTTCAATGAGAGATATCTCGGATTACCCACTGCGATTGGGCAGATCACTAGCGGCACCTTCGAACATCTGACGGAGAGACTTCGAAGCAAGCTGCAGGGTGGGATGGAACGCATGATTTCATGTGCGGGCCGCGATGTTCGGCTGTAATCTGTGGCCCAAGCTATCCTGGCCTTTTCGATGAGTTGTTTTAAATTAACAAAGAAAGTTTGTAAGGGCCTCAGATCGTGCATGGCCCGTTACTGGTGGAGTAGCTCTCTTGATCGCCGATCTTTACATTGGACGAATTGGGACAGTCTTACAGCCCCGAAAGTGAAGGGAGGGATGGGGTTTAGAGATCTCCAACTGTTTAATCTCGCCCTCCTGGGAAAACATTGCTGGCAACTCGTTACGAGCCCGGAGTCGCTATGTGCACGGGTGCTCAAAGGGAAGTATTTCCCGGCGACAAATTTCCTTGAAGCTACCGCGCCATCACACGCGTCTGCCACTTGGCGTGCAATTCTGGCAGGGAGGGAAGCTTTGGAGGATGGGATGATCAAGCGAATTGGGGACGGAACGACGGTGTCAATATGGAACGATCCTTGGATCCCAGGCCTTATGTCCATGAAGCCATCAGTACAGATTGGGGCCGCTAATCTTGGCAGTGTCGCGTACCTGATCGACGCTGAGTCAGGATCATGGAAACAGGTTGAGGTAAACGAAAACTTCATTCCGTCTGAAGGAGAAGCTATTCTCAACATACCCTTGAGACGGTTTGGAGGAGACGATATGTGGGCATGGGCGGCAGAAAAAGCAGGAGTCTGTACTGTCAAGTCAGCGTACCGCACTCTAATGATTCACAACGAGCATCGTGCTCTAGAAGAAGGGTCAGTCACCGAATCTTCAGAGACAAACAAACAGCTATGGACGAGGCTTTGGAAGTTGAACGTGTTACCAAAGGTTCGTGTGTTTTGGTGGCGAGTGCTGCGCGGGATTCTACCCGTCGAGGGCATGCTTCACTACGCATATATTACAACAACACCAAGATGCAAGGTATGTCTTGCAGCGGAGGAGGATATGTACCATGCTTTGATAAAATGCAGCCATGCACAAAACTTCTGGAGAGAAGCAAGTCAGTGGCTTGACGTAAAACTGCCGGAGCTGCATACGCTGACATGGTCTAGGGATATTCTCTGCGATGACCGTTTTGATGGGTCAGACAGAGCAAAGATTATCACGGTGATGTGGGCAATTTGGACGTCTAGAAACAACATCACGCATGACAAAGCTAGCATGGAACCTGCCCAATCACTTTGAATGGTCAGAGATGCGTTGATAGTGCTTGAGCTCCCGGTTAAACATGTAAATGTGCTGCCGGGGCACGGATGGAGACCGCCTGAGGGAGAATGCATCAAGATTAACACTGATGCGGGAGTTGCTATGCTTGAGCATAGAGGAGGTATTGGCGGTGTGGCCCGATCATCTTCGGCTTTTATCACAGCTTGGTGCAAACCGTGCCCAGGCATCACAGATCCTCTCGTGGCAGAGGCTACTGCGGTGCGTGAGGGTGTGGTGGTGGCAATGCTCCGTGGTTTTGCGCGGGTCGAAATTGAAACAGACTGTTTGGAAGTGGTCAACCTCTGGAAAACGCGCCAGAATTCGCGCTCTGTTATAGCGCCGATACTCTTAGATATTGAGGAGCTTGTAGCTCAGTTTAATTATTTTGACATTCATCATGTAAAAAGACATGCCAATGTCCCTGCCCACCTTTGTGCAAAACATGCATGCACAATGGAGGTGACAGAGTGTTGGATGGACTCTCCCCCGGGGTTCCTGGTCACCAGTCTTGTGGCTGATGTGGCTGGTGGATCATCGTATGAATAAAAAGCTCCCAATTCCCCGCAAAAAAAAAAACAACCTAACTGTAGATCCTCCTTTCACATAGGGAAGGAGGCGGTCCTGCATGGCGGGTGGAGGCGGCCCTGCATGGCGCATGCATAGGAGATATGCATCGGCAGCTAGATCTCCTGAAGAATAGCTCAATTGTTTTTTTGCAGGTGAGAATAGGTCAAGTGTTAATCTCTAATCGGATCTTAATTACCATTCAACGCTTTATTAAGACTATACCCATATGTGCGACTAATACATGTGTTTCGAATATCTCCTTAATTTCTGTCCTTCCCTTCTAATATATGTCAGAAAATATGTCTGTTGAAGCTAGCATGGATAGCAATAACTTGGTCTATGTGGTCAAGGATGGTGATGATTGAGGTACGTAAATTTTCTTATTTCATGTTAGATGGTCAAATTAATATTATGTGGTTTAGTATAAGTCTGCTTTGTCTATTATCTTGATTAAATAATTGTAAGTACAAGAATTTCTCGGATTGGAACTGTTGCAAAATGCATTACTATTCAAGATTTTAATAGTTTAAGTCATGGTTGTTGTCTTCTCCATGATGTTGTGCGGGCTGGCACCAAAATTCACCCTAACCGTGACCGCTCAATACATCTCCGACTATTCCGGCAAGCAGCATAATCTTCATCGTAGCAGATGATGAATGTCCTAAGCAGTATAGCTGCTAGATGTTACTTGACAAAGGCATCAATCTGGTGGTCTTCGACAACATGTGCACCATATATCATGTATGCTACTCCTTTGTCAGTTCAATTGCTATCCATTACTTCCAATCTATTGTGTCCTATTTCCAGTATTTTTGTCTTCTCTCATGAGATCTCACATGCCCCTTTGATTCAAATTTATTCACATTTTCTTTCCACTATTCATGGTTTGTCGGACAACATGTGAACTAATGATCTACCTTTGGATTCACCAGCGTTGACGCATCAACGACCTTAAAGACACATAATTAGTAGTTTTGCATTGGATGGTGCTAACCATATAGATATATTTCGGACTTCATCGGTGAGGGATAGGCCGTGTGGATGTTTTTAATCTCTTAGTTGATCTTAATTACAATTGCAACCTTTAATTAAAACTACACCCAAATGTGTTACTAATCCACGTGTTTCCAATGTCTCCTTAATTTTGTTCGTTGCCTTCTAATATACTTTCTCCGTCCCAAAACATAAATCATTTTTGAAATGATGCATTTTGGGACGGAGGGAGGTATATATTAGTATATAAGTGTATTGGAGCTAGCACACATAGCAGTACCTTGGGCGATGTGGTCAAGGATGGTGATGATCTATGCTTCATAGGTACGACAAGTTCGTAATTAGTTTTAGATACGAGATTAATATTTTGTACTTTAGTAAGTCTGCTCTACCCTTTACTTGATAAATAATTGTAAGTAGAAGAATTTCTCTTATTGGAACCGTTGTATGCAAAATGCATGCCTATTCAAGATTTTAATTTGCATTCATATTATGTACTGCTGCAAAATCCATGATTGGAATAATTGAGCCCTCTTATAGTTCTACCTTCACCAAGCAACCAAGAGCAGTCTTTTAACTCACAAAAAATAGCAATTATACAAAAGGATAAATACAGAGCTCTCATCCCGCCCATTTGTTCAGTAAAAATGTTCTACACTTGCCATGTAGTCCGACGTAAACATGAAAGTAAGTTTGTCACCTAAGACCATCATCTATGTAGTACATCTATACAATGTACGGTCCAAAATACTAAATTTACACACATTCGAATATGTGTTTCAAATGCGTCTAAAAAATCTGTTATATGTAAGTTTCTATGGACCGCAAAAAAATTAATGTTCTATGATGTTTAGAAAAGCTATCTTGATGTTATGGCATTCTTCCGTTACAAGATTTAATAACATGGGGTATTTGTTTAATTCCAGCCTTTATGTCGTATCATTGCTTGATTTCTTAACTTACTTGAAATTTTTCCTTACTCGGTTAATTTGAAGGATATATGAACTGTCAAGCATATCAAGTATCTGAGAATATTTCTTTATTATTTTTCCTAGAAGGAAACCGTGTTTAAGGGTAACAATTTTTGTGTAGGAGTACACTGTAGTTAATACAATTTAATGTTTTCTTAGACTATAATTGGCAATGATGCTATTATTCTGAGATAGTTATTTGTATAAAGCTAAAGAATTTACACATATGAATTGACCTAGCAAGTAAGCCATATATTTGACAACTCCACATAATTCCGAAAGAGATACATTAATTTCAAAAAATACGTTCTTCATATATACAAAGGACATTGAAATAATATATTGAGCTGATAAAATACACATACTATTTTTAGGTGTTACCGCATTAATTATTAGGCTCCATTTGACCAACTAATTTGTAGAAATATATACTCACTCATCAATCCCCATGTAAATTATGTAGGTTTTATTACATGGCATGTCCCAGTATAATTGTACAGAAGTCATTGTTGTATGTTAATAATACAGATTGCATTGTAATATTTAGTACCTAGACCGTGCGAATGCACGGGTTGACGACTAGTATAACTAATATAACACTATATCGTCAACGAATGTTAAGCATGCGGACCTGGCGGGTTCGAGAACTATGTAGACATGACCAAGACACCTCTCTGATAAATAACCAATAGTGGAACCTAGATTCTGATATTGGCTCCTACATATTCTACGAAAATCTTTATCGTTCGAACCTTATGACAACATACGTAATTTCCTTTGTCCATCGGTATGTTACTTGCCCGAGATTCGATCAACGGTATCTTCATACCTAGTTCAATCTCGGTACGGGCAAGTCTCTTTACTCGTTCCGTAATACATCATCCGATAACTAACTCATTAGTCACTTTGCTTGCAAGGCTTCATATGATGTGCATTACCCAATTACATTGTGACTATTGATAGCACACAAGGTATTCCTCCGGTATCCTGAAGTTGTAAAAGCTCATAGTCGAAGGAATATGTATTTGACATATAAGAAAACAATAGCAATAAACTGAACGATCAATATGCTAAGCTAATGGATGGGTCTTGTCCATCACATCATGCTGCTAATGATATGATCCTGTTATCAAATGACAACACATGTCTATGGTTAGGAAATCTTAACCATCTTTGATCAACGAGCTAGTATAGTAGAGGCTCACTAGGGAAACTGTATTATGTTTATGTATTCATACATGTATTTAAGTTTCTGATCAATACAATTTTAGCATGAATAATAAAATCTTTATTATGAATAAGGAAATATAAAATAACAACTTTATTATTGCCTCTAGGGCATATTTCCTTCACTCGCACGGTGGCTCGATCGGCTTCAGTAAGCAGCAACAATGATCGATCGCTCGGGTTCAGTTAGCAACAATAGCAAAGGAATCGCTCGGGTTCAGTCAGCAGCGAAGGAATCGCTCGGGTTCAATTAACAACCAAGCGATCGATCGCTCGGGTTCAGTAAGAAAGCTAGTGCAACCGCTCGGGTTCAGCAAGTGAACGTCTCACTCGGGTTTAGTTAGAGCCAACACCTAGCACACACGCGTGTACATATACGAGAGAAACATGCAAGCCACAGTGCATCGCTCGGCCGCGACCACCCACCTTAACCAGGAACTCCCCAAAATTTTCCTCGCCGTCGCTTCTACCATAATTGTTTTCGTCATGGACGACCCAAAATAATGTCATGGAGGTGCGTCTCCGGCCCGCGCAGGATTGAAAAGCCCATTTTCTGTCATGATTTTTTGTCATAGAAGTAGGAGCCCATCACATTTATGATGATACGTGTTTTTTTCAAAATTATCGTTATGGAAGTGTCATAAGCATGACCGATTTTTTTGTTAGAGCCATAATGTCACAGATGTGTCTTTTTTTGTAGTGATGTGAGCAACACTTTCCAACGCATGCCACCATTGCATCAACTCATCGTTGTTTCTCCTTCTACCAGTCCTATTCCGTTGGCATCCCAGATATCAACCAGTCTTGCCTTACTCATTAACTATTTAGGGCAAGTCACAAAAATCAAGGTGCTAAAGGAACGGACACAAACCATGAGTCCTCCACAATATTAAGGGCATTTATGCCAACGGTTGATCAATTTTAGTCATGTTACGAACATCTATAGCTCTATAATATGAAGTCAAGATGATCATCGGCCATGGCTGATGAGCCTCAATATCTGCTCAAAGAACACACGGGGCTACGCTTAGGCCGGTGGAGCTGGAGGAGGAGAGCGAAGGAGAGAAAGAAGATTGTGGTTAGGCCGACGTCAAGAGGATGCTCGCGGGAGTGGGAGAAGGAGAACGAAGGAGAGAGGAAGAAGATACAAATGGAAATTCGGTTGGCACTGTCGAGATTATGCTTTTGGCTCAGGGGGCATCTCGGGCGGCTCATGCCTCCTCCCCCTTGATGGCTATAGCGGACTAGCATGAACACAGGGAGAGGGGATCAGACGGTTGGCAGGTTACTCCTCCTTGCCGGTTAGTGGGGAAGTACGGTGTAAAGAAGAGAGGGTGTCATGTCAAAGGTGAGGTGGGCGTCATCCGGTTTTAAAGGAGAGGGCTCTAGCGAGAAATGTCCCGCTACGACGGGAAACCGGGGGAGGAGTAAAGGGTCCACCAGAAAAAGAGAAGGGTGAGCCGGGGGGGGGGGAGGGTGTTGGGCCCGCGTGTTGCAGATAACATGTTATCCCCCACATATGTTATGGATTTGGGGAGCCTGGACTGTCGGTACCAGTGAATTTTTGGGAGCCTGTTGGGCGCCTGTTTGATGATGAACACGCCAGACGTATGGAAAGGAAATGAGTGTCGACCTCGAAGACAGCCTTAATTATTTGTTTGATCTATTTATATGCATTGTAGCTCGTGGCAACGAACAGGCGTTCTACTAGTTATTATTAGGGGGCACCTCGCAAGCCATTGGATCTGTCACAACCGATCAACCAAACTTCTTCATCTACTTTGCAATAGATGTCTTGTTGCGGAGACATTTACAACATAGGTTATGTTGCGTTTTTTTATAACATAGGTTGTGTTGCGGGATTATTATTTTGCAACATGGGTCGTGTTGCAGATTGTTTTTGCAACATGGGCCGTGGTTGCAAGATTTTCTGGCAACATATGTTGTGTTGCGGATCTAGCCCATAGTCGAGTTGCAACAAGGGGCTAGTTGCATAACCTCTTTCCGAAACAATATGCACTAGTTGTAGAACATTGATATGGAAGATTTGGCTCCAACCGTTTGATTAAAAGTCCATCCGACGGACATGAGGCGGCGGATACTCGCACAAGATCAGACGGTTGAAGGGAATCAGTTTTCCTTATTATTATTATTATTATTATTATTATTATTATTATTATTATTATTATCATCATCTTCTTCATCATCATCATTATTAGGTAGAGATAAAAGGTATAGATATAGATGTGTCTTGCAAATTACGTTGAGTTTAATCATACTGAAAATGTCAGCACTCTATGTAGTTGCTATTCAAATATCATCAATAAAGGTACTAAACCATGGTGCTAATTAATTTTATGCCCCTAGTTGTGTCCCACTCGTCTGTTTTTGCCCCTAGTTTCAGGAACTCACCTGTTCTGTCCGAGTCACTTTGGGATTCTTTCGTTTTGCCCTTCCGTCACGGTTCCGCTTGGTCAGCGCCGTTTGACCGTATAAGGCGCTCCGTTTTGGACAATTTTACCCGTATTGCCATTGCCCCCTTACTGCTTCGTCCTCCTCGGGCTCACTTGGGGAATCAGATAGAGGCGCTGGTGAAGAACAGATCGAGAGGCGTAGGAGAGGACTGAAGGGGAGGATAAGATGCGGACGACGAGCTTCGAGTCCTCGAGCTGATCGACCGCGGCTGGTTTGGATGCCAAGGTAAGTGAAGCACTTCATTTGGATTCGACCCCAATATCTTTCTAGGGTTTCTCTGATTTGGGTTTTTTTTGCTTTTTTTGATTTAGACCGATTGGATTGGGATTGTGGAGCTTGTCTCGGAGTACCATCACCCAGACGAATCATTTCGAGGCTTGGAATCGAGGTCCAAGCATTGATGCCCTGGTCATGGGCTAGTTCCTTCTCGCCGGGTGGCTTGGGGAGGGGCTAGCACTGGCCGGCGTCTTTTAGGATGCCCACTAGATGTAATCAACTAATATTGTCAATTTTATTCTGATTTGGTTGTTGCTAATGTGAAATTTCTAAATCTTTCCGATGTAACCAGTTACCAGATGAGTGCAAGTGGGTGGTTTGGGTTGGCCCTCCTCCTACACTGCGTGTGGCACTTGCATTTGAAGATCTACATGCAGAGGTTGAATGCAGGTGGATCAAGTCTCACAAATTACAGAGGGGAAATATGGAGCTGATCAAAGAAGAACCGTGCTTTGAAGAAGAAACTTAAGGAGAGAGATGAGATGCTCAATGTTTGGGTGGAATTATTGTATGTGTTGTACTTGTTGCATTTTCAAGGCAGTGAGTGAATCAAGTATGTTTGTTGTAAGGGATCCCTTGTTGTAATATACCAAAATTAATGTAATGCAGTTTGTTGTTGGATGATGAAAGCAATTTGGTTCATATTGTTAGATGACTTAGTTACATGACGAAATTGTCATCGATTTACTTACAATTTGGTAAATGTTGGCATATGAATAGGAGATGACCAAATTGTGAACAACTTCAAATTAAAGCAAGCATCACATATCATTAAGGGAACAAGCATCAAATTCCACAACCTAAAACAAGTTCAACATGACATCACAGTAGTTCAACAACTTCAAACACACAGTACTTCATCAAGTTCAAACACACAGTAGTTCAACAACTTCAAACAATTTCATCAAGTCACCTAGTAGTTCAACAGGACACACAGAATGATATTGGGGCACAACAAGAACTAGAACTTCAGTTTCTTGCTTCTGGTGTTCTCAGCTGGATTGGGGACTAGCCTACTTTTGCTTCTGGTGTGCTTTGCTAGGTTGGGGGCTAGTACAGCAGGAACTTGAGGTGTTGTTGTCTGCTTTTTAACTGGAGAAGCTCCTCTAGCTGCTGCCCTCTTGTAATTCTTCCTGGGGTTGTCACAAGTGCAAACATATTACATTTCATCTTTTGTGCATGAGACCAAACATAAACAAATAAATATATAGATGTACCTGACTACACTAGCATTTGTAGATGATGGTGTTGGCTCTCTAGCTGGCTCTTCACTACTAGGGAAAACCTTATACACAGAGAATCTTACCAAGAAGCGCGTGTTAAGATCAGCGCCATCGCTAATTAGCTGCAGCTGCGTCTACCAAAACCGCTGCTTGTTACCCTCTTTAGCAGTAGCGGTAGCAACAGAACGCCGCTACTACTATAATTATGACTGCCGTTCGACGTGCTAGGTATAGTAGTAGCGCCCTTCTAGAAACGGCGCTACTACTACCGATTTTAGCAGCAGCGCGTTTTCCCCTCGCACGCTACTGTTATATTTATTCTCACCTAACCCCCCGCGCGGCCTGATTCCCTTCCTCTCTTCCTCCCCCAATTCACCACTCTCTTCTCCCCTACTTGCCGTCTCCCCGACCTCGCCTCATGACCGTCTCCCCGACCCGCCTCGCCGCCGTCTCTCCCGACCCCGCCTCGCCGCCGTCTCCCTCGATCCGCCTCGCCGCCGTCTCCCTCGACCCCGGCTTGCCGCCGTCTCCCCCGACCCCGCCTCGCCGCCGTCTCCCCCGACCCCATCTCTCTCCGCCCTGTAAGCACTCTCCTTCTCGATCCCTCTTGTTAATTTGCTTAGTATAACCCTAGCTATTTAGTGCTAGTTAGTATGAACCCTAGGCTATTTTTGGTGTTAGTTAGTTAATTTAGTGTTAGTTAGTTAGTTAGTATGAACCCTTAGCAGTAGTTCCTAGGTACTAATTAGTAGTAAGAACTAGGTACTAATTAGGTATTAGAATATTTTTATTTATAGTAAGTTTATTTTTAGTAAGAACTAGTTGAATTAATAGAACTAGTTAGTAAGAACTTGTTGCTATTTTTAGTTAAAGCAATTTTTCCCGCATCGACGTGGACGATGCCTATCCCGCATCCTCGTCGTCGAGTCGGCGGAGGACGACACCTGCTTGACCAGATGGGCCATGTCCGGACAGGGCTCCGCTGGGGTGTTACTGGGAGGCGCTACCTACCGGGGGGCGCAGGTTGGTGAGGAGCCAGCCTGTCGTTGACCCGAACCTTCTTTGGTGGCGGTCGCGTGGGCTGATTTGTCTAGAGGCTCGAGGACTCATGGAGGTGGTGCGCCACCGTGTCGATGAGGAGGACGCGCACGTCTGCTGCTACTTGTTTGCGTTGGAGCACAGGTTCTCCAATACTGGCAGGTTCTCCAGTGGATCTCACCGAGCTATGATCCCGTGATGGTTCCTTCTCTGTAGGTGTCCACCGCCGCTACCGATACCCGTCGTGTGCTAGGGTTTTAGTTGTATTAGTGATCTTATATGTATGACACTATTCGTGATGTATTAGTGATAATATTCGACGATGTACGGACACATGAGATGATTTACTTTTGCTTATTGAATTCATGCTAATTTGAGTCCTATAAGATATTTTGAAATGTATATCTTGTGTTGCTCAATATCCAAGTGGCCGGTCATGTTTGCAGTTTACACCTCCGAGTGGCCTATGTTTTGCCGGAGTGTTGATTCATTTCCGTTCCGGCAAATTTCAGGCGCTCGATATGTCCTATTTTAGCAAAGGTCATGCCGGATTTTTCCGTGAATTTTGGCATGACTTGTGCCAGAATATGTAAGAAATATCGAGTGCCCCGGATTTGTGTGTTGAGTATCCTAGTAGTTGTCTTCGATCGATTTTCAATTAATGTTTTAACTATGAACATAGGAAATGTCCGATTTACCTAAAAGGATTTCGGTATTTGCAAATACTGCGAAGAGGAGCGCGGCCTGTGCGACGGAATCTTCCTAGATCATGATAGGCGCTTCAGCATCAAGCTGGACGAGAACTTCGAAGTGGATATAGTAAGTCATAACGACAAGTCTTTTTTCGTAATTAAGCATGACATCTGCTTCATTTGCTTCAACTTATATTTTTTTACTATTCTACTAGCGTATCCCCTGCCATGCAAGAGTTTTTGTATTGGATAAGATAGGTTTCAGTCATACTACGGAGGTAAAGAAAGTTTATTTGAAGACCGAGCATGGTTATATTTTCCATGCAAAATTATACAATTCAGACGACTACACCTATTTTGGATGCAAAACATGGCGAGCACTATGCAAGACTTATGCATTTGAGCCTGATATGGTTATCACCTTTGATATTCGTTCTGAAGATGATATTGAAGGTAATACCGACATCTGGGTCGATGTCGACGCCTCCAGTTATACCATTATGTAAGTTTCTCAACCATATTTATGTCTTTGATATTGTTTATTCAAAATAGTTGACAACTAATTTGTATTGTCAGCTTATTTTGGTGCAAGCAAACATGTCCAGCGCTTGGTAGACAGGACCTACTACTGTCCCGAGGCTGAACTAAACTGTGAGGAGCTAAGTCATTATGTTTCATGGCTTGAGGATCTTGATACTGTCAAGACAAATTTTCTTCATGGATTTAGAAATGTTAGTACTGAAACGTATGACCAATAGTGTTCAGATTGAACTACGGTCACATCTATTTTGGAAGGATGGTAAGATTTTTACTATTTGTCCTCAGTGCATCTTTTTCATACATTATTTTTGAAGCTAAACTTCATTGCTAACTGTGTTACCATACGATGTTCTTCAACAGGGACTCCCGATGAATGTTGTGCCTTATGGGATCGAGACTAAAGGTACCATGAGTATTATCAGCTTACGGCCAAGATATCCTACAGATTACTTTAGTGCATTCAAGATTAGCGACGGATGCTTAATAGTGCAAGACTGGACCAAATATGTGATGGGGGAGCGCAGAGAAGTACTAGGGGGCAGCAAACTGAGGCGCTACCCACGATTAGGAGACAGGTTCATCTGCATGCTCCAACTTGATCAAGGAGGAGAGCTACACATGTTTTATGTTGTTTTACCTAAGAGAGAGCAGCAGGAGTGATTAGCGAGCTAGAAATGAGTTTGAGGATGATGATGTGCTACACATTTACTATGATGATAAAATAGCTAGTGTTGGTGGTAATGACTATGATGATTATTATTAGCTAGTGTTAGTGGTGATTAAATAAATAATGTTGGTGGTAATTACTATGATGATGATTAAATAGCTTGTCTTTGGCGGATTAGATTCAAGTGGAGGCAACATGTGGTGCACATCGAAAGTACTACTAGTCCAAACTAGATCAAGTTTGGATTAGTAGTATACTTTTGACATGCACCACATATTGCCTCCACTTGAACCTAATCCACCTTCATTTGACTGTTATGGACATAATGATGTAAACCTCATAACTGGTATTATACCAATATTTGTACGATGGAGAGAAAACCGCATAAATACACTAAAAATAAAAAAATAAAAAATGAATACTAGTAGCGATGGACAGAAAACGCGCTACCACTAGTTTCATTAGCAGCAGCGTTGGGATGAACAAACACTACAGCTATTTGTCCTAGCAGTAGCGCTACCAAGACGCTGCTGTTGCTAAGCAATAGCTGTAGCGCCTTATTAGTAGCGCGCCTACCCGCGCTACTAGTGAGCACAAAACCAGCGCTACTGCTAGGGTTTTCCCTAGTAGTTCTTGTAGTGGATCTGCTGGTGGATGTACTTCCTCTCAATCTGTTCCATCATCTATTTCTCGCGGATCTGCTGGCTCTTTCACTACTAGCTCTTCTGCATTCTCTGCTCCCCAATGTTCATCGTCACCAAATGTTGCATCAACTGAATTTTTGAACTTGTTTGCATGGTGGCCTAGTCTTCCACACCTGCCACACTTGTACTTCCTGGGACCAAGTCCCTTTCCTTCACTCCTAGACCTTATCCTAGTTTTCCTAGCCTGCCTGGTGCTTTGTTTTGAACTGGAGCACAGAGTTTAAATCCTGGATTCACTATTTCCCACTATTATTTTCCTTCCAAAACTGGAAGGTTATCAGCATATGTAGTTCTGAATTTCTCAACATAGTAAAAGTTGTGCACATACTGATCTATTGCACTAGCTTCACCTCTTAGAGCAGTGATAAAGAAGAGAGCATGGATTCATGGCTTACCAGTTATTTGCCACTATCTGCAACTACAAGTCCACTTCTGTAAGTCAACTAGGTACCTCCATTCTCCTTTTTCTTTGTTAGTAGTAGTAACTTCGGCCTTTGTTGGGCTTCTCCTAATCAAAGTCATCTCTAAACCTTTTGTTTTTGCCATTAAGGCCTACTTTATAGATGGAACAATCAAATGGCCTTCAAAATGGTCAATGGCAATCATGTTCCTGATATCAAATTTTTGCATGATATACTGCTTGTTCTTGTCACACAAATCTACTATGTGAAGCCCCTTGTATTTCTTGATCCTTGAGTTCAAAGCTTCAGCTAGGTTGTTGTTCACATAGTCCACCTTGCAAGTGTCATTGAAGAGTGCCCTAGCCCATATTTTTGTGTGGTGCCCCTCTAAATATTCTTTGACTTTAGGTCGGTTGTGCAACTGATTTAGATGGTAGTTGTGCTTCTTAATGCTGTTTTAAGTGAGCATGGCCACAAATTGTCATCATAGAACTTGCCTTTGAACTTCTTGCTGAAGTTCTGAGCCAAATGTCTCATGCACTCCCTGTGCTCTACTCCAGCAAAAACATCATCAACAGCTGTCTCCAATCCTTTGCAAGCATCAGTATGTATGACTAAACCATTTGGATGTCCTATGCGTTTCTTCAGTTATTGGAAAAACCAAGTCCAGCTCTCAGTTGACTCTGCTTCTATGACACCATAGGCAACAGGGAATAACTAGTTGCGAGCATCAAGGGCACAAGCAAAAACAAGCTGACCCCTATACCAACCATTCAGTGCGGTTGCATCCACAGCAAGATAAGGCATGAACCCCTCCAAGAAACCTTTTTGACATGCCTTGAAACAAACAAAAACTATTCTGAAGCACTCCTTGTACATTTTCTTTCCTCTCACTGTGTACTCCACAGTGTGCTTGTCAATTTCAACTACACTGCCTGGTGATGTTCTCTCAACTTCAGCTTTGAATGAATAAATAAGACTGAAACTCTCACTGTACTTCCCAAACATCTTGTCTAGTGCCAGCTCTTTACCAAAATTAACACCTACTGTATAGCACCTCCACTCCATACTTCTCAGTCAACCTCTGATGAATTTCCTTTGGGCCCATGCCTAGATTATTTCTAATCCACTGCATACAAGCATCTGCTATACATCTTCTCTTTGCAGCCCTCAATCTCTAAGATCTATTAAGGTTGACCTTAATCTGGAAAAAAAGGAGAACAAACAGTTAGTAAATGCAACAAAATTGTTTCACAATTACTATAGAAACTACAGAAAGAAGAAAATGCATAAGTACCTGAAATAATGTGCTTCTCCTCATTAAAGAGGCATGTAGCCTCCACTTAAATCTGTCAGAGGCACATTTGACAGTAAACCTTGTTGGGTCACTTTTCAAAGTAATGAACTCTGTTTCACTCCTAATTGAGAAAGTTGCAACTGCATTTCTACACTCAACAGCAGAAGGAAAAACTGCACCTTCCTCAATAGAGGGATTTTCTCTATCATACATCATTACAGGTATGTCCTCATCTTCAGTTCCAAATTCTGCATTGTCCTTTTTCTCTAGCTTCTCATCTTCATTTGTATCTGAAAATTCATCAGGAATGTAGGATTCATTTGCTTGATCTTCCTCAATGTTGTGCTGAGTATATCCTGGGTAAAGTTTCTCATCCTCTTCATCAGACAAAGGTTCTGCATCAGGCTCTGCTTCCTCCACAACAGGATCAACAGCTATGCTAGGTTTAGCTTGGGTTTTACTGCAAGAATGCTCTGACTGAACATTTGCACTAGGAGTTGTTGGTGGCTTGCAGCTGCTGCTTGTTGCCCTTGTTTTAGTCAGTTTTCTAGATGCTTTCAAACCAGAGGGCCTTGAACCAGTGGGATTGGAATTTTTCTGTGATCTAGGCCTCTGAATAACATTGATTTCCAGATTGCATGACATGGTTTGTGCATTAGTAGCAAACATGACACCTAACTCACTATCAGACTGAATAGGAACCCAAGCAACTTTGGATGCATCCCAATACCTTATCTTCATAGCATCATATAATCCACATGGATATTTGGCACAAATTGTTGCCCTTAACTATCAAATGTGCTACTGTTGTCCACAACTAATGGAAATGTGAAGCCTAGTTCTTTTCCTTGTGTACCAGCACCAGATAAAATGCATGTCTCCATTCTAATGCTTAGATTAAATGCTCTAGCCGGATCCATCCTATGCAAACATGTCACAATATTAAAATACAACAAGAGACTAGCCTAAATAAGATGCAAACATGTATATCCTAACCTAAATCCACCAAGAAAGAGTAGATCTAGGGGACAGAGGAAAGAGACAGCAGATCTGGAGGGGATGGGGGAAGTTACTGTGATGTTCTCTGCGATGACCGTGTTCTTCCCTCGCAGGCGCCGCTGCCGTCCACGTCATCCCCCATCTCCAGCAGGAGTGGATCTGGTGGGAGCTGATTCGGTCGCCGTCGCCACTGCCTAGGGTTCGTGAGAGAGTGGGGAATGAGAGTGAGTGGGGAACGGGAGAGTGGGGATGAGAGTGAGATGGGCCCGAGTCGGTTCTGTCCTAGCCAGGGGCATCCGGTGTCCAAAACGGAGCGCCGTATACGGTCAAACGGTGCTGACCAAGCAGAACCGTGATAGAAAGGCAAAAACGAAAGAATCCCAAAGTGACTTGGACAGAACAGGTGAGTTTCTGAAACTAGGGGTAAAACAGGAGTCCAAACTGCAATCCATCTCGCAGGTTTCGTCCGAACTGCAATCCGCTTTCAACTCGTTCTACTCTTTCAACACTAGTAGAAAAAGGGCCTCTTGTCCCGGTTGGTGAGGGCCTTTAGTCCCGGTTCTTGAACCGGGACTAAAGGGTCGGTACTAATGCCTTGGCCCTTTAGTCCCGGGTCAATCGAGTACCGGGACAGATGGGACTCCATGTGGCCTGTCCGCTGAGCCCAGTAGGAGGGCCTTTGGTCCCGGTTGGTGGCACCAACCGGGACCAATAGGCATCCACGCGTCAGCATTTCTGTGGTTGGGGTTTTTGTTTTTTTTTTTTTGAAAGGGGGGGGGGTTGGGGGTTTTGGGGGTTAATTTAGGTGTTTCATATATTGTGTTAGCTAGATAATTAATAGAGAGAAGTGTCCTCTCTTTTGTCCATGCTTGGTCGACGCTACGTACTATACATACGTATAGAGAGGACTAGCTAGACACGCTAGCTAGCTAGTAAGCAAACGAAGGAAACAGAAGATCATCATGCACATATATGCATACAGAGAGAAGTGATATCAACCATCTCTCCTTCTCCGAGAGATTGGTCGAACAACAAGTTCTCGTATATCTATCCGACACTACCGGCTACATATATACAATAATTATCTTTTACAAATATAATCTCCTAACATACGGACGCTGGTCCACATAGTATTCTCCGTCTTCAGCGATCACGTGGTCAAGAAAGAATGCCGCCAATTCCTCTTGAATTGCTCGCATGTGATCTGGTGCTAGGAGTTCATCCCATCCGAAACATCTAATTTTAAGAAGGGGTCAATACACACACACACACACACACACACACACACACACACACACACACACACACACACACACACACACACACACATATATATATATATATATATATATATATATATATATATATGAATGAATGAAAGTCAACACAAATGATGGTAATAAAATAAAATTGTGAATATTGTTATTTACGCACTTCATATTGTTTGTCGGAGTAGCCAGCTCACAGGTCGTGGTGGCGGATGGACTCGCAAATGTAGTATCCACAGAAATCATTCCCTTGTTCCTGCCACAACCACTTTACAAGAAATAGAGGTCAATCAAACTGATAATTAGCAAGCATGCTAAATGATATTGATGAAACTAGCGCTTGAATCACTAGGAGATGTGTGGAATATGCTACTATAGTACTTACTTTCGGGTGTCTAAATTGCAGCTTCTTCGGCAGGCCCGGAGCTGTTTTGGTGAATTTTCTCAAGCCCTGCCATACAAAGAAAACAATTACTTGATATCAGAAATGAACAAAGTTGCTGATATGGTGGATAATGATCGATTTAACTTACTTCTCGAGCATTTCAGTCATGTCCGCATACTCCTTGGGATCTTTTCATTTGGAGTCTAAGACAGTTACGACTCCCTTCTCAAGCTTAATCTCTAGGAGAATATAGTGGTAGCTGCGCACACATGCATAACTCATCAATATGACATTACTATTGTTGGGAAACGTAGTAATTTCAAAATTTTCCTACGCACACACAGGACCATGGTGATGGCATAGCAACGAGAGGGGAGAGTGTATGTCCACGCACTCGTGAGACCGTAAGCGGAAGCGTTATAACAACGCTGTTGATGTAGTCAGACGTCTTCACGATCCGACCGATCCAAGTACCGAACGTCACGGCACCTCCGAGTTCTGCACACGCTCAGCTCGATGACGATCCCGGACTCTGATCCAGCAAAGTGTCGGGATGAGTTCCACAAGACGACGGCGTGGTGACGATGATGATGCTCCACCGACGCAGGGCTTCGCCTAAGCTCCGCGATGATATGACTTCACCGGCGCAGGGCTTTGCCTAAGCTCCGCGACGATATGACTTCACCGGCGCAGGGCTTCGCCTAAGCTCCGCGACGATATGACTTCACCGGCGCAGGGCTTCACTTAAGCTCCGCGACGATATGACCGAAGTGGAATATGGTGGAGGGGGCACCAGACACGGCTAAGGAACGATCCGTAGATCAACTTGTGTGTCCTAGGGTGCCCCTGCCCCGTGATATATAAAGGAGCAAGGGAGGGGTGGCCGGCCTAGGAGGAGGCGCACTGGGGGGGAGTCCTACTCCCACCGGGAGTAGGATTCCCTTCCTAGTCCAACTAGGAAACCTTCCATGTAGTAGGAGTAGGAGAGAAGGAAAGGGAAGGGAAAAGGAGAAGGAAGGAAGGGGCGCCCCCTTCCCTAGTCCACCCGGACCAGACCAAGGGAAGGGTGCGGCCACCCTTGAGGCCCTTTTCCTTCTTTTCCTGTATGGCCCAATAAGGCCCAATACGTATTCCCGTAACTCTCCGGTACTCGAAAAATACCCGAATCACTCGGAACCTTTCCGAACTCCGAATATAGTCGTCCAATATATCGATCTTTACGTCTCGACCATTTCGAGACTCCTCGTCATGTCCCTGATCTCATCCGGGACTCCGAACTCCTTCGGTACATCAAAACTCATAAACTCATAATATAACTGTCATCGAAACCTTAAGCGTGCGGACCCTACGGGTTCGAGAACTATGTAGACATGACCGAGAACTATTCTTGGTCAATAACCAATAGCGGAACCTGGATGCCCATATTGGTTCCTACATATTCTACGAAGATCTTTATCGGTCAAACCGCATAACAACATACGTTGTTCCCTTTGTCATCGGTATGTTACTTGCCCGAGATTCGATCGTCGGTATCCAATACCTAGTTCAATCTCGCCACCGTAAGTCTCTTTACTCGTTCTGTAATGCTTTATCCCGTAACCAACTCATTGGTCACATTGCTTGCAAGGCTTATAATGATGTGCATTACCGAGAGGGCCCAGAGATACCTCTCCGACAATCGGAGTGACAAAACCTAATCTCGAAATACGCCAACCCAACATGTACCTTTGGAGACACCTGTAGTACTCCTTTATAATCACCCAGTTACGTTGTGGACGCTTGGTAGCACCCAAAGTGTTCCTCCGTAAACGGAGTTGCATAATCTCATAGTTACAGGAACATGTATAAGTCATGAAGAAAGCAATAGCAACATACTAAACGATCGGGTGCTAGGCTAACGGAATGGGTCATGTCAATCACATCATTCTCCTAATGATGTGATCCCGTTAATCAAATGACAACTCATGTCTATGGTTTAGGAAACATAACCATCTTCGATTAACGAGCTAGTCAAGTAGAGGCATACTAGTGACACTCTGTTTGTCTATGTATTCACACATGTATTATGTTTCCGGTTAATACAATTCTAGCATGAATAATAAACATTTATCATGATATAAGGAAATAAATAATAACTTTATTATTGCCTCTAGGGCATATTTCCTTCAGTCTCCCACTTGCACTAGAGTCAATAATCTAGATCACATCACCATGTGATTAACATCGATAGTTCACATCATCATGTGATTAACACCCATAGTTCACATCGCCATGTGACCAACACCCAAAGGGTTTACTAGATTCAGTAATCTAGTTCACATCGCTATGTGATTAACACCCAAAGAGTACTAAGGTGTGATCATGTTTTGCTTGTGAGAGAATCTTAGTCAACGGGTCTTTATTATTCAGATCCGTTATGTATTTTGCAATTTTCCTATGTCTACAATGCTCTGCACGGAGCTACTCTAGCTAATTGCTCCCACTTTCAATATGTATCTAGATCGAGACTTAGAGTCATCCAGATCGGTGTCAAAACTTGCATCGACGTAACCCTTTACGACGAACCTTTTATCACTTCCATAATCGAGAAACATATCCTTATTCCACTAAGGATAATTTTGACCGCTGTCCAGTGATCTACTCCTAGATCACTATTGTACTCCCTTGCCAAACTCAGTGTAGGGTATACAATAGATTTGGTACACAGCATGGCATACTTTATAGAACCTATGGCCAAGGCATAGGGAATGATTTTCATTCTCTTTCTATCTTCTGCCGTGGTCGGGTTTTGAGTCTTACTCAATTTCACACCTTGTAACACAGGCAAGAACTCTTTCTTTGACTGTTCCATTTTGAACTACTTCAAAATCTTGTCAATGTATGTACTCATTGAAAAACTTATCAAGCGCCTTGATCTATCTCTATAGATCTTGATGCTCAATATGTAAGCAGCTTCACCGAGGTCTTTCTTTGAAAAACTCCTTTCAAACACTCCTTTATGCTTTGCAGAATAATTCTACATTATTTCCGATCTACAATATGTCATTCACATATACTTATCAGAAATGCTGTAGTGCTCCCACTCACTTTCTAGTAATTACAGGCTTCACCGCAAGTCTGTATAAAACTATATGCTATGATCAACTTATCAAAGCATGTATTCCAACTCTGAGATGCTTGCACCAGTCCATTGATGGATCGCTGGAGCTTGCACATTTTGTTAGCTCCTTTAGGATTGACAAAACCTTCCGTTGCATCATATACAACTCTTCTTTAATAAATCCATTAAAGAATGTAGTTTTGACATCCATTTGCCAGATTTCATAAAATGTGGCAATTGCTAACATGATTCGGACAGACTTAAGCATCGCTACAGTTGAGAAAATCTCATTGTAGTCAACACCTTGAACTTGTCGAAAACCTTTTGTGACAAGTCGAGCTTTGTAGATAGTAACACTACTATCAGTGTCCGTCTTCCTCTTGAAGACCCATTTATTTAACATGGCTTGCTGATCATCGAGCAAGTCAATCAAAGTCCATACTTTTGTTCTTATACATGGATCATATCTCAGATTTTATGGCCTCAAGCCATTTCGCGGAATCTGGGCTCATCATCGCTTCCTCATAGTTCGTAGGTTCATCATGGTCTAGTAACATCACTTCCAGAACATGATTACCACACCACTCTGGTGCGGATCTTACTCGGAAGACCCACGAGGTTCTTGTAGTAACTTGATCTGAAGTTTCATGATCAATATCATTAGCTTCCTCACTAATTGGTGTATTTGTCACAGTGAACTGATTTACGTGATGAACTACTTTCCAATAAGGGTACAGGTACAGTTACCTCATCAAGTTCTACTTTCCTCCCACTCACTTCTTCCGAGAGAAACTCCTTCTCTAGAAAGGATCCATTTTTAGCAACGAATATCTTGCCTTCGGATCTGTGATAGAAGGTGTACCCAACTATTTCCTTTGGGTATTCTATGAAGACGCACTTCTCCGATTTGGGTTTGAGCTTATCAGGATGAAACTTTTTCACATACGCATCGCAGCCCCAAACTTTAAGAAACGTCAACTTGGGTTTCTTGCTAAACCACAGCTCATATGTTGTCGTCTCAACGGATTTAGATGGTGCCCTTTTTAACGTGACTGCAGCTGTCTCTAATGCATAGCCCCAAAACTATAACGGTAAATCGGTAAGAAACATCATAGATCGCACCATATCAAATAAAGTGCGGTTATGACGTTCGGACACACCATAACATTGTGGTGTTCCAGGTGGCGTGAGCTGTGAAACTATTCCACATTATTTTAATTGAAGACCAAACTCGTAACTCAAATATTCCTCTCCGCGATCAGATCGCAGAAACTTTATTTTCTTGTTACGATGATTTTTCCACTTCACTCTGAAATTCTTTGAACCTTTCAACTATTTCAGACTTATGTTTCATCAAGTAGATATACCCATATCTGCTCAAATCATCTTGTGAAAGTCAGAAAATAACGATACTTGCCACGAGCATCAACACTCATTGGATCGCATACATCGTTATGTATTATTTCCAATAAGTCAGTAGCTTGTTCCATTGTTCCGGAGAACGGAGTTTTAGTCATCTTGCCCCAACGGCACGGTTCGCAAGCATCAAATGATTCATAATCAAGTGATTCCAAAAGTCCATCGGCATGGAGTTTTCTTCATGCGCTTTACACCAATATGACCTAAACGGCAGTGCCACAAATAAGTTGCACTATCATTATTAACTTTGCATCTTTTGGTTTCAATATTATGAATATGTGTATCACTATGATCGAGATCCAATGAACCATTTTCATTGGGTGTGTAACCATATAAGGTTTTATTCATGTAAACAGAACAACAATTTATTCTCTTACTTAAATGAATAACCGTATTGCAATAAACATGATCAAATCATATTTATGCTCAACACCAAATAACACTTATTTAGGTTCCACACTAATCCTGAAAGTATAGGGAGTGTGTGATGATGATCAAATCAATCTTGGAACTACTTCCAACACTCATCGTCACTTCCCCTTCAACTAGTTTCTGTTCATTCTGCAACTCCTGCTTTCAAGTTACTATTCTTAGCAACTGAACCATTATCTAATACCGAGGGGTTGCTGCTAACACTAGTAAAATACACATCAATAATCTGTATATCAAATATACCTTTGTTCACTTTGCCATCCTTCTTATACGCCAAATACTTGGGGTAGTTCCGCTTCTAGTGACCAGTTCCATTGCAGCAAAAGCACTTAGTCTCGTGCTTAGGTCCAGAATTGGGATTCTTCACTCGAGCAGCAACTTGCTTGCCGCTCTTCTTTAATTTCCCCTTCTTCCCTTTTCCCTTTTCCTTGAGACTAGTGGTCTTGTCAATCATCAACACTTGATGCTCTTTCTTGATTTCTACCTTCGTCGATTTCAACATCACGAAGAGCTCGGGAATCGTTTTCGTCATCCCTTGCATACTATAGTTCATCGCGAAGTTCTAGTAACTTAGTGTTGGTGACTAGAGAATTCTGTCAATCACTATCTTATCCGGAAGATTAACTCCCACTTGATTCAAGCGATTGAAGTACCGGACAATCTGAGAACATGCTCACTAGTTGAGCGATTCTCTTCCATCTTTTAGCTATAGAACTTGTTGGAGATTTCATATCTCTCAACTCGGTATTTGCTTGAAATATTAACTTCAATTCCTGGAACATCTCATATGGTCCATGACGCTCAAAACGCCTTTGAAGTCCCGATTCTAAGCTGTTAAGTATGGTGCACTAAACTATCAAGTAGTCATCATATTGAGCTAGCCAAACGTTCATAACGCCTACATTTGCTCCTGCAATAGGTCTGTCACCTAGTGGTGCATTAAGGACATAATTCTTCTGTGCAGCAATGAGGATAAACCTCAGATCATGGATCCAATCCGCATCATTGCTACTAACATTTTTCAATACAATTTTCTCTAGGAACACACATAAAAACATAGGGAAGCAACAACGCGAGCTATTGATCTACAACATAATTTGCAAAATACTACCAGGACTAAGTTCATGATAAATTTAAGTTCAATTAATCATATTACTTAAGAACTCCCACTTAGACAGACATCTCTCTAGTCATCTAAGTGATCACGTGATCCAAATCAACTAAACCATAACCGATCATCACGTGAGATGGAGTAGTTTTCAATGGTGAACATCTTATGTTGATCATATCTACTATATGATTCACGCCGACCTTTCGGTCTCCGTGTTCCGAGGCCATATCTGCATATGCTAGGCTCGTCAAGTATAACCTGAGTATTCTGCGTGTGCAAAACTGGCTTGCACCCGTTGTAGATGGACGAGAGCTTATCACACCCGATCATCACGTGGTGTCTCGCACGCATTTAACTTTGGCAACGGTGCATACTCAGGGAGAACACTATTTGATAATTTTAGTGAGAGATCATCTTAAAATGCTACCGTCAATCAAAGCAAAATAAGATGCATAAAGGATAAACATCACATGCAATCAATATAAGTGATATGATATGGCCATCATCATCTTGTGCTTGTGATCTCCATCTCAAGCACCGTCATGATCACCATCGTCACCGGGCGCGACACCTTGATCTCCATCGTAGCATCGTTGTCATTCCGCCACCTATTGCTTCTATGACTATCGCTACCGCTTAGTGATAAAGTAAAGCAATTACAAAGCGCTTGCATTTCATACAATAAAGCGACAACCATATGGCTCCTGCCAGTTGCCGATAACTCGGTTACAGAACATGATCATCTCATACAAAAAAATATAGCATCACGTATTGACCATATCACATCACAACATGCACTGCAAAAACAAGTTAGACGTCCTCTACTTTGTTGTTGCAAATTTTACGTGGCTGCTACGGGCTGAGCAAGAACCGTTCTTACCTACGCATTAAAACCACAACGATACTTCGTCAAATAGACCTGCTTTTAACCTTCTCAAGGACCGGGCGTAGCCACACTCGGTTCAACTAAAGTGAGAGAGACAGACACCCGCCAGCCACCTTTAAGCACGAGTGCTCGTGAACGGTGAAACCAGTCTCGCGTAAGCGTCTGGCGTAATGTCGGTCCGGCCGCTTCATCTCACAATACCGCTGAACCAAAGTATGACATGCTGGTAGGCAGTATGACTTGTATCGCCCACAACTCACTTGTGTTCTACTCGTGCATATGACATCAACGCATAAAACCTGGCTCGGATGCCACTGTTGGGAAACGTAGTAATTTCAAAATTTTCCTACGCATTACACAGGTGACCATGGTGATGGCATAGCAACGAGAGGGGAGAGTGTATGTCCACGCACTCGTGAGACCGTGAAGCGGAAGCGTTATAACAACGCGGTTGATGTAGTCGACGTCTTCACGATCCGACCGATCCAAGTACCGAACGACGGCACCTCCGAGTTCTGCACACGCTCAGCTCGATGACGATCCCGGACTCCGATCCAGCAAAGTGTCGGGATGAGTTCCACAAGACGACGGGCGTGCAGGACGATGATGATGCTCCACCGACGCAGGGCTTCGCCTAAGCGCCATGACGATATGACTTCACGGCGAGGGCTTCGCCTAAGCTCCGCTGACGATATGACTTCACCGGCAGGGCTTCGCTTAAGCTCATGACGATATGACCGAAGTGGAATATGGTGGAGGGGCACCGACACGGCTAAGGAACGATCCGTAGATCAACTTGTGTGTCCTAGGGTGCCCCCTGCCCCGTGATATAAAGGAGCAAGGGAGGGGTGGCGGCCCAGGAGGAGGCGCACCAGGGGGGAGTCCTACTCCCACCGGGAGTAGGATTCCCTTTCCTAGTCCAACTAGGAAACCTTCCATGTAGTAGGAGTAGGAGAGAAGGAAAGGGAAGGGAAAAGGAGAAGGAAGGAAGGGCGCCCCTTCCCTAGTCCACCCGGACCAGACCAAGGGAAGGGTGCGGCCACCCTTGAGGCCCTTTTCCTTCTTTCCCGTATGGCCCAATAAGGCCCAATACGTATTCCCGTAACTCTCCCATTCAAAAATACCCGAATCACTCGGAACCTTTCCGAACTCCGAATATAGTCGTCCAATATATCGATCTTTACGTCTCGACCATTTCGAGACTCCTCGTCATGTCCCTGATCTCATCCGGGACTCCGAACTCCTTCGGTACATCAAAACTCATAAACTCATAATATAACATCGCCATCGAAACCTTAAGCGCATGGACCCTACGGGTTCGAGAACTATGTAGACATGACCGAGAACTATTCTTGGTCAATAACCAATAGCGGAACCTGGATGCCCATATTGGTTCCTACATATTCTACGAAGATCTTTATCGGTCAAACCGCATAACAACATACGTTGTTCCCTTTGTCATCGGTATGTTACTTGCCCGAGATTCGATCGTCGGTATCCAATACCTAGTTCAATCTCGTCACCGGTAAGTCTCTTTACTCGTTCTGTAATGCTTTATCCCGTAACCAACTCATTGGTCACATTGCTTGCAAGGCTTATAATGATGTGCATTACCGAGAGGGCCCAGAGATACCTCTCCGACAATCGGAGTGACAAAACCTAATCTCAAATACGCCAACCCAACATGTACCTTTGGAGACACCTGTAGTACTCCTTTATAATCACCCAGTTACGTTGTGACGTTTGGTAGCACCAAAGTGTTCCTCCGTAAACGGGAGTTGCATAATCTCATAGTTACAGGAACATGTATAAGTCATGAAGAAAGCAATAGCAACATACTAAACGATCGGGTGCTAGGCTAACGGAATGGGTCATGTCAATCACATCATTCTCCTAATTATGTGATCCCGTTAATCAAATGACAACTCATGTCTATGGTTTAGGAAACATAACCATCTTCGATTAACGAGCTAGTCAAGTAGAGGCATACTAGTGACACTCTGTTTGTCTATGTATTCACACATGTATTATGTTTCCAGTTAATACAATTCTAGCATGAATAATAAACATTTATCATGATATAAGGAAATAAATAATAACTTTATTATTGCCTCTAGGGCATATTTCCTTCAACTATAACCTGGACTAATAAGGGAAACCGAATATGCCACAAGACAGTAACACTCACTTGAAGTTGTAAGGAAAGAGTATTATATCTTTGTGTTCATTTATTACCAACGATTGTAGCAAGTTGGCCTCGGTATTTTCGGCATGAAATTCAACCTCAGTTTTATCTATGAGATATGTGTTAATGAACCCAATATCACCCTCTTGTCTTTTCTTCAATTCGGCGATCTTCAATCTGCATAATATAGTGAGGACATAAATACATGCAATGAAAGAGCTGAGTTATATAGAGACTTAATGATGAAGTAGTACTACTTACAGACAGTAGCAGGTGACCGTTGCTTTATCGAGGGCCAATTGATTGAAAAACTGATAGAACTCCTCAAATGTAATAGGCAACAGTTCAATTCCAAGGAGGTCATGCTCCTTTTTCACTCTCACATACAAAGTACTCCTCCCCTCAGACTCTCTGCAGGTTTTCATGTACCAATCATGCAATCATCACATCATCGTTGATAGAGAACTTTCATCTTTGACGAGAGGCTTCCTGCATCGTATCTTTGTATCTGCACCTCCAAGAAATCATAATGTACATCGTCAAGGGCAGGTAATCTGCAGGATTGCCATAACCGGGCACCATCCTCGGATCGACGATGTCGCTTGCAGGCACCTTGAGCGGGGGCACGATTGAGCTTGTTCGCCGAGCTGGGCAATTTGTTTCCCAGCTCGTCGTTCTTTCATCCTTTGATCACTTTTAGTACTTCCCGACCTCTCCGCTTCGGCAAATGCCTTTCCAATAATGCGCTCATAGTTGCCTTTCGGCGGAGACTTGGGTGGTTTTGTTAGGGCAGCCAGAGTGCGCTTCGCTTTCACCGGATCTACCTTCTCCTCCGGAGGTGGATGTCTCTTTGCTTTCAACCCTTGAAACCAGTCATCCACTTCGGTCTGCGCGATCTTCGCATTTTCCTCCTCGGTCCTCTCGTACGGTAACTTCTCTGGAGTCTTCAGAGAAGGACCGAATCTGTATCTCCTACCGCCTTTGGCTGTACTGCTAGACGCCGGCATAGCAGACGTAGCGGATCTCTTCTTTCCTTGCTTACAAGGCGGAGGAGAAGGACTACGATGCGCCGGTGCAGCCGGAGCGGCAGCGGGTCTCTTCCGCCCTTGCTAACGAGGCGGAGAAGGAGGAGGCTGGCTGCTCGGGCGCGCCGGCGCAGGCGGAGAAGGAGGTGGAGTGCCGCCACGCGCCGGAGAAGGAGCCGACCGAGTGCCCTGATCGTCACTCACCGGAGGAGGAGGTGGTGGAGAAGGCGGAGTGCCCTGACTCGCCGGAGGAGGAGGAGGAGGCGGAGGCGTCCAGTTTGGAAGGTTGATGAGATCCTTCCGCCATAGGCATGGAGTCTTCAAAGCAGAACCCAGCCGATACTCCCCTTCACCGGTAGGGTGGTCAAGCCGGTGGTCCTCAAATCCCTCCGTTATTTCATCCACCATCACCTTAGCATATCCTTCTGGAATCGGCCGACAGTGAAAAGTTGAGTCGGGTTTAGTAGGATAACAGCCGCCTTGACCTTCAAATTGCTCCATTCCGCCATAAGGTGGCAATTTTGAGACTCCGTGATAGCATCCACGGGATAGCTGGCAGGAGCCATCAAGGCATGCTCCAGCTGAAGCAGCTCGGTGGAAGCCACGCAGCTTCTCCGCTGAGTTGGCGGGGTAGCTTCAGGGGAAGCTTCGGCAGGTCATTTGCTGGGATCTGCTTCTCGTTCCTCTAGCCCCATTACCCTTTCGTGCAGCGCCTGCAGTTGGCTCTGCTCCAGTTTCTTCCTCCTCTCCTGGGTTTTGTAACCCCCTGCGTCCGGAAATCCAGCCTTCCACGAAACGGAGCCTGGCGTGCCTCGTATCCATCCAGGGTGCTCATGATTCCCGAGGGCCATTGTGAGCTCGTCCTTCTCCCTGTCTGGAACGAACGTCCCTTGCTGCGCTTCTTCGATATATTGTTGAAGCCTCTTGACTAGTATGTCCAATTGATCGTCCGTCCAAATGCACTTCCCTGTTACAGGGTCCAAGGTTCCGCCAGCCCCGAAGAACCAAGTCCGGCAATGGTCTGGCCAGTTCATTGTCTCTGGTTGGATCCCTTTATCAAGCAGACCATTCTCAGCCTTGGCCCACTTAGGCCGGGCTATGAGGTAGCCACCTGACCCCGTGCGATGGTGAAGCTTCTTCTTCGCAGCATTTTGCTTGTTTGTCGCCGACATCTTTTTACTCTTTTCCGATGTCTTGTGGGCAACAAATGCGGGCCAGTCATCTCTTATCTTCTCATATTTGCCCTTGAATTCTGGTGTCTTATTTTTATCGACATACCTATTCCGGTCTTTCTTCCAATTCCTGAATAGGTCTGCCATCTTCTTAAGAGCAAAAGACTTGATTAATGGCTCTATAACTGGCTTCTCCGGATCATCCTCTGGCGGTAGGGTGAAATTTGACTTCAGCTTAGTCCAAAGATCATTTTTCTGCATATCATTGACATAAGACACCAAAGGGTCTTCGTTCTTAGGCTTATACCATTGGTGGATGCTGATCGGGATCTTGTCCCTAACCAGAACCCCGCACTGAGCAACAAATGCCTTATTTGTACGGTAGGGTTCAATCGGTTGGCCGTCGCTCGCGATTTCTATGATCTCTAACTTTTCATCCGAGCTCAACTTTTCTTCGGCCTCGCCTCTCTTTACCGGTTGTGCTCGATCCGGACGGCTAGAAAAAAGAACAAAGACGAGAGTTAATTAATATGTGTACATACCAAAACAATGAATGCATCAATTAGCTAGTTAGCACAGGCTTAACTAATATATATACCTGGCCGGACTCGGTTTGGTGATTACCGGAGCCGTCCTCACGGTCTACTTCTTCACCCTCTCCTTCTTGCACTGGCATTGGGTCATCGGAGCCATGTAAATCATAGCCAGCTGCTTCTTCACCCTCTCCTTCCAGACCATCGTTGTCATTGAGAAACATCAACGAGCAGACGGCATCACTTCCTTCATGATTATGTCCCTCAACAATGCTTCTTGTGCTTCGTCTCGGGGCGGGGTGTCCATAGTTTCTACAAATATTTACAACATGGCAATTATTATTCAAACATGACAGATATGGATATATTAGTGGCAAACGTAGAACTATCTAGCTAATCATAATAAGGAATCATATTAATTAGTGGCCTCGATGCTGCTTCTCTAGGGTTTCGGATGGCCTCGACAACGCTTCAAGGGTTAGGGGTGGCCTCGAGAACGCTTCAAGGAGGGGGTAATATCGACCCCTCCCCCACGAGTTGAAGCTATCGGGAGGGGGTATATCGACAACAACAACAACGACACTACATCTATGTCCCACAAGTGACGTGGGCATCGACGCGGCCACTTGTGGACGTGGGATGTAGTGTCGACACCGACGGCCACATGTATCTCACACCGACGATACTTGCTATTTAATTAGGGTTTCCTCTACCGCTCGGCGACCCTCGACTACCCTCGTTCCCGATAAAAAAAAGAGGAAGAAGAAGAAAAAAAGAGGAGAAGAAAAAAGAGAGGAGAAGAACTCCTCTATTCTCCTCTATTCTTTCTTCTCCTCTTTTTTTCTTCTTCTTCCTCTTCGTTTTTTATCCTCTTCTTCCTCTCATGTTTGACGACCCTCGACCCCGATAACATACATCCATCTATATCATTCCATACATACATAGACATCTACATTATATATGAACAAATATCTATGTCCCACAAGTGAAGTGGGCATCGACGCCCGCGGTAGGGTAGAGGGTCGTGGATCGTCGAGCGGTCGAGGGTCAAGGGGTCGAGGATCGCCGAGGGTGGGGAGGTTGCCTAGTGTCAAAGGATTCAACAAAACCATGTCTTCATCATTGGCGAAAGTAACAGGTGCATGATGGTGCGAAGCTCTCCAAAGTTATTTTGGAGCGGAGGTCCCAGGATAGGATAATTCGCTTTTTGGTACAAAGTTCAGCAAGAACCTTCCGAATATCGTTATTTGGAAGGCCTTTGCTGAAATTGCATAAAAGGCAAATTATCCTATCCGGGACTCCATTCCGAATAACTTTGGAGGACTTCGCACCATCATGCCCTGGTTACTTCCGCCAATTATGAAGCCATGGATTTCTTCAATACTTTGACACTAGGAAACCTCTCGACCTCGAACCCTCGACAACCCTGGAACCCACGACCCTAGACGACCCTGGAACCCTCGACCTCGATCCTCAACCTCTAGAACCCTCGAACCTCGACCTGAAACCCTCGACCCTTGACCCCTTAACGACCCTCGACCCTCTACCCTAGTTCCCGACCCTCGACCCCTCGGCGATCCTCGACACCCCCGTTCCCGATAAAAATTAAGAAGAAGAAGAAGAAGAAGAAGAAGAAGAAGAAGAAAGAGGAGAAGAACAAAGGAATAGCTAGAGGAGAAGATCGAAGAAAAAAATAGAAGAAAAAAAGAGGAGAAGAAGAAAGGAATAGTGGAGAAGAAGAGAAAATAGAATATTCTATTTTCTCTTCCTCTCCACTATTCCTTTCTTCTTCTCTATTTTCTCTTCCTCTCCACTATTCCTTTCTTCTTCTCCTCTTCTTTTTCTTATTTTTTCTTCTTCTTATTTATATCTCCTTTTCTTCCTCTCCTCTTGTTCTTTCTTTCCTCTTCTTATTTTCTTCTTTCCTATCCCTCAACGTACACGCCTCTCTCATGAACAAAAAAAAATCTGTGAATTAAAAAAACAGCATGTTCTATTTTTCTTCTTTTCCTCTATTCCTTTCTTCTTCTCCTCTCTTTTTCTTCCTTTTTCTTCTTCTTATTTATTTCTCCTCTTCTTTTACTCTCCTCTTCTTCTTTCTTTCCTCTTCTTATTTTCTTCTTTCCTATCCTTCTTTTTCTAAAATTGTAAGTTTTGCATATATAAAACTTTTCTAAAATTGTAACTTTCTAAATATGAACAAAAAACTTTCTATGAACAAAAAAAAAACATTTTTGACATATATATTTAGCAAATTCTAGCCACATACACATATACATCACATATGAACAAAAAATAAACTAATAAAATAAAAAAACATATTGCAACATATGAACAAAAACATATAGCCACATACATACACATACATTATATATATATATATATTAAAAAAATTAAACTAAAAAAAACATCGTCGGGCGGAGGGGCATGGCGGCAGCGGTGGCGCCGGCGGGGCAGGGCAGGGCAGGGGCGCGGGAGCGAGGCAAGGCAGGGGCGCGAGGCAGGTGCTCACAGGGGTGGCGGCACGGCCCGGGCGTCGGGCGCTGGGAGCGGGCGCGGCCGGCCGGGCAGATGGCGTCGAGGGCGGCGGCGACGGCAAAGTTGAGCAGCCTGACGGCGTCGGAGGCGGCGACAACAGTGAGGTGGACCAGCCTGACGGCGTCGGAGGCGGCGGCGACGACGAGGTGGAGCAGCCTGACGGCTCGGCGGCGACGACGACGATGCAGAGCAGCGGGCGTCCACTGGTAGAAAAAGGGCCTATAGTCCCGGTTCATAAGGGCCTTTAGTCCCGGTTCATGAACCGGGACTAAAGGGTCGGTACTAATACCCTCACCCTTTAGTCCCGGTTCTATCCGGAACCGGGACAGATGGGCCTCCACGTGGCCTGTCCGCTGAGCTCAGTAGAGGGCCTTTGGTCCCGGTTGGTGGCCCCAACCGGGACCAATAGGCCTCCCCGCTGCCAGCATTTCTTTGGCTCTGGTTTTGTTTTTTTTCAAAAGAGGGGGGTTTGGGGGTTTTGGGGGTTAATTTAGGTGTTTCATATATTGTGCTATAGCTAGCTAATTAATAGAGAAAAGTGTCCTTTCTTTTGTCCGTGCTTGGTCGACGCTACGTACTATACATACGTATAGAGAGGACTAACTAGACATGCTAGCTAGCTAGTAATTAAGCAAACAAATATATATGCATACAGAGAGAAGTGATATCGACCACCTTTCCTTCTCCGAGAGATTGGTCGAACAACAAGTTCTCGTATATCTATCTGACGCTACCGGCTACATATATACAATAATTATCTTTTAAAATACGGACGCGTGGTCCACATGGTATTCCCCGCCTTCAGCGATCACATAGTCAAGAAAGAATGCCGCCAATTCCTCTTGAATTGCTCGCATGCGATCTGGTGCTAGGTGTTCATCCCGCTACAGAAACATATAATTTTTAGAAAGTTGTCTATTCATATATATATATATATATATATATATATATATATATATATATATATATGAATGAATGAAACTCAACACAAATGATGGTAATAAAATAAAATTGTGAATATTTTTATTTACGCACTTCAAATTGTTTGTCTGAGTAGACCCTCTCTCAGGTCATGTGGCGGATGGACTCGCAAACGTAGTATCCACAGAAATCATTCCCTTGTTCCTGCCACAACCACTTTACAAGAAACAGAGGTCAATCAAACTGATAATTATATATAGCAAGCACATGCTAAATGGTATTGATGAAACTAGCGCTTGAATCACTAGGAGATGCGCGTGGAATATGCTACTATATAGTACTTACTTTCGGTGTCTAAATTGCAGCTTCTTCGGTAGTCCCGGAGCTTTTTGGTGAATTTTCCCCAAGCCCTGCCATACAAAGAAAACAATTACTTGATATCAGAAATGAACAAAGTTGCTGATATGGTGGATAATGATCGATCTAACTTACTTCTCGAGCATTTCAGTCATTTCCGCATACTCCTTGGGATCTTTTCGTCTCGAGTCTAAGACAGTTACTACTCCCTGCTCAAGCTTAATCTCTAGGAGAATATAGTGGAACCTGCGCATTTACGCATGCATAACTCATCAATATTACATTTCTATAACCTGGACTAAATAAGGGAAACTGAATATGCCACAAGACAAGAACACTCACGTGTAGTTGTAAGGAAAGAGTATTGTATTTTTGTGTTCATTTATTTCCAACGATCGTAGAAAGTTGGCCTCGGTTTCCTTGGCACGATATTTAACCTCATTTGCATCGATGAGATATGTGTTAATGAACCCAATATCACCCACTTGATTTTTCTTCATTTCTGCGATCTTCAATCTGCATAATATAGTGAGGATATTTATAAATACATGCAATGAAAGAGCTGAGTTATATAGAGATACTTAATGACAGAAGTAGTACTACTTACAGACAGTAGCAGGTGACCGTTGCTTTATCGATGGCCAATTGATTGAAAAACTGATAGAACTCCTCAAATGGAATAGGCAACAGTTCAATTCCAAGGAGGTCATGCTCCTTTTTAACTCTCAAATACAAAGTATTCCTCCTGTCAGACTCTTTGCAGGTTTTCATGTACCAATCATGCAATCTTCGCATCATCGTTGTTAGAGAGCTTTCATCTTTGACGAGAGGATTCCGTTTCTCGTATCTTTGTATCTGCACCTCCAAGAAATCAAATTGTACATCGTCGGGCAAGTAATCTTCAGGATTGCCATAACCGGGCACCATCCTCGGATCGACGATGTCGCTAGCAGGCACCTTGAGCGGGGGGCACGATTCCTTCGCTTCTTCGCCGAGCTGGGCAATTTGTTTCCCAGCTCGTCATTCTTTCATCCTTTGATAATCGACAAGATACTTCCCGATCTCTCCGCCTCGGCAAATGCCTTTCCAATAATGCGCTCATAGTTGCCTTTGGCGGAGACTTGGGTGGTTTTGTCGCAGCAGCGAGTGCGCCGCTTTGACCGGATCTACCTTCTCCTCCGGAAGTAGATGTCTCTTTGCTTTCAACCCTTGAAACCAGTCATCCACTTCGGTCTGCGCGATCTTCGCGTTTTCCTCCTCGCTCCTCTCGTACGGTAACTTCTCTGGAGTCTTCAGAGAAGGACCGAATCTGTATCTCCTCCCGCCTTTGGTAGTACTGCTAGACGCCGGCAGAGCAGACGGAGCGGATGTCTTCTTTCCTTGCTTACGAGGCGGAGGAGAAGGACTATGACGCCGGAGCAGCCGGAGCGGGCGGCGGGGTCTCTTCCGCCTTGGCCGACGAGGCGGAGAAGGAGGAGGCTGGCTGCCGGGACGCGCCGGTGCAGGCGGAGAAGGAGACGGAGTGCCGCCACGCCGGAGAAGGAGCCGGCCGAGTGCCCTGATCGTCACTCGCCCGGAAGAGGAGGCGGTGGAGGAGGCGGAGTGCCACGACTCGCCGGGAGGAGGAGGAGGAGGCGATGGAGGAGGCGGAGTGCCGACTCACGGGAGGAGGAGGAGGAGGCGGAGGCGCCCAGTTCGGAAGGTTGATGAGATCCTTCCGCCATAGGCATGGAGTCTTGAGCGTAACCCAGCCGATACTCCCCTTCACCGTAGGGTGGTCAAGCCGAGCTCCTCAAATCCCTCCGTTATTTCATCGACCATCACCTTAGCATATCCTTCGGAATCGGCGGCGGTGAAAAGTTGAGTCGGGTTTATCGGGATAACAGAGCCAACAGCCGCCTTTGACCTTTAAATTGCTCCATTGCGCCATAAGGTGGCAACTTTCAGCATCCGTGATAGCATCCACGGGATAGCTGGCAGGAGCCGCCAAGGCATGCTGCTCGCTGAAGCAGCTCGGTGGAAGCCACGCCGCTTCTCCGCCGAGATCGCGGGTAGCTTCGGGAAGCTTCGCAGGTCGCTTTGTTGTGATCGGCTGCTTCTCGCTCCTCTTCTCGTTCCTCTAGCCCCATTACCCTTTCGTGCAGCGCTGCATGAGTCTCTGCTCCAGTTTCTTCCTCCTCTCATGGGTTTTGTACCCCCCTGCGTCCTGAAATCGAGCCTTCCACGAAAGGGAGCCTGGCGTGCCTCGTGTACATCCAGGGTGCTCAGGATTCCCGAGGGCCATTGTGAGCTCGTCCCTTCTCCATGTCTCGAACGAACTTCCCTTGCTGCGCTGCTTCGATATAATGCTTAAGCCTCTTGACTGGTATGTCCAATTGTTCGTCCGTCCAAATGCACTTCCCCGTTATAGGGTCCAAGGATCCGCCGGCCCCGAAGAACCAAGTCCGGCAACGGTCTGGCCGGTTCATTGTATCGGGTTCGATCCCTTTATCAAGCAGATCATTCTCAGCCTTGGCCCACTTAGGCCGGGCTATGAGGTAGCCACCGAATTTCGCATGGCGATGAAGCTTCTTCTTTGCAGCATTTCTCTTGTTTGTCGCTGACATCTTTTTACTCTTTTCCGATGTCTTGTAGGCCACAAATGCGGGCGATCATCTCGATCTTCTCATATTTGCCCGTGAATTCTGGTGTCTCATTATTTTCGACATACGTATTGAGGTCTTTCTTCCAATTCCTGAATAGTTCTGCCATCTTCTTAAGAGCAAAAGACTTGATTAATGGCTCTATTACTGGCTTCTCCGGATCATCCTCTGGCGGTAGGGTAAAATTTGACTTCAGCTCAGTCCAAAGATCATTTTTCTGCATATCATTGACATAAGACACCTCGTGGTCTTCGTTCTTAGGCTTATACCATTGGTGGATGCTGATCGGGATCTTGTCCCTAACCGTAACCCCGTGACCGAGCAACAAATGCCTTCTTTGTCCGGTAGGGTTCAATCGGTTGGCCGTCGCGCGATTTGTATGATCTCAAACTTTTCATCCGAGCTCAACTTTTTCTTTGGGCCTCGTCTCTTTACCAAGTTGTGCTCGATCGGGAGGGCTAGAAAAAGAACAAAGACGAGAGTTAATTAATATGTGTACATATATATATACCAAAACAAAGACGAGAGCTAGTCAAGACAGCTTAACTAATATATATACCTGGCCGGACTCGGTTTGGTGATCACCGGAGCCGTCCTCACGGTCTACATCTTGCACCGGCATTGGGTCATCGGAGCCATGTAAATCATTGCCAGCTGCTTCTTCACCCTCTCCTTCCAGACCATCGTTATCGACGTTGAGAAACATCATCGAGGAGACGGCATCACTTCCGTGTGCGATTATGTCCCTCAACAACGCTTCTTGTGCTTCGTCTCGGGGGGTGTCCATAGTTTCTACAAATATTTACAACATGGCAATTATTATTCAAACATGACAGATATGGATATATTAGTGCCAACGAGAACTAGCTAGCTAATCACAATAAGGAATCATATTAGTGGCCTCGACGCTGCTTCTCTAGGGTTTGGGGTGGCCTCGACAACGCTTCAAGGGTTAGGGGTGGCCTCGAGAACGCTTCAAGCTAGGAGGGGTGCAGACATCGACCCCCCCACGTGTTGAAGCTATCGGGAGGGGGTCGGCGTTGAACAGTACATCTATGTCCCACAAGTAGGGTAGAGGGTCGTGGATCGCCAAGCGGTCGAGGGTCAAGGGGTCGAAGATCGCCGAGGGGTCGGGAGGTTGCCTAGTGTCAAAGGATTCAACAAAACCATGTCTTCATCATTAGGCGAAAGTAACAGGTGCATGATGGTACGAAGCTCTCCAAAGTTGTTTTGGAACGAAGTCGAGATAGGATAATTCGCTTTTTGGTACAAAGTTCAGCAAAAGGCAAATTATCCTATCCGGACTCCATTCCGTAACAACTTTGAGGACTTCGTACCATCATGCCATGGTTACTTCTGGCTAATGATGAAGCGATGGATTTCTTCAATACTTTGACACTATAGGAACCCTCGACCCTGAAACCTTCGACCCTTGACCCCTTAATGACCCTCGACCCTCTACCCTAGTTCCCTACCCTAGACCCCTCGGCGATCCTCGGCACCCTCGTTATATCGACAACGACGCAACATACATATACATGGGAAAATAATGTTATCGGGGAGGGGGTATAGGTACCCCCCCCCCCTCGTGTCAAAGTTTCTTCTTTCTCCCCTATTCCCTTCTTTCTTCTTCTCCTCTTCTTTATCTTCTTATCCCTCGAGAAAGGAAAATAAGGAAAAGGAAGAAAAGAGGAAGAAGGAAGAAGGAAGAAGAAGAAGAAAAAAAAGAAGAAAATAGAATAGGAGAAGAAGAAAAGAATAGAGGAGAAGAAGAAAAAATAGAAAAAAGAGAGGAGAAGAAGAAAGGAATAGAAGAGAAGAAGAAAAAATAGACTTTTTCTATTTTTCTTCTTCTTCTATTCCTTTCTTCTTCTCCTCTTCTTCTTCTTTTTCCTCTTCTTATTTATTTCTCCTCTTCTTCCTCTCCTCTTCTTCTCCTTTCTTCCTCTTCTTATTTTCCTTTTATATGAACATATCATCATATATATGAACATACATTTTCTTTGCATATGCATATGAACATACATACATACATTTTTCTTTCATATGAACATACATACATACATTTTCTTTGCATATGACCATACATACATTTTTCTTTGCATATGACCATTCATACATTTTCTTTGCATATGCTTTGCATATAAACATACATACATATGAACATACGTACATACATACATATAAACATAACATACATACACAAAAAATTCTAAAAATCTGCCTAAAAAATCTAAAAATCTGCCTAAAAATTATCCATCCATCCATCCATCCATATAATGAACATATATAATGAACATATAAAAGCATGCATACATCATCCATATTATGTTCATATAATGAACATATATACATGAACATAAATCTGCCTAAAAAATTATATGAAATTTTTTTTATGAAGAGGACGAGGGACAGGGAGGAAAGGGGGTCGCCGAGCCGGACCGAACGGGAGGAGGCGGCGTCGAGGCAGGGGCGTAAGGCGGGCGTCGGCGGCGACGAGGTGGGCGGGCAGGCGCAGGAGCACGGGCGGCGGCGGCGTGGGGGCGCAGGGCGCGGCCGTGCGTGCGCGTGGACGGGCAGGGGGCAGGGCGGCGGCGTGGGGGCGCAGGGCGCGGCTGTGCGTGCTTTCGGGACGGGCAGGGGCACGGGCGGCGGCCGGCATGGGGCGCAGGGCGCGGCCGTGCGTCTTCGGGACGGGGGGCAGTACGGGCGGCGGGCCGGGCGGCTCGGGCGCGGGCAGGCACGGGAGACGGGGACGGCGGCCGGCGGCGGCGACGGCGACGAGGAGCGCGCGATTTGGGCAGCCTGTTGGCGGGGGCAACTGGCTAGGGAGGCGAGGGAGATGTGAAAATTTCACAAGTCTTGCTTATATAGAAAGAGCATTAGTCCCGGTTCGTGGCTCCAACCGGGACTAATGCCCCCCTTTAGTCCCGGTTGGTGCCACCAACCGGGACCAAAGGCCAAATTCCAGCAGCCCAAAGGGCGGGAAGCGGACCTTTGGTCGGTTGGTGGCACCAACCGGGACTAAAGGAGCATTAGTCCCGGTCGTGCCACGAACAGGACTAAACTCCTGCTAGTCTCGGTTGGTGCCACCAACCGGGACCAAAGGCCAAATTTCAGCAGCCCAAAGGGCGGGAAGCGGCGACCTTTGGTCCCGGTTGGTGGCACCAACCGGGACTAAAGGAGCATTAGTCCCGGTCGTGCCACGAACCGGGACTAAACTCCACCTTTTAGTCTCGGTTGGTGCCACCAACCGGGACCAAAGGCCTGTGCTGCCCAGCCAAATGTTTAGTCCCACCTCGCTAGTTGAAGGGCGCTGCACTGGTTTATAAGCGCTGGTGTGCGTCCCCTTTCGAGCTCCTCTCAAATGCAGGCTTTCGGGCCTAATCATGCTACTGCCTGTGGGCCTATTGGGCCTCTGCAGGCCTGAATCCTGGCCCATGTAGGGTTTCTAGTCGTATTTAGGCCGTGGGGGCCTAGTAGGTGGTAGTTTTTTTTGCTTTATATTTTATTTCTTTTTGCTTTTAGTTTTAGAAAAAATATAAACTTTCTATTAGTGTCATTAGTTTTAAAATTTGAAAACACTTTTTTGTTTTCTTTGTTGCTTTATTTATTTTATTTTGTTTCTACTTACAACAAAATACTTATTGTTGCTATTTTTATTTTTTCAAGTTTTTTGTTTTGTTTTCTGCATTATTTATTTTCTTTTGGTTTTTTGCTTTATTTTTTAATTCTTTTTGCTTTTAGGTCAGCAAAATTATAAACTTTCTGTTAGTGCTTTTAGTTTTAGAAAAAATATAAACTTTCTGTTTGTGCCATTAGTTTTAAAATTCAAAAACACTTTTTTTGTTTTCTTTGTTGCTTTATTTATTTTATTTTGTTTCTACTTACAACAAAATGCTTATTGTTGCTATTATTATTATTTGTTTCAAGTTTTTTTGTTTTGTTTCCTGCATTATTTATTTTCTTTTGGTTTTTTGCTTTATTTTTTAATTCTTTTTGCTTTTAGGTCAGCAAAATTATAAACATTCTGTTAGTGCCATTTGTTTTAGAACAATTATAAACTTTCTGTTTGTGCCATTAGTTTTATAAAATTTGAATTCTTTGAAATTTGTGTGAATCACAAGTTTGTGAGCTCAACAAGGCGAAGAGGGACGGGCTTATAAACGGTGTGAGCGCCTTCGGTTGGCGAGGTTCTCAAAGTTGGCATAGCATGTTCATGAATAAAGCGGACAATGGTATCATACTCGTGTGTTACAAAGTTGGCATGGTATCATCATAATAGTTGCGGAGAAAGTCTTCACTTTTTCTTCGCTTGTGTCGTTTGCTTATTGCGCCGTAACCATGGATAATCTTCATCATTTATCAGGATGCTTGGGTCAGCCTTGACTTTGAAGGGGGTAATTTCATGAAACTTTTCATACTCTTCAGACATGTCTGTCTTGCCCTCCACTCCCAGGATGTCCCTTTTTCCTGAAAGAACTATGTGGCGCTTTGGCTCATTGTATGATGTATTCGCTTACTTATCTTTTCTTTTCCTCGGTCTGGTAGACATGTCCTTCACATAGATAACCTGTGCCACATCATTGGCTAGGACGAACGGTTCGTCAGTGTACCCAAGATTTTTCAGATCCACTGTTGTCATTCCGTCTTGTGGGTCTACCTGCACCCGCCTCTGACAGATTGACCCACTTGCACTTAAACAAAGGGACCTTAAAATCTACTCCGTAGTCAAGTTCCCATATGTCTACTATGTAACCATAATATGTGTCATTTCCCTTGTCGGTTGTTGCATCAAAGCGGACACCGCTGTTTTTGGTTGGTGCTCTTTTCATCTTGGTCAATCGTGTAAAATGTATTCCCATTTATCTCGTATCCTTTCCAAATCATTACAGTCGAAGATGGTCCTCGGACAACAAGTACAACTCATCACAAACAGTGCTGTCACCTCCGAGACGTGTTTCCAACCAACTGCTGAAAGTCTGATGTGTTCACATGTAATCCGATCGTGACCGCCTCCGGTGTTTGGAGCGCAGATCGTTTCTTGTGTTCATCGACATACGGGGTCACCAAGGTAGAGTTCTCAGAGAACTGTAGTGTGCTTGAGACCAAGAATATCCGTCCCTGCATATTATTGAGTCTCTTCCAAGCGTGCCTTTTTCGATCAGTCTCCCCTCATACCGCGATTTAGGGAGACCTATCTTATTAAGGCCAGGAATGAAGTCAACACAAAACCCGATGACATCCTCTGTTTGATGGCCCATGGAGATGCTTCCTTCTCGCCTAGCACGGTTACGAACATATTTCTTTAGGACTCCCATGAACCTCTCAAAGGGGAACATATTGTGTAGAAATACAGGCCCAGAATGACAATCTCGTCGACTAGATGAACTAGGACGTGCGTCATGATATTGAAGAAGGATGGTGGGAACACCAGCTCGAAACTGACAAGACATTGCGCCACATCACTCCTTAGCGTTGCTACGATTTCTGGATCGATCACCTTACGAGATATTGCATTGAGGAATGCACATAGCTTCACAATGGCTAATCGGACGTTTTCCGTAGAAGCCCTCTCAATGCAACCGGAAGCGATTGCGTCATAATCACGTGGCAGTCATGAGACTTTAGGTTCTGGAACTTTTCTCCGGCATATTTATTATTCCCTTTATATTCGACCCGAAGCGGTCGGGACCTTCATACTGAGCAGGCATTGAAAGAATATTTCTTTCTCTTCTTTCGTAAGAGCGTGGCTGGCAGGACCTTCATATCGCTTCGGAGGCATGCCCTCTTTTTCGTTAAAGCGTTGCAGGTCCTCCCGTGCCTCAGTTGTATCTTTTGTCTTCCCATACACGCCCAAGAAGCCTAGCAGGTTCACGCAAAGGTTCTTCGTCACGTGCATCATGTCGATCGAAGAGCGAACCTCTAGGTCTTTCCAGTAGGGTAGGTCCCAAAATATAGATTTCTTCTTCCACTTGGGTGCGTGATTCTCAGCGTCATTCGGAACAGCTAGTCCGCCGGGACCCTTTCCAAAGATTACGTGTAAATCATTGACCATAGCAAATGCGTGATCACCGCAGACGCATGGCGGGCTTCTTCCGGTGATCTGCCTCGCTTTGAAATGCTTGCCTTTCTTTCGACATTGATGGTTGGTCGGAAGAAATCGACGATGGCCCAGGTACACATTCTTCCTGCAGCTTCCCAGGTATATACTATCGGTGTCAAGTAAACAGTGCGTGCATGCGTGGTATCCCTTGTTTGTCTGCTGAAAGGTTATCGAGAGCGGGCCAATCGTTGATTGTCACGAACAACAGCAACGCCTTCAGGTCAAATTCCTCCTTTTGTGCTCATCCCACGACGTACACCGCTTTCCATTTCACAGCTGTAAAAGTTCTTCAACTAATGGCCTTAGGTACACATCAATGTCGTTGCCGGGTTGCTTAGGGCCTTGGATGAGAACTGGCATCATAATGAACTTCCGCTTCATGCACATCCAAGGAGGAAGGTTATACATATATAGAGTCACGGGCCAGGTGCTGTGATTGCTGCTCTGCTCCCCGAAAGGATTAATGCCATCCGCGCTTAAAGCAAACCATACGTTCCTTGGGTCCTTTGCAAACTCATCCCAGTACTTTCTCTCGATTTTTCTCCACTGCGACCCGTCAGCGGATGCTCTCAACTTCCCGTCTTTCTTACGGTCCTCACTGTGCCATCGCATCAACTTGGCATGCTCTCCGTTTACGAGCAGACGTTTCAACCGTGGTATTATAGGAGCATACCACATCACCTTCGCAGGAACCCTCTTCCTGGGAGGCTCGCCGTCAACATCACCAGGGTTATCTCGTCTGATCTTATACCGCAATGCACGGCATATCGGGCATGCGTTCAGATCCTTGTAGGAACCACGGTAGAGGATGCAGTCATTAGGGCATGCATGTATCTTCTCCACCTCCAATCCTAGAGGGCATACGACCTTCTTTGCTGCGTATGTACTGTCGGGCAATTCGTTATCCTTTGGAAGCTTCTTCTTCATTATTTTCAGTAGCTTCTCAAATCCTTTATCAGCACAGACATTCTACGCCTTCCACCGCAGCAATTCGAGTACGGTACCGAGCTTTGTGTTGCCATCTTCGCAATTGGGGTACAACCCTTTTTGTGATCCTCTAACATGCGATCGAACTTCAGCTTCTCCTTTTGACTTTCGCATTGTGTCCTTGCATCGACAATGACCCGGCGGAGATCATCATCATGGGGCACATCGTGCGGTTCATCTTGATCTTCAGCAGCTTCGCCGTTGCAGCACCATCGTACACATCGTCTGGTGCAACTTGATGTTCAGTAGCATCACCGTATTCAGGGGGCACATAGTTGTCATCGTACTCTTCTTCCTCGCCGTCTTCCATCATAACCCCTATTTCTCCGTGCCTCGTCCAATCATTATAGTGTGGCATGAAACCCTTGTAAAGCAGGTGGGTGTGAAGGATTTTCCGGTCAGAGTAAGACTTCGTATTCCCACATATAGGGCATGGACAACACATAAAACCATTCTGCTTGTTTGCCTCGGCCACTTCGAGAAAAGCATGCACGCCCTTAATGTACTCGGAGGTGTGCGTCACCGTACATCCATTGCGGTTCATCTGCGTGCATTATATATAATTAAGTGTGTCAAAAATCATTACAGAACATCATGAATAGATAATTAAATGACCAAATTAATAGAAGTTCATCATCACATAAAACCAAAGTACATACATAGTTCTCATCTAACAACATAAAGCTCTGCAGAGCATCTAAATTAATTAAACCATACATTGAAACTATGTAAAACATTTCAATGTGAAAACAAATACGATCATAATCGCAACCAAGGTAACAACTGATCCAACGGCATAATGATACCAAGCCTCGGTATGAATGGCATATTTTCTAATCTTTCTCATCTTCAAGCGCATTGCATCCATCTTGATCTTGTGATCATCGGCGACATCCGCAACATGCAACTCCAATATCATCTTCTCCTCCTCAAGATTTTTTATTTTTTCCTTCAAGAAATTGTTTTCTTCTTCAACTAAATTTAACCTCACGACAATAGGGTCGGTTGGAATTTCCGGTTCAACAACCTCCTAGATAAATAAAATCTATGTCACGTTGGTCGGCTTAATTTTCATAAACAATAAATGAACCAATAGTTATGAAAAGATAATATATACCACATCCGAATCATAGATGTGACAGGGGCCGACGGGCGGATACCAAAACCATCGCACTATATAAGATGCAATAATAAAAGTAAGAAAATAATACAAGTAAGAATATTTTTCCTTTCGGAAAGAAGATAAGAACAAGAGGCTCACCACGGTGGTCTTGGCGATGAGATCGGCGCGGGTGATCGGCAGCGGTGAAGACGGGACGGGCGTGACGGACCGCTAAACCTAGACAAATATTGAGGAAAATGGAGGTTAGAGGTCGAGCTTGGAGAGGAGAAAGCTTAAGTAGTGTGGCTCGGGCATTCCATCGAACACCTTGTGTGCATAGGAGGTGAGCTAGAGCACCACCAAGCCCCCTCCCTCGGCCGGAAAAAACAGAGCAGTGTGCTCGCTCTTGCGCGAGGGGCTATATAGGCAGCACCATTAGCCCCGGTTGGTGGCATGAGCCGACTAAAGGGAAGCCTTTGGTCCCGGTTCATGCCACCAACCGGGACCAATAGTGGTGGGCAGAGCCAGACCATTGGTCCGGTTCGTCCCACCAACCGGGACCAAAAGGTCCGGACGAACCGGGACCAATGGCCCACGTGGCCCGGCCGGCCCCCTGGGCTCACGAACCGGGATAGATGCTCACATTAGTCCCGGTTCTGGATTGAACCGGGACTAATGGGCAAAACAGGCCTCAACGATAGCCCCTTTTTCTACTAGTTGTCGGGCGGAGAAGAAAGGGATGGATTTTGGAGAAACTGCTAAGTGCTGGCTTATATAGCAAAGCCATTGGTCCCGGTTCGTGGCACAAACCGGGACTAATGCCACCCTTTAGTCCCGGTTGGTGCCACCAACCGGGACCAAAGGGGCCTTTGGTCCCGGGTGGTGCCACGAACCGGACCAATGCCTTTTAGTCGGTTGGTGCCACCAACCGGGACCAAAGGCCTTAGGCTGCCTCACGCCCAAAGTTTAGTCCCACCTCGCTAGTTGAGAGGGAGCCGCACTGTTTATAAGGTGCGGTGCGCCTTCCTCTCGAGCTCCTCTCTAAAGCAGGCTTCGGGCCTAATTGTGCAATCTATGCAGGGCCTCTTGGACCTTCTGGGCCTGAATCCTGGCCCATGGTAGGGTTCCTAGTCGTATTCAGGCCGTGGGGGCCCAGTAGGTGGCACTTTTTTTTTGCTTTATTTTTTATTTCTTTTTTGCTTTTAGTTTTAGAAAAAATATAAACTTTCTGTTAGTGCCATTAGTTTTAAAATTTGAAAACACTTTTTTTGTTTTCTTTGTTGCTTTATTCATTTTATTTTGTTTCTACTTACAACAAAATACTTATTGTTGCTATTTTTATTTTTTTCCAGTTTTTTGTTTTGTTTTCTGCATTATTTATTTTCTTTTGGTTTTTTGCTTTATTTTTTAATTCTTTTTGCTTTTAGTTTTAGAAAAAATATAAACTTTCAATTAGTGCCATTAGTTTTCAAATTTGAAAACACTTTTTTTGTTTTCTTTGTTGCTTTATTTATTTTATTTTGTTTCTACTTACAACAAAATACTTATTGTTGCTATTTTTATTTTTATTTCAAGTTTTTTTTGTTTTGTTTTCTGCATTATTTATTTTCTTTTGGATTTTTGCTTTATTTTTTAGTTCTTTTTGCCCATAGGTTAGCAAAATTAAAAACTTTCTGTTAGTGCTTTTAGTTTTAGAAAAATTATAAACTTTTTGTTAGTACCATTAGTTTTCAAATTTGAAAACACTTTTTTTGTTTTCTTTGTTGCTTTATTCATTTATTTTGTTTCTAATTACAACAAAATACTTAGTGTTGCTATTTTTATTTTTATTCCAGTTTTTTGTTTTGTTTTCTGCATTATTTATTTTCTTTTGGTTTTTGCTTTATTTTTAATTCTTTTTGCTTTTAGTTTTAGAAAATTATAAACTTTCTGTTATTGCCATTAGTTTTCAAAATTGAAAACAATTTTTTTGTTTTATTTGTTGCTTTATTGATTTTATTTTTTTTCTAATTACAACAAAATAATTATTGTTGATATTATTATTTTTTTCAAGTTTTTTTGTTCTGTTTTCTACATTATTTATTTTATTTTGGTTTTTGCTTTATTTTTAATTCTTTTTGCTTTCAGGTCAGCAAAATTATAAAGTTTCTGTTAGTGCTTTTAGTTTTAGAAAAAATATAAACTTTCTGTTAGTGCCATTAGTTTTCAAATTTGAAAACACTTTTTTGTTTTCTTTGTTGCTTTATTTATTTTATTTTGTTTCTACTTACAACAAAATACTTATTGTTGCTATTTTTATTTTTTTTAAAGTTTTTTGTTTTGTTTTCTGCATTATTTATTTTCTTTTGGTTTTTTGCTTTATTTTTTAATTCTTTTTGCTTTTAGGTCAGCAAAATTATAAACTTTCTGTTAGTGCCAGTAGTTTTAGAACAATTATAAACTTTCTGTTTGTGCCATTAGTTTTCAAATTTGAATTCTTTGAAATTTGTGTGAATCACAAGTTTGTGAGCTCAACAAGGCAGAGAGGGACGGGCTTATAAACCGGTGTGAGCGCCCTTCGATTGGCGAGGTTTTCAAATTCATAGTTTTGAAATGAACTCTGAAAAAGTTGGCATAGCATGTGCATGTACAAAACGGACAATGGTATCATACTCGTCTGTTACAAAGTTGGCATGGTATCATCATAATAGTTGCAGGAGAAAGTGTTCACTTTTTCTTCGCTTGTGTCGTTTGCTTATTGCGCCGTGACCATGGATAATCTTCATCGTTTATCAGGATGCTTGGGTCAGCCTTGACTTTGAAGGGAGGAATTTCATGAAACTTTTCATACTCTTCAGACATGTCTGTCTTGCCCTCCACTCCCAAGATGTCCCTTTTTCCTGAAAGAACTATGTGGCGCTTTGGCTCATCGTATGATGTATCCGCTTCCTTATCTTTTCTTTTCCTCGGTCTGGTAGACATGTCCTTCACATAGATAACCTGTGCCACATCATTGGCTAGGACGAACGGTTCGTCAGTGTACCCAAGATTTTTCAGATCCATTGTTGTCATTCCGTACTGTGGGTCTACCTGTACCCCGCCTCCTGACAGATTGACCCACTTGCACTTAAACAAAGGGACCTTAAAATCTACTCTGTAGTCAAGTTCCCATATGTCTACTATGTAACCATAAGATGTGTCCTTTCCCCTGCCGATTGCTGCATCAAAGCGGACACCGCTGTTTTGGTTGGTGCTCGTTTCATCTTGGTCAATCGTGTAAAATGTATTCCCATTTATCTCGTATCCTTACCAAATCATTACAGTCGAAGATGGTCCCCTGGACAACAAGTACAGCTCATCACAAACAGTGTTGTCACCTCTAAGACGTGTTTCCAACCAACTGCTGAAAGTCCTGATGTTTTCACATGTAATCCAGTCATTGTAATTGCTCCGGGTGTTTGGAGCGCAGACTGTTCTTGTGTTCATCGACATACGAGGGTCACCAAGGTAGAGTTCTCAGAGAACTGTAGTGTGCTTGAGACCAAGAATATCCGTCCCTGCATATTATTGAGTCCCTTCCAAGCGTGCCTTTTCCAGTCAGTCTCCCCTCATACCGCGATTTAGGGAGACCTGTCTTCTTAAGGCGAGGAATGAAGTCAACACAAAACCCGATGACATCCTCTGTTTAGTGGCCCATGGAGATGCTTCCTTCGGCCTAAGCGATTCTGAACATATTTCTTTAGGACTCCATGAACCTCTCAAAGGGGTACATATTGTGTAGAAATACGGGCCCCAGAATGACAATCTCGTCGACTAGATGAACTAGGACGTGCGTCATGATATTGAAGAAGGATGGTGGGAACACCAGCTCGAAACTGACAAGACATTGCGACACATCACTCCTTAGCGTTGGTACGATTTCCGGATCGATCACCTTCTGAGATATTGCATTGAGGAATGCACATAGCTTCACAATGGCTAATCGGACGTTTTCTGGTAGAAGCCCCCTCAATGCAACCGGAAGCAGTTGCGTCATAATCACGTGGCAGTCATGAGACTTTAGGTTCCGGAACTTTTTCTCCGGCATATTTATTATTCCCTTTATATTTGACGAGAAGCCGGTCGGGACCTTCATATCGAGCAGGCATTGAAAGAAGTTTCTTTCTCTTCTTTCGTAAGAGCGTAGCTGGCAGGACCTTCATATCGCTTCGGAGGCATGCCCTCTTTTTCGTGCAAGCGTTGCAGGTCCTCCGTGCCTCGTGTGTATCTTTTGTCTTCCCATACACGCCCAAGAAGCCTAGCAGGTTCACGCAAAGGTTCTTCGTCCACGTGCATCATGTCGATCAAGAGCGGACCTCCGTGTCTTTCCAAGAGGGTAGGTCCCAAAATATAGATTTCTTCTTCCACATGGGTGAGTGATTCTCGGCGTCATTCGGAACAGCTAGTCCGCGGGACCCTTCCCAAAGATTACGTGTAAATCATTGACCATAGCAAGTACGTGATCACCGATACGCATGGCGGGCTTCTTCCGTGATCTGCCTCGCTTTTGAAATGCTTGCCTTTCTTCGACATTGATGGTTGGTCGGAAGAAATCGACGATGGCCTGTGTACACATTCTTCCTGCAGCTTCGGTATATACTATCGGTGTCAAGTAAACAGTGCGTGCATGCGTGGTATCCCTTGTTTGTCTGTCCTGAAAGGTTACTGAGAGCGGGCCAATCGTTGATGGTCACGAACATCAACGCCTTTAGGTCAAATTCCTCCTTTTTGTGCTCATCCCACGTACGTACACCGTTTCCATTCCACAGCTGTAAAAGTTCTTCAACTAATGGCCTTAGGTACACATCAATGTCGTTGCCGGGTTGCTTAGGGCCTTGGATGAGAAGCGGCATCATAATGAACTTCCGCTTCATGCACATCCAAGGAGGAAGGTTATACATACATAGAGTCATGGGCCAGTGCTGTGATTGCTGCTCTGCTCCCGAAAGGATTAATGCCATCCGCGCTTAAAGCAAACCATACGTTCCTTGGGTCCTTTGCAAACTCATCCCAGTACTTTCTCTCGATTTTTATCCACTGCGACCCGTCGTGGGTGCTCTCAACTTCCCGTCTTTCTTACGGTCCTCACGTGCCATTGCATCAACTTGGCATGCTCTCCGCTTTACGAACAGACGTTTCAACCGTGGTATTATAGGAGCATACCACATCACCTTCGAGGAACCCTCTTCCCGGGAGGCTCGCCGTCAACATCTCCAGTGGTCATCTCGTGCGATCTTATATCATAATGCAACGCATACCGGGCATGCGTTCAGATCCTTGTACGCACAGCGGTAGAGGATGCAGTCATTAGGGCATGCATGTATCTTCTACACCTCCAATCCTAGAGGGCATACGACCTTCTTTGCTGCGTATGTACTGTCGGGCAATTCGTTTTCCTTTGGAAGCTTCTTCTTCAATATTTTCAGTAGCTTCTCAAATCCTTTGTCAGGCACAGCATTCTCTGCCTTCCACTGCAGCAATTCCAGTACGGTACCGAGCTTTCTGTTGCCATCTTCGCAATTGGGGTACAACCCTTTTTTGTGATCCTCTAACATGCGATCGAACTTCAGCTTCTCCTTTTGACTTTCGCATTGCGTCCTTGCATCGACAATGACCCCGGAGATCATCATCATCGGGCACATCGTCTCGGTTCCTCTTGATCTTCAGCAGCTTATTCCGTTGCAGCACCATCGTGCACATCGTCCGTTCCTCTTGATGTTCAGTAGCATCACCGTATTCAGGGGGCACATAGTTGTCATCGTACTCTTTTTCTTCGCCGTCTTCCATCATAACCCCTATTTCTCCGTGCCTCGTCCAAACATTATAGTGTGGCATGAAACCCTTGTAAAGTAGGTGGGTATGAGGATTTTCCGGTCAGAGTAAGACTTCGTATTCCCACATATAGGGCATGGACAACACATAAAACCATTCTGCTTGTTTGCCTCAGCCACTTCGAGAAAATCATGCACGCCCTTAGTGTACTCGGAGGTGTGTCTGTCACCGTACATCCATTGCCTGTTCATCTGCGTGCATTATATATAATTAAGTGTGTCAAAAATCATTACAGAACATCATGAATAGATAATTAAGTGACCAAATTAATAGAAGTTCATCATCACATAAAAACCAAAGTACAAACATAGTTCTCATCTAACAACATAAAGCTCTGCAGAGCATCTAAATTAATTAAACCATACATTGAAACTATGTAAAACATTTCAATGCGAAAACAAATGCGATCATAATCGCAACCAAGGTAACAACTGATCCAACGGCATAATGATACCAAGCCTCGGTATGAATGGCATATTTTCTAATCTTTCTCATCTTCAAGCGCATTGCATCCATCTTGATCTTGTGATCATCGGCGACATCCGCAACATGCAACTTCAATATCATCTTCTTCTCCTCAAGTTTTTTATTTTTCCTTCAAGAAATTGTTTTCTTCTTCAACTAAATTTAACCTCTCGACAATAGGGTTGGTTGGAATTTCCGGTTCAACAACCTCCTAGATAAATAAAATCTATGTCACGTTGGTCGGCATAATTTTCATAAACAATAAATGAACCAATAGTTATGAAAAGATAATATATACCACATCCGAATCATAGACAGGACGAGGGCCGACGAGGGCGGATACCAAACCATCGCACTATATAAGATGCAATAATAAAGGTAAGAAAAATAATACAAGTATCTATCTAAACATACAAGTAAGAATATTTTTCCTTTCAGAAAGAAGATAAGAACAAGAGGCTCACCACGGTGGTGACTGCGATGAGATCGGCGCGGGTGATCGACGGCGGTGAAGACGGGGACGGGGCGTGACGGACCGCTAAACCTAGATAAATATTAAGGAAAATGGAGCTTGGTGGTCGAGCTTGGAGAGGATAAACCTTAAGTAGTGTGGCTCGGGCATTCCATCGAACACCTTGTGTGCATAGGAGGTGAGCCAGAGCACCACCAAGCCCTCTCCCCTCGGCGGAAAAAACAGAGCGGTGCTCTGCTTCTTGAGGGGTATATATAGACACCACCATTGGTCCCGATTGGTGGCGTGAACCGGGACTAAAGGAAGCCTTTGGTGGGTTCATGCCACCAACCAACCCACTCAATAATGATGGGTCGAGGCCCATTGGTCCCGTTCGTCCCACCAACCCACCAAAAGGTCCGACGGCTGGGACCAATGGCCCACGTGGCCCGGCCGGCCCCCTGGGCTCACGAACCGGGACAAATACCTTCATTGGTCCCGGTTCGTGGCAGAACCGGGACTAATGGGCTGAACCGGTCTGGGCCATTGCCCCCTTTTTTACTAGTGCAAAGGCTCGATCACAATGCTGTTCTTGTCCAAGTCAAGGAGCTTATTTCAGGTGAAACTTGCTTTCGAATCCTGTTAATACTTGGTTCCTTAAGAGCATCTTTACGTGGAGTTCCTGTCCGAGTGAGCATCTTTACGTGGAGTTCCTGTCCGAGTGCACAACGTAACGTAGTGCACGAGGGTGTTTGCTCCGGTACATATTCGTCAACGCCACATGTAAATATTCTGCTAACGAGAGCAATATAGGAACGGGTACGTGTAATCAATTGTTCACGATGGCAAGGCCGGGCTGGTCGGACCTCCCCGTGGATCTCCTGATCGGCATCCTGCACCTCCTCGAGCTCCCCGAGGCTCTCGCCTTCGGTGCCGTCTGCGCGTCGTGTCGCTCCGCCTCCACGGCGGCCGCCGGCAGCGTCCCGCGTACTCGCCGCACGCCGTGGCTCGTGTCCTTGGCTGTGGAGCCTCCTCCCCCATCAGGGGAACAACAGCGCCCCGTGGGTCGTAGGCTATGGGATCCGGTCACCACCTCCGAGCTCCGGAACCTCTTGGACGCCGAGAGAACCTACCACATCACCTTCCCCTGGGGCCGGGCCGTGGCCTTGTGCGGCGCCTCCCATGGCTGGCTGGTCGTGGCGAACCAGCTCGCCGACCTTGTCCTCTACGACCCCTTCACCGCGGCGCTGCTCCCGCTCCCGCCGATCACTGGCTTCACGTCGTGCGTCGAGGGGGTCTACGGCGACGGCGAAGGGAATACCCTCTTGGGCTGTGATTACGGGTGTTACAAGAGTGACCGTGTTTACGACAATGTGCAGTACCTGGGAGGTATTTTCTACGACAAGGTGGTGCTGTCCGGCCCTCCATCCACTGGTCGTGCCGTCGCCATGGCCATACACCTGGACGGCAAGCTACTCTCTTTTGCTAAGGTAGGAGATTGTTCATGGCAACAAATTTCCATGATAACGACAGTCCAGGACAGTTACGCCGACTGCGTCTACCATGGGGGAAGGTTCTACACGCTGAGAATGAATGGGAAATTGAAGTCTTGGGACTTCGGTGGCGGGCCTGGCAAACCGAGGAAGAAGACGGTCGTCGCCGCCGCCGCCGAGGACAGCAGCAGCTACTACAGGTTCGACATCACTGCTAGGTATTTACTTTCGACTCCTTGGGGTGATCTGCTGCAGGTGCGTGTCTTCATCGGCCTGCTCCACGAAAGCTGCATATGGGTTGAGATAGACAGATTGGACCTCAAGAGTCAGACAATGGTAGGTCTGAGCTCGGCAAAGGCTCTGAGCTCGGCAATGGTAGGCCTGATTGTATCTACTTCATCCGTCTCATAATATAAGAACGTTTTTAGTGTTAAAAAACTCCTCGTCCTAGAAATCAAGACGTTTTCAACAGCGAGCGTAAACAATGCAGCGGTGTGAACGTCTATGACTTGAAAAGTCGGACACTTGAGCCGGCTTTCCCGTCAGGTGGAGGTCATTATGGAACCATTTATCCGTCAGAAGTCTGGTTAACACCAAGTGTAAAGAGCCATTTTGATTCGTAAGTAATTATAAGTAGCATCAATATCCAACATTTTTTTTCTTTGAGCTTCTCCTTGTCAACATTTTGAGTGGGAGCAATGTATTCGCTTGCCTATAAAATGGGCCATAAGTAGTAAGAAATTAGTTGTAAATTTTTAGAAAACAATAAACCCGCAATTAGTTTCAAATTTCGTTTTTTTAGGGATTGAATATTTGTCACCCTGGGTGAGCAATAGTTATTCTGTACACCCCGCCCCCCCACCTCCCCCTCTATTTTAATATCAATGCACCACAATTTTACGTTTCGTAAATTTTGTCTTATTTCAGACATAAAAGGAGAACGTAACAAACATATAATCGCCTAAAAAGTATTGTATGTTACGTAAAATAAAAAAATGTAAAAACATAGCATAAAACATACATAAAATGCATTTGTTTGGTCTTATGAACTATAATTTTTTTTTCTTGTGCCAAATTTTATGCAGTGAATCAATATGAATTAATTATTTGTATTTTAAATGTAATTTATTTATGAAATGATCATAAGATTACCTTGGGTGAAGAATAACGTATTCTGCACCATGGGTTTTAAATAAATGTATTTCAAACTTATAATATATTGTTGTCCTAGTTCCGCTCTTTACTATGTCCCTCGGATCTGAGCCGAAGCTCCGAGTTGTGCTGTGCTCTACGGAGTGCCTCCCCTTTGGACTGCTTTTCAAGTGTGAATAAAGTGAAGGTACATATCCATGTAGAGGTTTATATAGGATTACTTGACAAATAACAAAACCTATCCTTTGGACCAAAAAAGAAAATGTGTACCATGAATCACCTGCTATTTGGTACAACTTTTTTAAAAGTTTACATACATTTATTTAAAAACTCTTCAATATTTCTGAAATTCTCAAATGGTTTCCTTAATCGTGAATATTTTTAAGGTTCCACAGATAAAAAGACGAAAACAAAAAGAAAAACAAAAAATTGTGTCCCATCGCTTTCTAGATGGCAGCACGGGCGTTTGCTTCACATCGAGCACCCTATAAGTAGTTCCTGTTTAACACCCGTGGGCGGCACATGTGTGTGTGTTTTTTTCTTTGAGGTGATAAAATGCGTGGTTTCACCTGCTGCCCCTGCAGGCGGGCCAGCCCTGTTCGATCCAGCGTGCTCCACGTTTGTCGTCTGCTTCAGGTTTTTGTGTTTCTTTTTTCATGTTGCCATGTAATTTCTTTTTTATTTTTTCTTTGTTGTGTTTTCAGACATTTTCTCTGGTTATATTTCTAATTTTTATTTTCTTTTAAATTTTAATGTTATGTTTTATCAACATTTTTTAACCGATTTTAAATAAGTGCTGAATTGTTATTATATACGATGACCACTTATCTAATGTAGTGATGTTTTACAATCTATGTTAAATATTTTAGAATACACAGAAAATTTTAAAATATATGAGAAAATTTTCTTAATATGCGATTTAATTTTTTTAATATATGATGATCCTATTAAATACATATTGATCTATTTTAAAATACACAGCAAAAACATTTTAATATACACTGAACTCACGTGGAACAAGTTTCTAGTACATGTTGAACAATTTTTAATATACGTCAAAAATAATTTTAACATAAAACTGGCCCGTTTTATTTTCTAATGGAGTTTCAAATATTTTCATTATGAAAACAACGATTTTTATTTTCCTAATGTAGTTTTAAATATTTACCTTCATAGAAAGCGAAATGGAAAAACAAAAATAAACCGCTTGCGCTAGAGTGGACTAGCCCATTTACGTTGCATGTAGGCATGGCCTATGCTGTTCGGCGTCATACAGGCGAAATCACTAGTTAAGGAGTACTCGTTACGAAGATCACTCCAACTTTCGCAGGGTGCTACAAGTGGCGTGCTGCATGTGCGTCACTTGTCGCAACCTGGAAGTTTTCCCTTTTTCGTAGATCCGTTTATTCAAAATGTTTTATCTTTTAAACCATGCGTCCAAATCTCAAACCGCTTTCGCCGTTAGATTCCTCCTGTCGAGATCTTCAAAACTAGATCCCATGTTGATAGATTTTGATGAATTTTTTTTCATGAAAAAAACCGAATGAAAAAATCGAACCGGGAGCACGGGTTTTTTCCCTTTCCGAAAGAGGCATGCCCGTGCCTCTCACAACCAGGCCTCTCGCGGAAGCAAAACCGTGACTCTCCTGAAAGAAAAAAAGATAGAAAATACGTTTTTCTGTTTCCGAGGAGGCACGGCCATGACTCTCGCGAAAGCACAACCGTGCCTCTCGCGGAAGCAAAACCGTGACTCTCACAAAAGAAAGAAAAAAGAGAAAACGCGTTTTTTTCCGTTTTCGAGAGGCACGGCCATGACTCTCGCGAAAGCACAACCGTGTCTCTCGCGAAAGAAAAAAAACAAAAAACATGTTTTTTGGCAAAAAGAAAATTTTGATTGAAAAGCTAAGGAAGACCGGTGGAAAACCAAAACGTCGAAAAACCCCGGGAAAAAACCTTTTAAAAAGCCGAAAACACGTGCGGAAAAATAAAAAAAATCCGGAGGGAGCGCCCAGAGCGCGACATGTGGCGAATGACGGAGAGTGCGCCAAGCGGCACTGATCGTTGCTAGGCTTCCGAAGAAGCGCTCGTTAATTAGTTGCTCTCTCATATAGGAGGGTAAGCGACGAAACGCGCACCCAGCCCGCGGTATTGGATAGGGCCATTTCGTCTTTTTGCATTTTCCTCTTGTTTCCTTTCGGTTCCTGAACCAGTATTTTTATCTTCCTGTATTTTTTCTGCCCTTTTTTTCAGTTTTGTTTTTCCTCCATTCCATTTAATTTCTCTAACTTTTCCTAAATATATGAAATCACATAACTTCATCATGCTTTATAAAATACCGGTACAAGCTTTTGAAATTACAAACAGTTAAGAATTTGTGAACATTTTTGAAAATCCAGGAATAGGATCCATATTCGGGAATACATTTGAAACTCGTGTTTTTGTTAACATTTACTAGGCCAGCGCATGAGTGCGTGAGAATACTGGGCCAGATGAGCTCGTCGGCATGGCACGACCCGGTCTAGGCTAAATGGGCCAGGCACGACATGGCCCGGGATGATCCCCCGTAGGTCTCGAGAGTTTATGCCGGTCCATTTAGAAATATTGAATATTATTCGAATTTTGTTAACATTTTAATCATGAATATTTTTGAATTTTGAATATGTGTTTACAAATTTGCAAATAGTTTTTAAATCATGAACATTTTATGAATTGATGAATTGATTTGCAAATCTGTGAATATTTTTAAATTCTGAACATTTTATGAAACTCACAAACATTTTTTGAAATTATCGTGAATAATACTTTCTTAAATTTACGAATAGTTTTCTTAATCTTGTTCTGGCCTCTCTAGCCCAGGGCATAGCTGGCCCGCACAGGGCCACATTCACGCACGCATCGTGATCCTTGTCTCGTCGTTTCCTGCCAGCGATGCTTGCTCGTGACGATCGTTTCCCTGGCTCCCTGCTACATAACAGTAGCACACGAACACTTTCTTTTTGAGGAATCATGAACATGTTTAAAACTTCCAAAAACATAGAAACAAATTTGTATTTATAGGAAAAAAATCAGACAAATTGAAAAAAGAAGAATAAATACAGAGAATAAAAAATTTGGCAGTGTCATCATGTGGGATTAATACTAAGGTTTATTAGTGCATGCCTCACTGAATCCTTCCATCCCTAAGAAGTAGCAGGGTACAATGCCACACCCTAGATTACAAAAGGAAACAAAATTACAAAAGTATACAAATACAAAGGAAAAAAAAAACAAAGAGTACAACTACACGGCTTGTTGCTCCGTGGCCCGCTCTTCTCTCTTGATATGTTCCATTTTGTGCGGATTTGTACCAGTTGGCTGTGAGCAAAGAGGAAAATACCAATTGGTATTTTCTCTTTCTTTTCCCCCGAAAAAAGAGAGGAAAATACCAATTGTTCGAATATAGCAATAAATAGTGTTTTTCTGGTACAAATCGCCCTACCCCTTTCTCTTTGAGTCTAAGCCCATTAGGTTTTCATCTTGTTTTAGAGTTATCCACTGGTTTTCTTTTCCTGTTTACTGGCCAGTTTCTTTCTACGGTTTTTATTTCTCCTTCTTTCCTTTCCGGGTTTTTACTTTTTAATTTTCATATTTACATTTTTATTTTTTGCCTATTATAATTTGAAAAAAAATATTTCAACATCTTTTATGAATTCATGAGCATTTCTGTCTCTATGCTTTTCTAGAAAAAATAAAGATTTTTTATAAAAATCTGCTCACATTTTCAACTGTGCGTACTTTATATAAATAAATGAACATTTTCTACTCATGAACTATTATTAAATGAGTCATGAATATTTTTTAAAAACCATGAAGTTTTTTTGAATTCATGCTTTAAATCAGTCAAAAAACACGTAACTTATATTTTCTAATTCAGGAGTTGCCGGGTTTCTCAGAAGGTAAAGAAAAAGGAGCATGCTATAGGTGAGCTGAGCGAGCGATCTGTCCGAAAACAGGAGCGAGCGGGTGAGCTGTGTGACCACACGTGTGAACATTATTGGGCCCAACCCACTATGAATTCTAGCAACATTCTATTTTTAAAGCAAATAATAGGAGGAGAGTCCTTATTTGTCGCCCTCTCTGATAAAATTTCCACAAATCGCATAGACCAAGTGATTAGACCAGCCTATTTAGTTCTTGGGTGCTGTGGCAACTCAAGCGTTTGTAGGTGTTTTTTTTGTTCACTTGGTTGGAGTCAGTTTTCTTATTTGGTTTTCCAAAGAAAACAACAATATTTTTTATTTTAAAAATATAAATAACAATGCATTTTTTTGTAAGAACAAGAATAATCTTGAAATTTTAGGAAAATTTTAAACCTGTGAACATTAAATAAACAAATATTAACATTTTTTACATATACACTTATTTGGATCCAAAGTCAAAAGAATTACAAAGTCGGTCGTACAAGTAGAATTACAATAAATCTCTTAGAGGCTTCTTCTCCGTTGTATCTATCTTTGCAAGACGAAATACCCTTAAGACTTCAGTAAAGAAATTTCAGTTGGATTGAAGTAGCGACACTATCACTCTTTTAAATGCACAAGCCTAATTACTAATAAAGGTTTCTGAAAACTCCTTGAGTCGCGCATATAAAAAAGATGGAAATCCATGCGCCATGAATGTATTTGGGACCGGGATTATCCCTAGAATTGCAGGCCACCATACAACAAAATCTTAAATATTCCAACCCCACAAAACATCAAGTAAATAAAAGCAGCATGAGTCAATAACACAAACTAATCAGCGTCGATTAATCAAGTTGTGCATGATTTAAATACTTTGTGTGATGAATATGGAGCATAGCCAAACTATATGATTTTGTAGGAATAACTTTCTTTGGCCGTGTTATTTTGAGAAGACATGATTGCTTTATTTGTATACTTGAAGTATTATTATTTTTATGTCAATTTTAAACTTTTGTTTTCAATCTTATGGATATGAATATTCATGCCACAATAAAGAAAATTACATGGATAAATATTTTAGGTAGCATTCCACATCAAAAATCCTGTTTTTATCATTTACCTACTGGAGGACGAGCAGGAATTAAGCTTGGGGATGCTTGATACGTCTCCAACGTATCTATAATTTTTTATTGTTCCATGCTATTATATTATCCATTTTGAATGTTTTATATGCATTTATATGCTATTTATATTATTTTTGGGACTAACTTATTAAACCTAGAGCTCAATGCCAATTTTTGCTTTTTTCCCTGTTTCTGAGTTTCGCAGAAAAGAACATCAAACGGAGTCCTAACGAGCTGAAAATTTACGGTGATTTTTTATAGACCAGAAGAAGCCCACGAAGCATCGAAGTAGGACCAGAAGCTTCACGAGGAAGCGACAAGGGTGGAGGGCATGCCCCCTACCTTGCCGCTACCTCGTGGACCCCCCTAACTTGAAACCGCGACGCCAAAAATTCCTATAAATCCAGAAACCCCCACAAAGAAATCTAGATCGGGAGTTCCACCGTTGCAAGCCTCTGTAGCCACGAAAAACTAATCGGGAGCCCATTCCGGCCCCCAGCCGGAGGAGAAAACCATCACCGGTGGCCATCTTCATCATCCCGGCGGTCTCCATGACGAGGAGGGAGTAGTTCACCCTCCGGGCTGAGGGTATGTACCAGTAGCTATGTGTGATCTCTCTCTCTCTCTCTCTCTCTCTCTCTCTCTCTCTCTCTCTCTCTCTCTCTCGTTTTCTTGATATGGCACAATCTTGATGTACCGCGAGCTTTGTTATTATAGCTGAATCATGTGGTGTTTCTTCCCATCTACCTTCTTGTGATGAATTGAGTTTTACCTTTGAGGTTTCACTATTATCGGATTGAATACTATTATGGATTTGAGAATACTTGATGTATGTCTTGCGTGGGATACCCGTGGTGACAATGGGTGTTCTATTGATTCACTTGATGTATGTTTTGACACTCAACTCGCGGATTCTCGAGGTGACATTGGGGTAATCTATGCATAGGGGTTGATGCATGTTTTCGTCCTTGTTTCTCCGGTAGGAATCTTGGGACCCTTTTTGAGGTTCTTTATGTCGGATTGAATATTATGAATCTGAAGTTGTTCGATGCATATCGTATAATTGACCCACAGATACTTGTGGTGGCATTGGAGTACCTAGGTGACATTAGGGTTGATTGATGTGTGTCATATGGTGTTATTTTACTACAAACTCTAGGGCTGTTTGTGATTGTTATAGGAATAGCTCAATGGATTGATCAGAAAGAATAACTTTGAGGTGGTTTTGTACCCTACAAGAAATTTCATCTTATGTTCTCCGCTATAGGAACTTTGGAGTGACTTTTGTCGCATGTTGAGGGATTGCCATATGATTTAGTTTATGTTATCATTGTTGAGGGAACTTGCACTAGTGAAAGTATGAACCCTAGGACTTGTTTCCAAGCATTGCAATACCGTTTTCGCTCACTTTTACTACTAGTTACCTTGCTGTTTTTATATTTTCAGATTACAAAAACCTATATCTACCATCCATATTGCACTTGTATCACCATATCTTCGCCGAACTAGTGCACCTATACAATTTACCATTGTATTGGGTGTGTTGAGGACAGAAAAGACTCTTTGTTGTTTGGTTGCAGGGTTGTTGGAGAGAGACCATCTTCATCCTACGCCTCCCACGGATTGATAAACCTTAGGTCATACACTTGAGAGAAATTTGCTACTGTCCTATAAAACTCTGCACTTGGAGGCCCAACAACGTCTGCAAGGATAAAGTTGCGTACTAGACATCAGTCGCCGCCAGCAGTACCACCGGGCTAAGCCCGGCAGACAGGGCGGCGGCGGGGCTCCTTTCCCCTTCGTCGTTTGGCTGGCACGGGACCACCCGGTCGAATGAAGGCGTTGGGCTAGCGTGGGGCGCGGCGGCGTGGCGAGGGGCACTCCTGGCAGCGGCGTGCGGTCGGCACGTCGATGACATGGTGGCCTTCTCGCGACACGGGGAGGTGGCTGCATCCTGTGCAAGATTTGGCGGCTGCGTACGTCCACGACTTCAAGTCAGGTCCCTCTGGATCCAGTGCTTCCGAAGGCCAGCGCAGGGTGGTGGCTTACATCGTAATTCAGGTCACACTACAAAAAAATACACTTCCATGATGATACGTGTTTGTCACAGTAGGTCACTTTTTCTGTCATGCATGTACATCCATGACGATTTTATGACAGAATTAAGATAGTCATACCAGTGCTGTCGTAGAAATGTTCCATGACACTACCAAAATTATCATCATGGAAGTGTCCACTTCCATGAATGATAAATCGTAGCGTCCACAGAAGTGCTTTCGTCAAGGGTGACCGACACGTGGCATCCACCGTAACGGAACGCCGTTAAGCTATCAGGTCGGATTTTGGATCCAATAACCCGTTAACAGCCACGACTAATGCCGATTTTCCACGTGTAAAATTCTCATTGGCTGAAGAAAGAACTCCGGTATTCCGACCTTATCTTCTTGCTCAAAGAACCACGCGTCAGCTCCGTGTTGGCACAGGTGTCACTCATCCAACGGTCGAGATGGGCCTATGATATGTTGACACGTGGACCCGGCCCAAAGTGGCCCTAAAGTTTAAATGGGCGGCCCAACCGAAGGCCAATAAGATTTAGCGGACCATAATGGGTCGGCCGACTAAAGGCCCACAAAATTTAACGGACCATAATGGGCGGCCCAAATTTAAAGGCCCACATGATTTTGCAGACCATAATGGGCCAGCCCACTAAAGGCCCACAAGATTTTTTATGGACCACAATGGACCGGCCCAGCTAAAGGCCCACAAGATTCTGCAGACCATAATGGGCCGGCCCAGCTAAAGGCCCAACATTCTCTGTCAAATCGGCCCGTCAACAGCCTGTCCTAAACTTGTCATCAACGCGGCCCATTGTCACTTCTGGCCCGTTAACAGTCCGCTAAGTAATTGGGCCGAATTACGGCCCGGTGTATTTCTGGCCTGTTAAAGGTCCAGCTTCATTTGAGCCCATTTACAGGCCATCAAAACTTTTGGCCCATAAACGACCGTGAATGATTGGGCCATATTCGGCCATGTCTGACATTCATCCTGTTAGAGGCCCAGTATAGATTTGGGCCACTTTCGGCGTGTTGTCATTTTCGGCCCGTTAACGCCGGACGTATACCATGGGCCATATGTGGCCCAACGTCATATCAGGCCCATTAACGGCCCATATAAAAATGACGATAATCTAGCCCGACCGAAGTTCCGGCCTGTTAAAGGCCCGTGTATTATGTCGGCGCATTTACGGCCCGTCCAAATTTCGGCCCGTCAAAGATCCGCATCGTAAATGGGCCACCATTTCGGCCTGCTAAGTCCAGTGGGTTATTTGGCACAATCAGGGCCCAATCTCACTTTTGGTCTATTAAAGGCCCATGTTTATTATGGGCTCGAGGTATTTACACCTGTAAATGGCCTATTTTTACTGAGGGCCCAAATTATGTTTAGGCATGTTAAAGATGGGCACAGGCCTACCAGGAAAATATGAAAGCTTATGTTGATTTAGGCCCAGATATTTTTAGTGGGCTACATGCCAATTTCGGCCCGTAATCGTTTTTAGCCCAATTGGAATGGGCCCGACGAATGTTGACATGTTGGGCTCCTACGAAGCTTTCGGTCGAATACATTACTAAGATAAACCTACACTCTACAAAAATAGCATCGTAATTACTGCAGCCTGTGGCAGCATCATAAATGTTATATCACAACAAAATAAATTCCAACCATACAACAAAAGGCCTGTTGGCATAAAGTTCACAGTCCTTCCAGATAAAAGCACCATCAGATGTATAGAAGCACAACTCATTTGACCTGAGTGCTAATGTTTCAGGCTGTAGAATCTGATGGAGCAGCACGATCTCCACCTTTTTTCCACCATTGCTCTTGAACAACGAAGCAAATGTCTGATAGTCTGGTTTCAAAACCATTCATATCTTGACGACATTAGGGATTGGACTTGTGTCTGGATCACAGATATATCACTCTGTCTAGCAGGAAGATTTTGTTCAGTAGGCGATTTGGACGAGGTTACCTTGACAACCAACCCAGAATTACGCAGGAAGGTGCTTTTTGCACTGTTAGTGGAGAGATACTGACGCACTGCAGCAAGAGGTGACATTGTGCCTGTAGTAGCCTCGTCACCTTCAGGTGGTTGTGGCTGTTCAATCATTTGTTCCATAGCTTCCTAAAAGTTTGAACTTGTAGATTAGTGTACCAGATAAGTTACTAATGAGACAAAAACAAACAAAGTAGGTTAAACGTTTATACATAACTTATTTTGGTGAACTACTTTAATACACTAGCATATATTGTAGTGCCAACTACATAATAAAATCACTTTCGGAACATATGTCCATGTAGCATGCCTAATGTATTGTCTATTTCCTCACATTCGTTGACATCTAAGGATAAAGAGACATGGTTTAAAGTAGGATGAACATAGTATGACAACATCCATATCATGGGCAAACAGATATAAAACAAACATGCTATTTTATCATTGTGTGCATGACGTGAACATAACAACTAGAGTACAGATCAAGACCAAAAGAATCTCCTTCATCTCTTTTAAACCATGTAAGGTGAAATGATATGTTAAGACAATTGTGTATAAAAGTGAACAGAGTAACTGACATTGGCTGCAAACCAAGTAGCTAAATGAACACATCACAGTACCAATCAGTTCAAGGCAGGAGGAGTAAGGACTTACAATAGTGGCTTGAACTAGTGTGCTCATGCCCTTCATCTTGCTGGTGTGGCAATCCTTGAAGATTTGCACTGCATTCGGTTCAGGTTCTTTTTGGTCCGCACGGGCTTTCCTCTGTATTTGGAACAAGTCAATATAGATACGATAGTATGGCACAAAAAAAAGAAGGAAGTAGCAGCTATTTACAAGAGCCTCGCGGTGTGCAATATAGCTACGAGATCCTGTTGTCTGTTGGAATTTCACTTTAGAACGGTTAGTTTTGTTCTTCAAACAGTTAGCCTAAAAGAAGATACACTTGTAAGGCACATACATAAATACAAGTTCAATATGTGGTGCGATCAAATACATATAGCCTACACTGCTACTTTTGGATCAGCCAGGTGTTTAACGAGGGCTGTCCAGTTTTAATCTGTAATCTATTACTTTGGAGATGTTTGGGCGATTTCATTGTTAGGCTTGGCTTCAAAGTGAGATTTTCTAAGGTGGTACCGACATCTTGTCGCGGAGCAGATTGAAAAACATGAGTGCATGCTTGTTTAGTTGCATCATCTTTCGGATCCAACTTGAACCTCATCTGTTGAAAAAAGAATGTGAGTCTTATTAGGAGGAAGCTAGAAAGTATGGGACAGAGCAAGACAATATTACTAATTATGGCGAATAACATTACTTATGGATAAATGGTCAAGGACGGTGTTAAACTGGGTATTGTCTTTCTCGTTCCCTGTCTTTGGATCCACGTTGGGAGGATACGTGCATGACACCTAATGGCAACGGCTGCCTCGATACTAACTTGGCTGAATCAGCAGCATCACGTGGCCTTTTAAACTTGCCTCAAAATGGATCTCCATTCTTCCTCCTTTAGATTTTGTTAGTCTGCCAAGCATTATCACGATGTCTGTTTCCGCTTGCGCCGTGGTGCTAGTTCAACAACGAATATGGAAAGAGTTAGTGTACATCAAACTGTGAGAGTACATATAAAGGAGCATGCAACTGCAACTTGACTCGGTCAGGTACCGTCTTGGTGTGTTGATGCTCATGAGGTACATCTGATGTTGCCAAGTCCTGTTGTGTCAGCAGTGCTTTGGAAGTAGTGTTAGGTGTGAAGGCATCTTGGGAACAGTCCAGTTCCGGAGCAAACGAACGAGTAACTGGTTGAGATGCTGGTATAGTTGAAGCGGATGCTGCAGCTGGTGGAGCAGGTGATACTGTGTTTGTAGATTTAGCCGGTGGACTTGGACCTTCTACTGCACTATAAGTACCAGCAGAATCTCGACGGCAGATCCTTTTCCGTTTCACCCGACGAGTAACAGCACTCCCTACTATATTATTTTCCTTGCTCTTTTTTGACTTTGCCATGTCAAGCTGTACCCACAACACAAATGAATAAAATCACTCTTCAGAACTCATTGATGCATGATCTGAGACAAGCAATACTTTGATGTAAGACAACCGTATGAGGATGGAATATGTAAGAAAAACAGGACGGCATGACATATTCACACCTATGATGTGCAAACTAAGCAGAAGGATTTTCAAGAAAATAGAAGTAATGCAAGCTAGACACAATATGAAAGATGCAACCAATATTACTCTGCCAAGTTAAAAGTGTCTTTTCATTAGTGGCAATTCGAAAAATTAGAAGTAGTACAACGTAGAAATCAATGCAAGATGCAACCACTATCAAACTGCCATGTCAAAAGCGTCCAATCATGAGTGACTGATGCGGGATACACAACAGCAGTACTTTGATGTAAGAACATGGTATGATAGATAGATCCAGTGTATTCTAGACACATAAAGCCATGTCATATGCACATGTATAACATATAAACTCAGCAGGTGCAATTTAATCAAAATAGAAGAAATACAGGCTAGACAACATATGCAACATGAAACCAATTATCACACTGTCAACTTAGAGCAAGCACCTGCGATGGTGGAGTACGGGAGATGAACTCATCATGTAGACTTGGGACTTCAACTTCATTAGCAGTAGCAGTGGCAAATCTAGAGAGTCTCTGTTTGCGTCGGTGCGGAGGACCACCAACATCCCCTAACTTACTCTTTTCCTTCCTATTTTCTGATATTGCCTTATGAAGTCAAAACCACAAGAAGATGAATAAAATTAGCTCTGCATAACTGGGTGATGCATGATATAGACGAACACTACTTTGATGTAAGGCAAGCACAGGATAGGAGGATGGAATATATACAAAAAAGACAGTGTTTCATATTCACACGTACGATAGGAGGATGGAATATGTATGAAAAAACAGTAAGCGGAAGGCATTTCAACAAAATTAGAAGAAATGAAAGCTAGGCACCATATGAACATGCAACCAATATCACTCTATCAGGTAAAAAGTGTCTCGTCATAAGTGCCATTTCAAGAAATTAGAAGCAGTACAAGCTATAAGACAATGCAAGATGCAACCTACATCACAGTCCCAAGTTAAATGTGTCTTACGGGTAAGTGATCGTTGCAGGTATAAGTTGTAAGCTACGCAGATGCAATTCAACATAATCAGAAGCAATACAAACTAGACATCATACGGAAAATGCAACCACGTATAACAGTTCCAAGTAAGAGCAAGCACCTGTGATGGTGGAGTAGGGGAGATGTGCTCATCATGTACACCTATGTTCTAGAAACAGGAACGCGTGTCATATTCACAGGCATTATGTGTAAAGTAAGCAGATGCAATTCAAGTTAGAAGCAATACAAGCTAGACATCATACGCAACATGCAACCACATATAATAGTGTCAAGTTAGAGCAAGCACCTGTGATGATGGAGTAGGGGAGATGTGCTCATCATCTACATGCACGTTGACTGTCCAGCCTTGTGTTGTCTTGCGAATCTTGTTGGGAGGATGGCGGAGTAGAATCTGTAGAGACCCCTGTTTGAGTTGCTCCGAAGGACCACCATCATCCACTGCCGGACTAATTTCCTTCAGCTGTAATGATTTTGCATTGTGAAGTCAAACCGATAAGAAAAAGGAATAAAATTCGCTCTTCAGAACTCATTCATGCATGATACTGGTGAACACTACTCGGATGAAAGGCAAACACATGATGCGAGGATGGAATATGTATGAAAAACAGGATGGTGTGACATATTCACACCTATGATGTGGTAACTAAGCAGAAGGCATTTCAACAAATTAAAAGCACTGCAAGCTAGACACCATATCAAAGATGCAACCAATATCACTCTGCCAAGTTCAAACTGTATGGTGTTTCAACAAATTAGAAGCAGTACATGCTAGAAATCATATGCAAGATACAACCAATATCACAGTGGCGACTTAAAGGTGCCTTATCATAAGTGACTGATGCGGGATATGCAAGAATAGTAGTCTGATGTAGAAACAGGAACACATGTCATATTCACAGGCATTATATGTCAAGTAAGCAGATGCAATTCAACAAAGTTAGAAGCAATACAAGCTAGACATCATACGCAACATGCAACCACATATAATAGTTCCAAGTTAGAGCAAGCACCTGTGATGGTGGAGTAGGGGAGATGTGCTCATCATCTACACAACTACGTTGACTGTCTAGCCTTGCGTTGTCTTGTGAATCTTGTTGGGAGGATGGCGGAGTAGAATCTGTAGAGAACCTCCGTTTCAGTTGCTCGGAAGGACCACCATCATCCAATGCCTTGCCAATTTCCATCAGCTTTATTGATTTTGCATTGTGAGGTCATACCGACAAGAAAAAGGAATATCATTCGCTCTTCAGAACTCATTCATGCATGATACTGACGAACACTACTCTGATGAAAGGCAAAGTCATGATACGAGGATGGAATATGTACGAAAAAATGGACGGATTGACATATTCACACCTATGATGTGGTAACTAAGCAGAAGGCACTTCAACAAATTAGAAACACTGCAAGACACCATATGGAAGGTGCAATCAATATCACTCTGCCAAGTTAAAACTGTCTCATCATAGGTGGCTTTCATCAAAGTAGAAGCAATACATGCTAGAAATCATATTCAAGACACAAACCAATATCACACTGCCAACTTAATGGTGTCCCATCATAAGTGACTGATGCAGGATACACAAGAAGAGTATTTTCATGTAAGAACATGGTGTGATAGACAGATATAGTATGTACCAAAAACAGGAAAGCGTGTCATATTCACATGTATCATGTGTAAGCTAAGAAGATGCAGTTTACACTAATTAGGAGCAATACGAGATAGACACCATATGCAACATGCAACCAGATATCACACTTCCAAGTTAGAGCAAGCACCCTGGATGGTGGAGTAGGGGAGCGGAGAGTTGGACCTTGTAATGCACTATCAGTACAAGGAGAATCGGTACAGATGCTCCATTTACGTTGCTGCATAGGACCACCATCATCGCCTTCCTTACTCTTTTCCTTCCTCTTTCTTGATTTTGCCTTGTCAAGTCAACCCCACAAGAAAAAGGAATAAAATTTCCTCTTCAGAACTCATTGATGCATGAACTGACGAACACTACTTTCATGTAAGGCAGCCGCATGATAGGAGGATGGAATATGTATGAAAAATAGGACGGCGTGACATATTGACATTTATGATGTATAAAGTGTAAACTAAGCACAAGGTGCTTGAACTTGTTCGAATCGATGCAAGCTAGAAACCATATGAAAGATGAAACCAATATCACTCTGCCAAATTAAAAGGGTGCCCTAACAAACGTATTTGACCAAATTATAAGCAATCCATGGCAACATGCTAGAAATAATATGCAATATGCAACGAATAAAGGTGACTCATGGTAAGTGATTGATGGAGGATACAGAAGAGAGGTAGTTTCATGTAAGAACAAGGTTAACACATAGATGTAGTGTGTACCAAAAATAGGAAGGCATGTCATATTCACAGGTATAGTGTGTAAACTAAGCAGATGCAATTTACCCTAATTAGAAGCATTACAAGCTAGACATCAGATGCAACATGCAACCACATATCACTGCTGCGAAGTTAGAGCAAGCACCTGTGATGGTGGTGTAGGGGAAGTGCGGTCTTCAGGTATAGAGCTACGTTCAATAGCTTCATTTAGGCTTGCTGTTTCTTGAGAATCATGTGGAGAGGATGAAATTGCATTCTTTATAAGAGTATTGCCTCTCATATTAACCCACGCGTGTGACTGTCTCATCATAAGCGATAGACGCAGGATACACAACAACAGTAGTTTGATGTAAGAACATGGTGTGATAGGCAGATGTAGTATGTATCAAAAACAGGAAGGCGTGTCATATTCACATGTATAATGTGTAAGCTAAGGAGATGCAATTTAACAAATTAGGAGCATTGATGAGGATACACAAGAAAAGTAGTTTGATGTAAGAACATGGTTAATAGAAAGACGTAGTATGTACCAAAAACAGGAAGGCATGTCATATCCACAGGTATAATGTGTTAACTAAGCAGATGCAATTTACCCTAATTAGAAGCATTACAAGGTAGACACCATATGCAACATGCAACCACATATCACACTGCCAAGTAAGAGCAAGCACCTGCGATGGTGGTGTGGGGAATTGCGGTGATCAACTAGAGAGCTACGTTGACTATCTTCATTTAGCCTTGCTGTTTCTTGAGAATCATGTGGGGAGGATGACACTGCACTCTTTAAACGAGTAGGGCGTCTCACAGTAACCCACTCGGGTGACTGTCTCATCATAAGTGATTGACAAGGGATACAAAAGAGCATTAGTTTGATGTACAATCATGGTTAATAGACATATGTAGTATGTATAAAAAACAGGAAGGCATGTCATTATCAAAGGTATAATGTGTAAAGTAAGCAGATGCAATTTAACCAAATTGGAAGCAATAAAAGCTAGACACCATATGCAACATGCAACCACATTTGACAGCGCGAAGTTAAAGCAAGCACTTGGGATGGTTGTGTGTGGCAATTGAGATCATCAACTGCAGAGCTACGCCATCTTGTCTCCAATCACGACCTTGCACTCCATTAGAGTGCTGAAACGCTTAGTGCTTATCTTCGAATTACACTAGAGCGACTTCTGTCTTTTCTTTTCTGCATTCATCAACACTGCGTCAGAGTCTGAAATACCCATGCATAAAAAACAATAGTGTGAGTATGGGTGAAGTGTGTGCACAATTAGTACAGTGTAAAGGTAGAAGATAGCAAGTCGGTGAGAAATAAATGACGGGAGACATATGATAGCTCTACAACATGCATGGCACACTAAATTACTGCAGGATTCTATGAAAATAATAGTCGACTGAAAGCAAATAGGTCAGTCCATTTTTTCTGCACCGTCCGATGTACAAAGAACGGGCAGATCGCCTTCATCTACCTCCAGCCAGTCAGTGTTGAGGATCTTCCTCGAAACGCCAGCGACCATCGGCCCAAGATTCCTCCCCGCCTGCCTCCCTCCTCGACCTCACCGCACCGCCCGTGCTTGGCACCGCCCGCCATCCATTCAAGCCCTGCTGACCTCCAGATCGGGCGCAAGCAGCTCCTGCGCCCACACCCCTATGATAGACACCGATGCGCCGCTTCCCCGGGGAACAGGCGGACTAGGTGCTCCGCACGCCTAAGCGGGTGCTGCTTCTTTTAATTGCGGTTCGACTGACCCTGAATTGAAATCCAGGCGGGCTACTGACCTCTAGCAAAGGTGAAATAGTAAAAGGGAGGAAACCCTGTGCATTTAGTATCACGAAGAAGATGCAGTAAGAAGCGCTCAAATAGTTTCTTTCGTGGGATGAACACGGTGTGGGCAGAGACGTAAGATTTGAACGAATAAGGGAAGAGGAGTACCTCTTTCTGCTGGCAGTGTTGTGTCCTCCTTCTGTTTTTCCGTCGATCTTCTTGTTGTTCGCCGGAAACCATAAGTCGTGGAGGAGGGTGCAGCCTTGGACGAACCCATGGCCAAGTTGTTGAGTGTGGTGCGGTGGCCGTCTATCGGCGGCGGGGAAGCAGATCCGAGGCGGCGAACAACGGCGTAGCGGGAACGGCTCCAGTGTGTGGAGCCGCAGTAGTGAGGCGCAGGACGGCGTGGTCGGAGTGGTTCTGGTCGGCGCACGTCGGCGTCGGCGTCGTGGAGGTAGCTCTGCCTCGCCTTCAGCTACTAAGTCCTTGAGGGTGTTGCGGTTGCGGTTGCGTTGAACGACGACGTCGGGGTACCGGCTGCGGCGTGATGGAGGAGGGCGGCGGTGGATTGGCCGCTATGGGGTGGAGGACGGAGGAGGCTGGGGTTTCGCGGCTGGTGGAGAGGGCGTTTTCGCGCCCATGGAGTATGAATGGGGAAACGGAGGGAGGCGGGGAACTAAGGGGAACAATGTTTCGGTTTGAGACGTGCTTGTTTGAAATTTGGGGAAAGTTACAAACTTTGCACCCATCTAAAATTTCGGACATATTGCGGGTTGGGGGTAGGACAGTCATGTCAGGTGTCCCAAATGTGGGCGGGATAGATTTCGGCCGAGCGCATGGGTGTTTAGGCGCCCACGGCGTATGAATGCTTCTCGGAGGCGGTTGAGACTGGCGTCTTGGTGAAGTTACAAACCTACCCCGGTTTAGACCTTTGGACATCGGGCCGATAGGCTACACGGGCCAGAGTCAGGACAGTAATTTCCTACCACCAAACATTAGTCTCGCGCGGTTTCGGGTGACCAGAGGCTTATTTGGCGCTTCGTTCAATATTTGGGAGCAGAAGCATTAACGTTTTCGGTTCTCTTGAATTGAACTTTCAGGATTTGTCAAACTTCACAAATCTTTACTCTTGAAAATCCTAAAGCTACGATTATTTTGGAATGGAGGGGTACATTTGAATATACATTGTACACGAGTATATATTAAAAAATATGCAACTTACCTCAGTTCATGCATGGTTCTAGATATAATCTCCTTGGTTGCAAAAAAGTTAGATATGCGTATGAATATATATAGCATGTTCAAACTCACAACAAAGATTGATGCCCCTTTTACATCTGATTTACAAATGCCATTATCTCGGGTTCAAATAGATGAATGCACTTCCTATGAATTGAATCTTCAAAACCCCTTTATGTTGAATTCGACATGTATTCTATTTCAGTAGCTAGCAATTTGGAATGTATCCATGCAAGTGACAAATGTATAAAGTGCTTCACACTAACAACATGGAGTGCACTAATTAATGTTTATATATGAATTACAAAAGCATCCATTGCCTGTATTTCAAACCACTCTCCCTCTATGGATCGATAATATGAAATAAACACATGCACATGATAGAATTCAATAGAGTATGGGTGTCTGATAGACCGATTTTCGTCCATACACAATTTGCAAAATTCATGGTCTCATCCAAAAATAATAATGTCATTTATATTTTAATTTAATGCGTAGAACCGCCTTTTACACGTAGATGCACTATGCCTCGCCCCGTTCTCACGAACGTGTTATATATCTCTCTATCTAGCGCATAAGTGCACAGACTTTATATGCATCGACATTTCTCTTTCACACATGCTCACAATCTCCCTTAGGGTGTCGGGGTGTCTCATGCACATGCTCTCTCTGTTTCTCTCTCTCTCTCTTTCTGACTACTACTATGTACCACTCTTTTCACTAATCTTAGTTGGAAAACACTATTTCTCTCACATGCATATATACACATGCACGGTCTCTACTAGCCCTCTATACGCACATATATGTGCCTACGTGTCTCTCGCACGCACATTATCTTTAGGCCTCTCTCACACACAGTGCCCCTCCCCCCCCCCCCCGATACACCTCTCTCTTAGTAGTTGGCAAATATGACTTCATCATATCATTCGGTAGGATATCCCTGGCTGTTAGGCTGGATGGTAATACGAGGCAAAGTTTTACCCTAGTTCGGATCGGACCCTTGCAGTTGAAGAAAGAGCCTACTCCTGGTACTGTATATTAGTGATAGGGGTGTGTACAAAGTACACGTGAATACCAGGCATTGTGTGTGTGTATACTATCGACGAACTAGCCCCCAAGCTTGTATAACATACTAAGGGCCTAGGGTTACAAATCATATATAGTCGGCTTATCACCAGTGGGGATAGAGTCCTCTGCGACTCTGGTAGCTTCGTGTTGTACGCCGAGTCCTCCACATGGGTCTTCATATAACACGTCTCGGTCCAACCTATATGTGGCGCAGGATGGAACCGACCCATGAGTCTTCATGTTGACCTACCACAACTAGAAATGATGTGCCCACCACACCACACACGCAATCGGCCACTAAGAAAATAAGCATATACAATAGTACAACGGTATCTAGCTCACGATACGTCTCCATATTTTGTTGATGACACTGACGAACTTTGCATTTGATTCATGCTCCGTATTTTGTTGACGACATTTACCATCATTGTATTTGAAGTGAAAGCACGATATGGTCACTGGACTTCAGAATAAGCTCATCACGGTCACCACATACATTTTGTCATGCTAACCAACATGGGGTTGGATGGTTAGAGGACAGTGGTTTCTCGAGCCCACCAAGGTTAAAGTCCTGGTGCTCGCATTTATATTGTGTTAATTTCAGTATTTTCCGGCGATGTACGTTCAGTGGGAGGAGACGTCCACTCGACTACGAGGCACCTATGGTGACTTCATAAAATCTCAAGATCATATATGTTGGCCCACTCTCTCGAAGGTGCTCATAGGGGTAGGGTTCGCGTGTGTGCGCTTATAGCGGTGAGTGCTTGCGCGTATATATGAGCCCTTGCGTCTGTACAGTGTTAAACAAATACGTGTCATGATTATACGGTCACTGGCTCATCCGTACAACTTCGTATTTTGTTGATGAGACAATCAATTGACCAATCAAACGTTCCACGCGGCGCAACTAGTGTTGCACCATCGGGGCGCGTAACCGTGGGGCCCACCTGTCAGCCCGTATATGAAAGAAAGAAATGGTAGTTTGAGTCTGTACTGTGTTAATAAAATAGGAGTACATTTTAGGGTGATCATACGGTCACTGGCTCACCATACAGCTCCGTAATTTGTTGATAACACGATCAATTGACCAGTCAAATGGTCCACATTCAGCAGTGCACATTACCATAGGGCCCACCCGTCAGCGCGTATATGAAGGACAGAAATGGTAATAAATTAGTGGTCGGTGGGTATTCGAAGTCGTGAGACCTCTGGTTGGCAGTCACCGGCGGTTGGGGGGTGTTCATTGGGCGGTGGGGTGGGGATCCCCGTAGGAAAAGCTCGGCGCTGCTGGGGCTAGAGGGATGGCCGGTGCGGCGGCGGACCGGCGGTGGGGAGTGGTTTCGGGGAGGGCGGGCGGCGGGGGCTGGCGGTTCGGCCGGTGGTGGCTGGCGGCTCAGGGGGGGTGGAGTTTGATGATAAACTGGAGGCCCTTGATTTCGTATCCAACGACTGGAAAATCTAATGACCAGCGATGAAAAAGTCAGTCGACTGACGTGTAGCCTCACCCCGCACGTACACATGCACGCACGCAAGACACGCACGCATGTAGGCGTGCAACGCTGACACGTACACATAACGTACACACGCACGCGTGCTAGTGTGCAACACTGACACGTACACATGCACTCACGAACACACGCACATACGAACCCATGCATGCAACACTGAAACGTACCCTTGCACGCACGCAACACTCGCACGCCTGCATGCACACAGCACACGACGCAAGACACACACTCAACCTATACGTGCATGCACCCTTTGTTAAGGACATGGATTGTTACGGGTATTAATCAATCTTATCTGTGATAAGCAGAACATTGATGTTTGCAGCGGTCTTTATGAATCACAATGTATCGAACCGGCTATCAACATAGTAGGCTTATCTACATGAAAAAGATGACGTCACACTCAATGAACAATCATCGGTTTATGAAATGCCCGCTTCTGACCGCCCTGGCCCACCAAAGGTTCCTCTGCTATGCGCTGCCTGCGTTGGGTCACTGACATGCAGGCCATGCACCCAAAGAGCCCACACGTCAATGGAAGAATGGTGCGGTGTCCTAGGTCAGAGTTGAGGGCGCCACTCGTGGCACACCCGGCTGAACACGCCTCCGTGCCGCATTCAAACGCCTTCATGAAACCCGCCCGTGTGGAAGCCGAGAAACCCACTCTGGACACACGTCCGTTCATGACCGGGCCGGCGTTAAACGCAACGCCGGCCGAGCTCCTCCCGTCCGCCATCTATTTAATCTCCTATTTAAACGAGGCCAAACGCCGGCCAAGAATCGCACACCTCCGCCGCTCCCCTATCTCCTCTACCATTTTGTCCACTCTTACAATGGCTTACGAAGAGTAGTTATTCCGCATCTAAGCCGGCTGGGTAGCCCGCCGGATACGAGCTATGCAGCTCGCTGATCCACCTCCCTCCCCTCGCCCGACGGAGCCAGTTGCCGCCCCAAGCCGGCGCGCGGTTCAGCAACTCGCCGCTCCAGGCCAGCTCGACGAGGAGCGGCGCACGGGCGTCGTTGCTGCCGTCCACGCCGCCGCCTCGTACCGCGTCTCCCGTTTCTGTGGCCGAGACTCCCATGCCGGCGGCCGCGCCATGCAAGCAGCGACAGAAGCCAGGTGCACGGAGAGCGACGAGTCGGTGGCCAGCGCCTCCGCGTCCGCCACCATCATCGAGGAGAAGTAGAACACGGGAGGCCGCCGCCGCTTCGGTCCCATGAAGGCCACCGCGGAGGCGACGCTGGCGTACACAGCAGGTGTCCTGCCGGATCCTTTTGTTGCGAGGACCTTAATCGACCCCGCATGGGCTCCACGGAAGAAGGAAATGTTAGGATGAACTCGAGCCGGTGCTGACCATGGCGAAGTAGTGGCCAGTACGTGATGAACTCGAACCGGTGCCGGCCAGCATCATCTTCGGCACCAGCCAATGATATTAGTTGGGCAGTGGGGAAGCGAGCCGTCCTTTGCGCTGAAGCATATACCTCCGGGGCACCCGACAGTCCGGTGATCGTGCTGCCGGACATGAGGAACACAAATCGACCGGCGGGTGACCATTTAGGCCAGGTATTATATACCTATGCTATCCAGAACTAGCACCGCATAGTTCATTTGAATGTAATGAAATCCGTCATGTTTGTATGAAAATCCGGTATTTTATATGATTTTAAATGCGTTGTTTATAGGAAATATCAGTTTGTCTACGTGTTTGCGTGAATTTAAATCTGGTTGGTTGAGTTGCTGTCATAATGTGTGCGGCTACGGTTGGATGGCGTAATTTGCGGGTCGCCGGTCGGTCTGCGGGCGGCTCGGGCGGCGTTGTGGGACAAAAAAACACAGCTCGTGCGAGCTCGTCTCTGACGTGCGCGCTGGAGGATGCATGACAACAAGAGCACCCGAGCCATTCCTAGTTCATCGGTGGCAAAGGCTCCGGTGGACAAAAGGGTCGCCAATATTTTGGCTACCCCGGGCAAGATCCAAACAACCCCTCCCAACAGATTCAAATCCCTCGTTCACCGTGGAATTTTGCCATGTGTTGTTTTCATGGACTAGCAAGATGCCCGTGCATTGCACGGTACATCAAGATGCATTTTTTTACAAACTCCCGCATGCATGCAAGGGATAATTAATGTCCTCCTTTCCTAGTACCACGAGGCAAACACCATTAATATTGCATCGATTAGTGTTAGTGGCCTTGTATATCTGCAAATTGTAATTTTGATAGTGGCCCCTTGTATATAAAAATGGAGGGAGAAAGATGAGAGATAAGGTGAGGAGGAGTGGGGCGTGGTAATGACTGGTGGTCGGACTGGGCGGAGCCATGGGGATGGACGGGGCATTATGTCTGGGTTTGTATTTCTCTCACACACACCCACGTAGGTGGGGGACGTGCACGAAGAGAAGAGGTGCACGCACGGCGCACGTACTCCCGTCTCTTTCCCAACCACACCCACGCGGGTACACGGTGGAGCTCATTTCTGTACGAAAAAGGCAGCCCACGTGGTAATTTGGCACGTGTACTGGTTGTCCACTTGGTGGAGGGAGGATCGTCTACCACGGGTGAACAAATAAATTGCGACTTGACGCGTTATGTTAAATTAAAAAAAGAGGCAAACCATGTGGGGCCTACCTTAGAGGCAAGGCTCTATACACTGGAGTACTTTTGATGTGTTCCGTCAACTCGCAGAACGAGGAGAAGCTTGCTTAGTACGCCATCTCCCCCGCCCACGGGCGCGGTGGCTCGCAGGATGAGGTGAAGCTTGCTTAGAGCATGGTTAATAATATTGCCAGCTGCTGGCTATATGATGTTGCCATGTCACATATAGTCAAGCTTATAGCCAACAAGTACAATAGCTAGATATAAATACATACTACTTTGTTGATACATGGCCCACCCCACTCTCTCACAAAGTACCTAGGAGCACGTGCTGCAGCCGGCTGTTAACTAGTAGCCCGCTTCTCTTCTCTCTCCTCTTCTCTCTTCCAAGTAAGCAAGAATATAATATTTAATGTCTTACAGCCCACCTACATCACCTTATTGTACTTGCTCTTACGAGTAGTAGTAGTAGTAGTAGTAGTAGTACTGTACGCCTTTACGCCCGCTCCCTCGCCCACGCGCGCGGTGGCTCGCAGCACAAGGAGGAAATTTTACTACTCCCTTCGTTTACTCCTCGTCCCTACTACGTACTTTGTTTAGTACTCCCTCCATTTACTTATACAAGGCCACTATAAAAAAATACATTTTGCATCTATACAAGGCCACAAATAGTAATCGAGACAAAAGTTATTACTCCCTCCTTTCCAGTTTATGGCTCAATTTCAAAATCTCTCCAACCAAGGTAGACGGTGAGTGGTCGAATTAATTTAATAGTTTGCACAAGTAATTAGTACGCCTGCTTTTTCTCAAGAAGTTATGTTTACCGAGGCATTAATTAGAACGATTGCATGAATGGCCACTAAATTTCCATGAACTTGTACATGCATTGGTTAGTTTCCTCTTGACACTGCTTGCATCGGGTGATCTAACGCACCTCGAAATCCAACATGTAATGGTACTACTACTATTATAGTAGAATTGAGACTTATCAAACGGAAAAATAAATGTTTTTTAGATGAGCCCTATAAACCCTACTGGGTACGTACTCCGTAAAAACAGATTTTTCCAAAACTAAGTCGATCCCTTTCATGAATTCTGTAGTATAATCCTCCGCCGACGCTCCCTTTCATGAATTATGTACTTCCTGTCGCCAACATGTGGGACATATAGCAACCGGTTCGACGTGTCAAGCACCAAATAACAGTGCAGAACAACAGGGGGGACGCACCCCAGTCGTATCTCCCCAGTAGTAGTAGTAATGAGCAATGAGACGTCAAATCACAATGCCGCACCTTCCTAGATGGACGAAGCAACCATTATTTCACACTTCGGTTCGCCATCATCTCAAACCACGTAGCATTGTTTCTGCCTCAAGAGGGACACGCGCATCGCCTTGGTACATCATGACACGTGGGACCGCATGGCAGGCCATGCTCCCCCGCCGATCGCTCGGTAAAATCACCTCATTTTTACTATACTTCCTCCGTATCGGTTTACTACATGGCATGCACGTCGTTCTAGGTTGAGAATTTAACTGGCTATATATGTGATGAACAGTACTCTAGCCTTTTAAAAAATGTATACTTTTGTACAGTAGTACTATCGATGGATTGCGCCATGGAGCAAAAACTGAAATTAAAAAAAGGTGGTACATATAGAGAGCGCTCGTCGCCAAATTATGCATATAGTACTATTAAAAAAGCTAGTACATGCTTAATTGGGGTGCTAAATTCTATTAAAGAAATACTAGTAGTATGTACATACTGAAGAGTTAAAGTAACGAGAAGAAACATAACATAGTTCTGCTGGGGGCTCAGCACAACACACCCCTCAAATTAAACTAAGCACACCTGAAATTAAACTATGCAACTAATCCAGTAGACACTGCATTAGAAGTTTAGAACCACCATGAGCAACGACACTGCCACCTTACTCGGAGTCCTCGTCCACGTCCTCGACTTCGTCCTTGTCCCTCTTCCTCTTGGCCAATACTTCTTTGCTTGAATCGCACACTTGGCTGTTGCTCTTCATCCAACCCTTGTAGATATTGAAACAAAGGTAGCCATCCATTGCAGCGTAGTGGATGTGGTCTATATCTAGTACATTTCGCTGCCATGCATGACGATGAAACGTGTAATGAGGTTTCTCCAGTTTACGGTACGAAGGATGAACCATGGCTCCTGCCAGGGTCAGCATTGAAGGCTGACGAGAGGGCACCAGCCGATTCTTCTGGAGGTCGAAGGGGTTGCCTACAACAAGGCCTATCCGACCCAGGACTTCTTTCTCATTACCAAAGTCTACTGTAACGAATTTCACTATTTTGTCCTTGAGGAAGTTCTTAAAATCCTGGCACTCAACGTCGGCATGGCATATGTGGTAGACCAAGCAAACGTTATGTACGCAAACCTGGATCACGGCGAGCTTCTTCCTCTCTTCGTCCTTTAGATCCTTATCTCATCCCACACTATGGTGTACTCAACATCTAGCCCAGCGACCCACTCATCATCTGAGTTTTCGAACATGCGCCTGAAGCGAGAAAGGCATCCTTTCACTGACGTCGAACTCATCGCCGGTGATGGTTCCAACCTTGTACTCACCGCCGATCGTGGAGATTTGGGACGCCATGGATTTGGGAGGAGGGTTAGTATTAGTGGAACTACCGTAATGTGAATGGACGGGACGACTAGGAGCGAACCGCCGTAGTATTGAAGGACGTGCGGGGACGAGTAGGAGCAAACTGCCAGCGTGCAAACGGCAGGGTAGTGGCTTTCCATTCTCCCATGATATGGGCTTCCGAGAGCCCTTGGATCTGAGGTCGAACGGTTGCATGGCGTGATTCTAGACCTATGGGTGAATATCCTATCCTGGAGGGTTATTCTGAAATTTTTAGCAACTTAGCATGCGACCGTTTGATCTCAGATCCAAGGGCTGCCAGCAGCCCGTATCATGGTCGCGCTTACCACGACCGTCGCGTCGCACGCGCGGTCGCGCCCTTGGAGATTTATCACGGTGCGTTAGGCTATCTGATGTTCGCATGTCATACATAGTCATCACTTAGTCACTCATACTACAACAAGGTTTTGGCTATAAGGTTGGCTATAAGTGTATTTTTTTTACTCCTCTCTATCTCTTTCTTGGTACTCCCTCCATCCGGTAATATAAGAAAGTTTTTGACACTAGTGTAGCGCCAAAAACGTTCTTATATTATGGGACACAGGGAGTACTAGTATTTATTGCATTTGCCAAGGAGTGACCTCTTCCAATGAAATGGTGTTGCTAAGTTTGCTTCATTTATTTAGCTATAGACTCAAAATTGTCTTTTCACCTAGGTACACGCGCTTAGCACCGTTTCTTCCTTGGGTCACCAAACTAGTCTCTCTCTCTTCTTGATTAACTTGCCACATCAGACTTTATGCATATGTGGCAAGCTTAAGCACCTGTAGGAGCAAGTAAGTACAATAGTGCGCTTTACATGGCATTTTTGCATATGTGGAGGAAAGAGAGGCAAGGAAAAAGTGGAGAAGTGGGCTCTCATGCAAGAGCCAGCCTCTACTACATGGTGTAGCATTGGGAGAGGCACCTGTATGGAGGTGGTCAGGAATCAGGAGACTCACGCCGGTCGTAGCGCCGTAGTTAAAATGATAATGGCAAGTCAAATCACAGGGCCCCACCTGTCCAGCAGTAACTCGCTGTCAAATCACACAGCCCTACGTTTGCAGCAGCCTACTCCCTCGTCTTCTCGCATCTCTGTCGAACCGACTAGGCGGAACTGCCCCGCCTACCGCGCAGGAAAAGCCCCGCCCTCGACTTTTAAATACAACTACATCCGCTTAAGAATCCAATGATATACTTTTTGTGACATAGTAACTCATATTTAGTTAGTCAAATGGATGACCTAGAACTACGTGCAGGCCCTATAAACCGAGACACCTAAAAATAAAAAACCGAGACGGAGAGGGTAGTTCAACACGTATGTTTTTAGATCAATATAGTCGGGATTCACCAAGGAGCAAATCCAAGTGGTAGGTGATGTCTATTACACAACCTTCTTCTTGTAGACATTGTTGGGCCAGCAAGTGCACAGGTTTGTAGGACAGTAGCAAATTTCCCTCAAGTGGATGACCTAAGGTTTATCAATCCGTGGGAGGCGTAGGATGAAGATGGTCTCTCTCAAACAACCATGCAACCAAATAACAAAGAGTATCTTGTGTCCCCAACACACTCAATACAATGGTAAATTGTATAGGTGCACTAGTTTGGCGAAGAGATGGTGATACAAGTGCAATATGGATGGTAGATAAAGGTATTTGTAATCTCAAATTATAAAAACAACAAGGTAACTAATGATAAAAGTGAGCGTAAACGGTATTGCAATGATAGGAAACAAGGCCTAGGTTTCATACTTTCGCTAGTGCGAGTTCTCTCAACAATAATAACATAGATAGATCATATAACAATCCCTCAACATGCAACAAAGAGTCACTCCAAAGCCACTAATAGCGGAGAACAAACCTAGAGATTATGGTAGGGTACGAAACCACCTCAAAGTTATTCTTTCGGATCGATCTATTAAAGAGTTCGTACTAGAATAACACCTTAAGACACAAATCAACCAGAACCCTAATGTGACCTACATACTCCATTGTCACCTCAAGTATCCATGGGCATGATTATACGATATGCATCACACAATCTCAGATTCATCCAACCAACACAAAGTACTTCAAAGAGTGCCCCAAAGTTTCTACCGGAGAGTCAAGAACGTGTGCGAACCCCTATGCGTAGGTTCATGGGCGGAACCCGCAAGTTGGTCACCAAAACATACATCTAGAGGCACATGATATCCCATTGTCACCACAGATAAACACGACAAGACATACATCAAGTGTTCTCATAAAAGACTCAATCCGATAAGATAACTTCAAAAGGGGAAACTCAATTCATCACAAGAGAGTAGAGGGGGAGAAACATCATAAGATCCAACTACAATAGCAAAGCTCGGGATACATCAAGATCGTGCCATAGAGGGAACACGAGAGAGAACACAAGAGAGAGAGATCAAACACGTAGCTACTGGTACATACCCTCAGCCCCGAGGGTGAACTACTCCCTCCTCGTCATGGAGAGCGCCGGGATGATGAAGATGGCCACCGGTGATGGATCCCCCCTCCGGCAGGGTGCCGAAACGGGCTCCTGAGAGGTTTTTGGTGGCTACAGAGGCTTGCGGCGGCGAAACTCCAGATCTATCTTCTCCGTGGATGCTTTTAGGGTACGTGGGACTATATAGGCGAAAGAAGTCGGTCGGTGGAGCCTCGAGGGGCCCACGAGACAGGGGGCGCGCCCAGTAGGGTGGGGCGCGCCCCCTATCTCCTGGGCTCCTCGAGAGTCTTCTGACTTGATCTCCAAGCCTCCAGGATGATATTCTTCCAAAAAATCACGATGCCGAAGGTTTCATTCCGTTTGGACTCCGTTTGATATTCCTTTTCTTCGAAATACTGAAACAGGCAATAAAACAGCAATATGGGCTGGGCCTCCGGTTAATAGGTTAGTCCCAAAAGTAATATAAAAGTGAATAATAAAGCCCAATATTGCCCAAAACAGTAGATAATATAGCATGGAGCAATCAAAAATTATAGACACGTTGGAGACGTATCAAGCATCCCCAAGCTTAATTCCTGCTCGTGCGCGAGTAGGTAAATGATAAAAAAACAGATAATTTTTGATGTGGAATGCTAGTTGGCATAATTTCAATGTAATTCTTCTTAATTGTGGTATGAATATTCAGATCCGAAAGATTCAAGACAAAAGTTCATATTGACATAAAAATAATTATACTTCAAGCATACTAACAAAGCAATCATGTCTTCTCAAAATAACATGGCCAAAGAAAGTTATCCCTACAAAATCATATAATCTGGCTATGCTCTATCTTCACCACACAAAGAATTTAAATCATGCACAACCCCGATGACAAGCCAAGCAATTGTTTCATACTTTTGACATTCTCAAACTTTTTCAATCTTCACGCAATACATGAGCGTGAGCCAAGGATATAGCACTATGGATGGAATAGAAGGGTGGTTGTGGAGAAGACAAAAAGGAGAAGATAGTCTCACATCAACTAGGCGTATCAATGGGCTATGGAGAAGCCCATCAATAGATATCAATGTGAGTGAGTAGGGATTGCCATGCAACGGATGCACTAGAGCTATAAGTATGTGAAAGCTGAACAAAAGAAACTAAGTGGGTGTGCATCCAACTCGCTTGCTCACGAAGACCTAGGGCAATTTGAGGAAGCCCATCATTGGAATATACAAGCCAAGTTCTATAATGAAAATTCCCACTAGTATATGAAAGTGACCACATAACAGACTCTCTATCATGAAGATCATGGTGCTACTTTGAAGCACAAGTGTGGTAAAAGGATAGTAGCATTGCCCCTTCTCTCCTTTTCTCTCATTTTTTTGTTTTTTTTATTTGGGCCTTTTCTTTTTTATGGCCTCTTTTTTTTTTCTTTTTTTTTTTTTTCGTCCGGAGTCTCATCCCGACTTGTGGGGGAATCATAGACTCCATCATCCTTTCCTCACTTGGGACAATGCTCTAATAATGACGATCATCACACTTTTATTTTCTTAAAACTCAACAATTACAACTCGATACTTAGAACAAAATATGATACTATATGAATGCCTCCGGCGGTGTACCGGGATGTGCAATGACTCATGAGTGACATGTATGAAAGAATTATGAACGGTGACTTTGCCACAAATACGATGCCAACTACATGATCATGCAAAGCAATATGACAATGATGGAGCGTGTCATAAACGGAACGGTGGAAAGTTGCATGGCAATATATCTCGGAATGGCTATGGAAATGCCATGATAGGTCGGTACGGTGGCTGTTTTGAGGAAGATATATGGTGGGTGTATGATACCGGTGAAAAGTGCGCGGTATTAGAGAGGCTAGCAATAGTGGAAAGGTGAGAGTGCGTATAATCCTTGGACTCAACATTAGTCATAAAGAACTCATATACTTGTTGAAAAAATCTACAAGTTACCAAAGCAAAGTATTACGCGCATGCTCCTAGGGGGATAGATTGGTAGGAAAAGACCATCGCTCGTCCCCGACCGCCACTCATAAGGAAGACAATCAATAAATAAATCATGCTCCGACTTCATCACATAACGGTTCACCATACGTGCATGCTACGGGAATCACAAACTTTAACACAAGTATTTCTCAAATTCACAACTACTCAACTAGCATGACTCTAATATCACTACTTCCATATCTCAAAACAATTAATCATCAAGCATCAAACTTCTCTTAGTATTCAACACACTCATAAGAAAGTCTTTACTATTTTGAATACCTAGCATATTAGGATTATTTAAGCAAATTACCATGCTATTTAAGACTCTCAAAATAATATAAGTGAAGCATAAGAGTTCATCTATTTCTTCAAAATAAAACCACCACCGTGCTCTAAAAGATATAAGTGAAGTACTAGAGCAAATGACAAACTACTCAGAAAGATCTAAGTTGAAGATCAATGAGTAGTCGAATAATTATACAACTATGTGAAGAATCTCCCACATTAAGGAATTTAAGATCTTGGTATTGTATTCAAACAGCAAGCAAAACAAAATAAAATGACATTGCAAGGATAGCTCAACTCATGTGAAGAAGCAAAAACTTAGGCTCAACCGATACTAACCGATAGTTGTTGAAGAAGAAAGGTGGGATGCCTCACGGGGCATCCCCAAGCTTAGATGTTTGAGAATTCTTGAAATATTATCTTGGGGTGCCTTGGGTATCCCCAAGCTTGAACTTTTGTGTCTCCTTAATTTCTCTCATATCATGGTTTCTCTTTTTATCAAAAGCTTCATTCACAACAAACTCAACAAGAACTCGTGAGATAGGTTAGAATAAACCAATGCAAAACCTTATCATTTTCTACTGTAACAAATCACTAACATTATTATTCAACATTGCATACTAAATGCCTCTGCATATTTAATACTCCTATCCTTAAATAGAATCATTAAACAAGCAAACATATGCAAACAATGCAAACATAACAGCAATCTGCCAAAACAGTACAGTCTGTAAAGAATGCAAGATTCATCATATTTCCCTAACTCCAAAAATTAGGAAATAAAATTCCCACTGTAATAAATTTATCAGAGCTCAATATTCAGAAAGATTCAACATTATATCACTCTCTGAATTTTCTAGGGAATTTTTGCAACAGCGGTAAACTTTCTATTTTCAAACAGCAACATGTATACTAGCAAAATAACCATGGCAAAGGCTATCCTTGAAATTTTATTGAAACTAAAGATGCAAAACCTTATTATAAATAAAAGAAAGAAAAAACTAACAAGATAAAATGACGCTCCAAGCAAAACACAAATCATGTGGTGAATAAAAATATAGCTCCAAGTAAAGTTACCGATGAACGAAGACGAAAGAGGGGATGCCTTCCGGGGCATCCCCAAGCTTAGTCTCTTCGTTGTCCTTGAATATTAACTTGGGGTGCCTTGGGCATCCCCAAGCTTAGGCTCTTGCCACTCCTTATTCCATAGTCCATCGAATCTTTACCCAAAACTTGAAAACTTCACAACACAAAACTTAACAGAAAACTCGTGAGCTCCGTTAGCGAAAGAAAGCAAAAAACCACTTCAAGGTACTGTAATGAACTCATTCTTCATTTATATTGGTGTTCAACATACTGTATTCCAACTTCTCTATGGTTTATAAACTATTTTACTAGCCATAGATTCATCAAAATAAGCAAACAACACAATGAAAACAGAATCTGTCAAAAACAGAACAGTCTGTAGTAATCTGTAACTAACGCAAACTTCTGGAACTCCAAAAATTCTAAAATAAATTGGTGGACCTGAGTAATTTGTCTAGTAATCATCTGCAAAAAGAATCAACTAAATAGCACTCTCGAGTAAAAAGTTCTAGCTAATATCGTGAGCGCTAAAGTTTCTGTTTTTTACAGCATGATCATAAAGACTTCACCCAAGTCTTCCCAAAGGTTCTACTTGCGCAAACACTAATTAAAACATGGAAACACATCGAAACAGAAGCTAGATGGATTATTTATTACTAAACAGAACTAAAAAGCAAGAAACTAAAATAAATTTGGGTTGCCTCCCAACAAGCGCTAACGTTTAACGCCCCTAGCTAGACATGATAATTTCAATGATGCTCACATAAGAGATAAGAATTGAAACATAAAGAGAGCATCATGAAGAATATGACTAGCACATTTAAGTCTAACCCACTTCCTATGCATAGGGATTTTGTGAGAAAACAACTTATGGGAACAATAATCAACAAGCATAGGAAGACAAAACAAGCATAACTTCAAAAATTTAAGCACATAGAGAGGAAACTTGATATTATTGCAATTCCTACAAGCATATGTTCCTCCGTCATAATAATTTTCAGTAGCATCATGAATAAATTCAACAATATAACCAGCACCTAAAGCATTCTTTTCATGATCTACTAGCATAGAAAATTTACTACTCTCCACATAAGCGAAATTCTTCTCGTTCGGAATAGTGGGAGTATCATAAGAGACTTGAACACTAAAAATTGTTTCCACATTAAAAGAGTAATGTTCAGAAAAAGGGTAATCGTAATCATGACAAGATTTGTAAATATAATCATCACTACTTTTTATAGCATAAGTTTCATCACAATAATCATCATAAGTAGCAACTTCGTTCTCATCATAATCGATTGAAACCTCTCCCAAGATAGTGGAATCACTAAATAAAGTAGACACTCTTCCAAATACACTTTCATATTCATAACAATAAAATTCAACATCCTCCAAAATAGTGGGATCACTACTTCCTAAAGTTGACACTCTTCCGAACCCACTTTCATAAATATAATCATCATAGGTAGGAGGCATGCTATCATCATAACAACTTTGGATATCAAAACTTGGGGTGCTAAAAATATCATCTTCATTAAACATAGCATCCCCAAGCTTGGGACAAACATTAATTTCAGCAAATATATTCTCAAATATTTCATCCTCATCAAACATAGCTTCCCCAAGCTTGGGCTCTTTCATATCATAAGCATAATCACTCTCATCATTAAAAATATGGTTAGCACCAATAGTAAACCAATTATCATCATCACAATGAGTTGTAGGAGCAACATCATTTGGGAGGGATACCTTTCTACCTTTGTTTCTCCTTCTTTTCTTTTTCTTCTTCACATTATGTGTAGGTTCAACCTTCCTCTTTGAGATCCTTATTGATGAGATTGGTTGAATATAAAGCTCCTCCTCTTTACCTGATTCATCATAAGAAATAATAGGAGGAGATTGGGAAGTCTCTTCCCTTTCATTAGTATTCTCATCATCTTCCATTTGCTTTGTTTTCTTTAGGTAATTGGCAATGTAAGGATTTTCAATGCAATTCTCCTCACAAAACATATAAATCTGTTCTAGATCAATATCAAGAAAATGCTTAAGATTAAATTCTGGAATAAGCTTAGTTAAACGTTTCAACTCTTCACAACCCAAAAGCAATCTAAGTTCATTGTAATGAGAAAGGGAGATCAAATCATCACAATTTTTGGACACGATCCGATCATGAAACAATTTGCATTGGAGATGTAAATGATCTTGTTTATTGCAAAATTCACAACGGGAAAGATATCTTAAATTCTCCGCACTCTTATCTAGCCTTTCTTGCAACTTCTTAGTTTCTAAATACTTATGCCTCTTGCAATATATATCTTCTTTATTTGGTGTGTTAATGCAAACATGCACTCCACAAAAGTTGACATGCTTATGCGAGATATTTTCATCATGAATAGAGCAATCATCATTAGTACTATGGATATTCAAGGACTTTATACTAACAACATTGCAATCATGCTCATCATTCAAAGATTTAGTACCAAGCATTTTAAAGCATTCTTCTTCTAGCACTTGAGCACAATTTTCCTTTCCATCAAACTCACGAACGATATTAAAAAGACGAAGCTTATGAGACAAACTTAACTCCATTTTTTTGTGTAGTTCTCTTTTATACACTAAACTAGTGATAAAACAAGAAACAAAAAGATTCAATTGCAAGATCTAAAGATATACCTTCAAGCACTCACCTCCCCAGCAACGGCGCCAGAAACTGCTTGATGTCTACTACATAACCTTCTTCTAGTAGACGTTGTTGGGCCTGCAAGTGCACAGGTTTGTAGGACAGTAGAAAATTTCCCTCAAGTGGATGACCTAAGGTTTATCAATCCGTGGGAGACGTAGGATGAAGATGTTCTCTCTCAAACAACCCTGCAACCAAATAAGAAAGAGTCTCTTGTGTCCCCAACACACCCAATACAATGGTAAATTGTATAGGTGCACTAGTTCGGCGAAGAGATGGTGATACAAGTGCAATATGGATGGTAGATAAAGGTATTTGTAATCTGAAATAATAAAAGAAGCAAGGTAAATAATGATAAAAGTGAGCGTAGACGGTATTGCAATGATAGGAAACAAGGCCTAGGGTTCATACTTTCGCTAGTGCAAGTTCTCTCAACAATAATAACATAGATAGATCATATAACAATCCCTCAACATGCAACAAAGAGTCCCTCCAAAGCCACTAATAGCGGAGAACAAACATAGAAATTATGGTAGGGTACGAAACCACCTCAAAGTTATTCTTTCGGATCGATCTATTAAAGAGTTCGTACTAGAATAACACCTGAAGACACAAATCAACCAAAACCCTAATGTCACCTAGATACTCCATTGTCACCTCAAGTATCCGTGGGCATGATTATACGATATGCATCACACAATCTCAGATTCATCCAACCAACACAAAGTACTTCAAAGAGTGCCCCAAAGTTTCTATCGGAGAGTCAAGAACGTGTGCCAACCCCTATGCATAGGTTTATGGGCGGAACCGGCAAGTTGGTCACCAAAACATACATCAAGAGGCACATGATATCCCATTGTCACCACAGATAAACACGGCAAGACATACATCAAGTGTTCTCATAAAAGACTCAATCCGATAAGATAACTTCAAAAGGAAACTCAATTCATCACAAAAGAGTAGAGGGGAGAAACATCATAAGATCCAACTACAATAGCAAAGCTCGGGATACATCAAGATCGTGCCATAGAGGGAACACGAGAGAGAACACGAGAGAGAGATCAAACACATAGCTACTGGTACATACCCTCAGCCCCGAGGGTGAACTACTCCCTCCTCGTCATGGAGAGCGCCGGGATGATGAAGATGGCCACCGGTGATGGATCCCCCCTCCGGCAGGGTGCCGAAACGGGCTCCCGAGAGGTTTTTGGTGGCTACAGAGGCTTGCGGCGGCGAAACTCCAGATCTATCTTCTCCGTGGATGTTTTTAGGGTACGTGGGACTATATAGGCGAAAGAAGTCGGTCGGGGGAGCCTCGAGGGGCCCACGAGACAGGGGGGGCGCCCAGTAGGGGGGGGGGGTGCCCCCCTATCTCCTGGGCTCCTCCAGAGTCTTCTGACTTGATCTCCAAGCCTCCGGGATGATATTCTTCCAAAAAATCACGATGCCGAAGGTTTCATTCCGTTTGGACTCCGTTTGATATTCCTTTTCCTCGAAATACTGAAATAGGCAATAATACAGCAACATGGGCTGGGCCTCCGGTTAATAGGTTAGTCCCAAAAGTAATATAAAAGTGAATAATAAAGCACAATATTGCCCAAAACAGTAGATAATATAGCATGGAGCAATAAAAAATTATAGATAGGTTGGAGACGTATCAGTAGGCTGCTCCTGTCGTGTTGGCGTAGCAAACTCAAGCAGGGTCAGTCCGCACGCGAAATGGCTACACACTTAACAAGACCCCTTTGGCCGACATGTGGCTCATCCACTGTCTTGTTCCACGTGCGATGCACCAAATTACAGTTCGGAGCAGTGGTTGGAATTGGAGGCACCCGGTCGTAGCGCCGCAGTAGTAGAAAATGAGCGATGAGCGGTCAAATCACAAAGCCCCACCTTTCCCGCATTAAGCTGGACGGACGAAGCAACCATCATTTCACTCTAGGGCTCAAGAGCATAAAGAAAAGAGAAAACAATGATGCGTGCGGCAGCTACCTAGGGCACCCTAGGGTAGGGGTCTCCACTACAGATCCTTTTTTTTTAAAACGCCTCCACTACAAATCGGCTTCTCCCTCGTCCTCTTGAAGAAAACCGATGATGAGTGCGGCGGTAGGGTTTGTAGGAGTACTACGGCGTGCGGGGCCACGTCGTAGCAAACGGGTTCGAGTCGACGCCTTAAATATGTGTGGGCCGCTTGGTTTTACGGGGAACGAGGCAGCATTTTGGGTTCGGGGACCAGTGGACATATAGTACGTACAAAAAATTATGGACGTAGGTTCGACCGAAAGGCAATGATGCATGATCCCTGTATTTTGATATACCCGGGGCCGCGTGAAATTTGCTACTCTACTCAAAACTAGTAAGGTACACATGTATTGAACGCATGAGATTTTGAAACCAAATCTTCTATTATCTATCTATCTATCTATCTATCTATCTATCTATTATATAATTAAGACAATAGGCAAACAAGCCATCACGTTTATCCACATAGATTAAATTATCTCAACCATTAATTTATAAATCTATACGGCTGAGATTTAAGTATACAACGTTACATACAAATATTGTGTTTAGGCATATATTCCGTTGCACATGTGTGAAGGTTGTCACGTAGTATATCTAGGAAAGGAAAGTGCAATCAGAATTAGGTACGTGAGAAAGGACATGTACAATACTAATTGCATGGTGGGTCCGAATCATAAGGATTGATATTAAAGGAAAAAAGAAAGGCCAATATAGACACGTACAAAAACAAGATCAGGTGGGACATTAGATGAAAAAAAAAAACAAGCGGACAGTCGTTTCCAAAATAAAAAGAACATGCGCCCAGTTTGGTATAGCTAGGGGAAAAACAAAGTCGCCCATCTCAAAAAAGAAGTCCGACACCCGTCTCAAAAATAAATAAAAAAGTATAGGATTGTCTCTAGACACCTACGTTATCAAACAGAGGGCGGACAAAGTTTGAAAGGAAAATATCATTAGACACATACAGGGAGGCGTAATAAACTGTGTATGAGCGTAACACGTATACGAGGGAGGGACTGAATGCGTGCATCAATCGGACACAATAGATTCGAGAAAAGAAAAAACACCAATAAATGAACTGTGTACGAGTCGTCTTCATAGAAAGGTGTACAAGTCATCTAGCCTAACACTTTATACAAGCGATTGCCATATACGGCATGCATGTCACGACCGGAAAACAAAAGGAAATTATAAAAACGAGAAGTCGCAGACTATTACTAATGCATGAAACATCTTCCTAAAAAACATAATTTCATAGAAAAAAAAAGACCAGATCAAGTGTGTGACACATCTAATTCCTCTTTTTGTTTGCACAGACTTTGAGATATAGCAGCTACACCTACAATACACGGAGATTGGAAACTCTCATACTGAGTCATGCAATGGCCTGTTTTCCTTTGTGGTCAAACACATATTCTTTTTTGAATTACTATGGAATTTAATGTAAATTCTTTTAAGGCGTAATGTAAAAGGATTTGAGAGACTAAGATATATATTTCTTGAAATATCCTAATTTTTTGAGATTACCCACATAAACGTGTTGACCGTCTTCCGAAACAGTACTCATTATATATGCTCTCTAAGAAAATTGACTTTATATAAACAGTTACAATATCTGTAGATATGCAAGTACATACATGCACACCATCATGAAATAATGCACAAGAAATGTGACACAGGCAGTTAGATTTCGCAGCCACTCATCCACCCAAATAAGCTAGGATCATGTATGTGCTGATAATTAATTCGCAAGGGAACCATAGGCATCCAAGTGAAATCCGATCCATGAAATAATATGATCCATGGATTCACACCATTGTTGTGAATGTCTTAAAAAAAGAAGAATAGTTGCCGGCGACATAGAGGGGGATGTCATTAGCACCTTCTATGCATGAGTAAGTGAAATAGTGGGAGATGCGATCACGACCCTAATGGGAAGCTACGATGGGAGTAATTAAGGTTTTACAAAAAAATTGACAGTGGAAAACCATGTCAAGTGTATAATGAGCCATTGCATTTTTGCAAAGAAATATAAGAGAGTAAATAACCTACCGATGCACGTTGGGAAAATACTATATGGAGGCATAATGATAGTGGAGACGGAGAGAGAATGTTTATATTTTCGCAAACCCAGCATGAGTAAGATAAGCTTTCTTAGAACGGCACAAAACACCATTAGTATATAGTCAATGAGAAGGCAGCTGGATGAAGGCATCAACTAACCTCAAGTATGAGCTCTCACTTTTCATTTTGATCCATACGAAAAGATCACTATACAATTTATGAGTGGAAATATAGTCATAAAATCCGTAACTAGTCCAAAAGTTCATGATTGACAATGTGATCGAAAGGCCCCAATGCTACATAACAACACAATAAAATAAACAAAGCATAAATGTTAGTCATATTTTGAGTGATAGTTGTCAAAATATCCAATAGAGAAATACAATTAAATAATTAAATATGTGCTATATCTAGCCGCGCAAATGCGTGGGTCACATTGCTAGTTATGAATAAATACACACTATAGCATGTAAATCTTTGAGTTATATATGCATGATGTAGATGTTCGTTTAGTTCTTATAGTTCATCTCATTCAAAATCAATTAGTTTTATAAAAATGTTAAGATTCATGGGGTTGTGCATTGTAAATCATAAAGTAAAAAACAAATAATGGCAATTCATTTAGAAAAAATAATCAATTATGATACAGAAGATTCTAGAACAAAGGAGAAGTGCTTGTGTTTTGAGGTTTGTGCATTATGCTTAAGTTCAACCATGGAGTCTTCTAAATTGTACATGTGGCAGATCTGGTGGAATGTTGATGATATCCAACAGCCAGTAGTGCTCGGATTTGCCTATCTCTGCACTGTCGGGTTAGCTTCATCCAGCGACCATCTTTCAAAATTATTGGCACACTATATATTTCTTGTGCCATAGTTGCATGTTTTGGAAAAAAGCTACTAGTGGGTTGTACTATCTATTTAGGAATAGAAGATGTATACATGGAAGTTGTTGGGAAACAGATGACATGGAGCATCTCAATTTCTATAAGTAGGGATTGGAAAAGAGTTGTCATTTGGTTCATATCATAGGAACTTTTCTATTGAATCTAGAGATGACATGTATCTCAATTCCTATGAGGAGGGATTAGAAAAGAGATGTAATTTGGTTCATATCATAGGAACTTTTCTATTGAATATACACTAATGTTTATTTTCCTTTGAAATTAAGGGAGTATAGGAATCCATTCATATGAACCAAGTGGCTCTAAAGCTATAGAAAGATATCATATTTATTTCCTTTGAACTGTGGAGTATATGAATCTATTCCTATGAACCAATTGGCTCTAAAGGAAAAAATCCTATAAAAATCATATCATATAGAGTTCCTATGATATTCCTCGACACTAAAGGATGGCTGAAATTGTTGCGGGTGATACGATGGTCTTTCTTTGTAGACTCCTCACCCATCTTTATAGTTACCTCTCAAAGATGAATGAAATGATATATACAGGGTATTCTACATGTGCAATTTGGTACACGAAAACTCGGTAAAAGTTTGCGAGGTTCGAATTTTCAATAAAGCTATATGCACTGCATTTCGGAACGGAGGGAGCATACGGCAGTTGCTAACACTCACATGGAAGATTTGTGTGTAGGAGGAGTGGCTGTTCTGTTAAATGACATGGCAAAACTGACACTATCGGATGACGATCTAAAGGTTCTTACGGCGTTCGTCAGGAAAAGGCTTGTGGCAAATGTTTGTCGGATAATAATTTACGGACACATGCATTGCATTGATACGTGCCCCCTCTCTGTAACGCACACGCACCCTCACGAGTCACGACTCTCCCGAGTCCTGTCGCAGACTCGCACGTCGCACCCACCGTCTATCTGCAGGTAGACGTCACACACATAATGTGCTCTTCACACCCTACCCTCAGAACTTCTAAAAACAAAAGACGGCGCGCACATTTTATTTTCGCTCACACGTCACACACTTATACTATTACTCTTGTGGCGAACGTTCTTTCGGCATAATATATTGTACTCTCACAAAGAGAAGCGGTGCACGCACACACTAGTTCTCTCACACCCACTCGCGGGTACACGTAGGAGCGCATTTTTTTAAGCTGGTACAACAAAATCACTCCACTATATATAAAAGCTGGAACCTTAGCGCTTGCTTTACTAGGGTTCCTATCATTCACTCTCTCATGCTCTCCGGATCTAAGCAAGACATAGGTGGCCAGACTCTCTCTCAGCTCACGACTGGTCACAAATCCGGCCGGACAACCTCGACTAGGGCAGGGGTGTAGGTGCATCGTTCACGCTGTCGTCAGTGGCGAGGGAGGAGACCAAAGGCTGCCCGCACGTCCTGATCGGCGGCCGTGCCGTGCTCTCCGAGAGAGCGCCGGCTCGGGAGGGCCTCCGACCCCTTCTTCCTCCCTGCGGTATTGTGGCCAAGATGCGGCCTCCCGACGCCGTCTTTGCCACATGCCGACGACCCTCAGGTATATATTCCTTCGAAACCTGCCTTGCTCTACTGCCCCAGCTCCCTTCGTGTGGATCCTTTTCTACTTCCGTCCACTGTTCCAAAGCCACCTAGACTTCTACTATTATTAGAAGTAAAGCTAGTTCATACAGTCGACTCAAAGCGTTGGTTCAAACAGGGAAGAAAGTGGGAAAGCTGTAGCATGAATCTAGGACTTGGTTCTAAGAGGAAACGGGGGAAAGTAGTAATATCTGTCACTGTTTAAATAACCGTATTTCGTATTTGCGCAAACAGGGATGTCTGTCTCCATATCGTTTCGGGATGTCTGTCTCCGTATCGTTTCTATCCGCGCAATCAAAAGCACACACCTCAGTTTTAGTACAACTGCGCAAAATGAGATGGCTATCCCTCGTTGCCGTCGTCTAAACTCCCGTCTTCAATGTATCCCTACATTGGTAGTAACTAAGGTAGAATGACCAACGCAATCTAAAAGAAGCTGATTCGTACGTTTTACTTCCTGATTGCAGTGTAGGGACGAGCGAAAACAACTGCATCCTAGTCCGGAATGCACTTTCTACCAGTTCATCCATGGACCGAGGACTAGCTGGCACGGCTGCACGGCGGTTTTTTGGACAGGTGCGCGGACAAGAGGCATTGTGGTCTGCTTATTTCTGCAAATAGCGGTGCTTAAATTTAGTGGAATGCACAAGCATTTCAGCTGGTCAGTACACTGCATGGTTCAGTTCAGCATTCCAGCTGAGACCACAATTATAATTGGTTATTCTGGAATGAGAGAACCTAACCCTGGATGGTGGCAACAAGAAAAAACCAGAGTGAACTCCAGGAAATTTAAGCTTGCCGGGAGGCCCTTTGCTCAGAGAAGCCTTGCTTGTTTTCTCCTGATTTGTAAACCTTCTCACAACTTTGTCTTTTGCTGTGAACTAGTATATGTTTGTTTTGTTCTATGAATCATTGAGATGTATAAAATTGCTTAACTTATGCTTTCAAGTTTTTTATGAAGACGAGTTTAATGTCAGTGTTCCACATGAGCGCTGGACTAGCGTGTGAACGTTTGGAATTTATTACATTGTGGCCTCAATTAACTGCATGAACCACTGTAACAAGATACATAGTTGCTTATATGTCAGACATCAGATTGTTGATTGTTAGCTGGTCGATAGCCTAGTGTTGAAGCGAGTTGAGCCAACGTGCTGTGTTTTGCACAACTGCTTACAAGTGGGGTGGCACCAACAGTGTTTACAAGTACTTATGTATACTTCAGCGCATGGTTCTCGAACGAGTGCTCTATTTCATCAAAACACACACTGCTCGTATGATAAACTGTAACAACTTATGTCTTACCATGCCATATTCATCAAAAAACTAGTAAGGACGCATCTGTTTCGGCAACAATTACGATGGTTCTCACATGATTCACGGGCACACAAAAGTAGCAGCAGTTCCCATAGACGGATTCAAACAGAGTACTAACCCCATAGGGGTCGATAACAGGCAAGGTTCGGATAATTAGACACAATCCAAACTACTATTAAACACTAGCTGGGGCAACTATTTCATGCCTCGATCTAATTTGGGCTGGATACAAGACGGACCTTGCCATGAACATCATCGAGGACGCCCCGCAGCAGCTCAATCCTGTGAACCTTCATGAAGACAACCTTGTGGCCTTGTGTCAGGGCCGGATTTTCGGGATATCAATTTCCCAGAAAATGGTCCTTGTGCTCACCAGCCCCAGGATTACTGTTAGCTGATGAGGCACCAACTTGATACAGAAATTCCAAGCAAAATACAAAATATGTAGTACAAGACCATTCTGGCCTATGAGTACAACAAATGGTTTCTGGTGGTTGATGGCGAAAGCGGTTTGTGGTTCATCAGTGGCCATGGGACTCCATTTCCCACAGGAACAGCTGACCAGGATAACTCCTATCTTCGCGAGGCTGCTATCATCATTGCGTAGGTTCTGGGGCTGTCATCACAACACTCCTCTCCAAGCAAGAAATCTGGCCAAGACAAGAGCCAGGGACAAGCCAGTGAGTACTTTCAATGTACTCGCAAACATTATGAACACGGGTATAATATAACAAATGATAATCATGCTCCAAATTATTCTATGATCACAACGTCAGTCACGAAATAAATAAAAAAATCCATGATGCACGCAAGCAAGTTGTTCATATAAAACATGAATATGCAATCAGAGAGTAGAAATAGAATGCACCGATCGGGTGTCTGACGCGACGCCTCGAAAGGATAATGATATAAAGCATGCCTCAGTCGGGCGTCTGAGCGACACCACATAAAGGGCTTGTAAGTGAAGTAAGTAACAAACATGCCACAGTCGGGCGTCTGTGCGACACCACATAAAGGGCTTATAAAGTAAATAAATAACAAGCATGCCACAGTCGGGCGTCTGAGCGACACCACATAAAGGGCTTATAAAGTAAATAAATAACAAGCATGCCACAGTCGGGCGTCTGAGCGACACCACATAAAGGGCTTATAAAGTAAATAAATAACAAGCATGCGACAGTCGGGCGTCTGAGCGACACCACATAAAGGGCTTATAAGAGGATAGTCACAGTGAATATCCAGGAGGCAGAACCGTCCCAGGGATACTCAATAATTCAAATAATATAAAGGGTTAGTCCATAATAATAATAATCATAATCATCATAAGTCACAAGTCATGATCCATGTTCTGGTTTAGCAGTTTCTCCTCCGAAGACCGACACTAAGACCGACACTTGACCCATCCCAGACTGTAGTCCTTAACCATGGACACGGCTATTCGAATAGATATAACCTCTGCAGAGGGTGTACTCTTTACCCACGAGTAACGGATTCCTTTAGTCCATCGGGACTAATTCCATTTACGGTCTTTTAATTGAAAACACACCTGACCCGCACACACCAGCTTAACTTACCGGTGTCTGGAATCACCCACGACACCTGTTAAGCAAAACTCTAAGTGGGGAGGCTACAACCTCGATTAGCATGGGATCAAATTTATATCCCGCGCTACTAAGGGGTGCCACCCTCTCAGTCCCAACCGGAAACACCCATGCCCCCGGACCAAGTGGCATGCCTACCGGATGCAGCCGGTATCTTCCACCATGGTCTCTCTGTACGGTGTGTGCCAAGAAAGGGGTTGACAACTTACTGAACTGTACCCTACCTGTGGCAGGGACAGGTGGTAGTACGAAACAAGTATGGGGGTTACTGGAACAAGACTTAATCTATGGTCAACTTAGGAGGTTTAAGTATTTCCTGCATGATTAGCATAACAAATATATTTCAACCGTCAGACAGAATCACCACTCATCATACCTCATCATGCCATACTGGACACAACCGTCTCGACGAGGAACTAGAGACAAGCTCGTGTCTACCCAAGACAGAGACTTTCCGGGCTTCCTTCCGGTAGGCATGAAAGGCATACGAGGATGATTACTATCACAAGCATATCCATTTCCAACAGCAAAGAATCTTCATTATGCACACATGCGTATGATCGTATCATCACATAAAATAACGAATGCTCCATGTCAAGGTGGTGTTGTAACCGTATCAAACAACACACAAAAATATTATGCCAGGGTTCAGAATGCTTGCCTTCAAGTTGTGGAGAGGCAGGGTGCATTCCAAAACTTTTGAAAGTTTTCTTGTCTCTCCAACAATCCTATTTTGAGAAAATTCAAATTAACACATAGTTTCAAAACAGTACAAAGAAGTTGTTTGGAAAATTTTCAAATAAACCTGAAAATAAACTAGACAAGATTTGAGAAACAACAGAAAAAGAATCAAATCAATTGGACTTATATTTAAAAAGTTATAGCCAGTCAAAGTCTAGTCAAAAATCTATTTTTAATAATAACAGAAAAAGAAAATGGTTCGAATGAGAATACATTTTCGGGGCAGAGTAGACGTACTCTGGGTCTTAGGCTTTCACTTAACCAGTGCGGGCCGGCTCGAGGTCACTGACAGTGGGTCCCTTGGGCCCACTGGTCAGGTTTGACCAGTCGCCCGTGCCTCCTTTCTCCTCTGGCCGAACAGAGGCGGGGCTCCAGCGATCAACGCCGGCGAACGGTGGCTCCCCACGGGACTCCGAGGGCAGGGATGGATCCGCCAGTCCAGGGCGGTCCTCCCAGTGGTCGCTAGGTTGGCGGGGGTGGAGGGGGTCGCCGGCGGCAAGCTCTGCGGCGGAGGTGGCCTCGGGAGGATTTGGGGGTTTGGGCTACGGTGGCTCCCGATCAGGTTTGAGGGGTGGGGTGGCTCCGCAAAGTCTAGGAGAGTCGAATGGCGGCGCTGGATGGACCGGGGAGGCTCTGCTCGCGACGAACGGGACCGGAACGTGGCGGCGGCCGAGGTGACCGGAGATGGGGAAGACGGCCTCTCCCCATGGATTGCCGGCTATGGGAGCATCAGAGGGATGGCCTGAGGTGGCCTGAGGGTCAGGACGAGCTCGGGGGCTCCTTTTATAGGCGGCCGAGGTCGGTTCCCGCGGCGGCCGGGGATAAGATCGGCGAACCGCCTCGCTGTAGCTTGCAGGGCGACGTGGAGGCGAGTGGAGCTGGTCGGCGCATTCCGGCGAACTCCCCACTGCTCAAGGGGGCGAGCTGGCGCGCACGTATGGCTTGGGCGGTGCTGCCACGGCCCAGGCCTGCTGTGGCCGTCAGCTAGCCGCCATGGCCGACCTGACGGTGGCGCTGTGGGGTGCCAGGAGGTGGCCGGGGCGGCTCTGCGATGAGGGAGGAGTCGGGGCGCGCTGGCTGTGCGTGGGGAGGGACCAGAACGGGCGCGGGGAGGCGGCAGCGGGACGCGGCGACTCGGGCGCACGCACGTGCAAAACGCGCGCTCTGGCCGCGCCCAGAGCACGCACGCCAGGCGTTCGACAAAATGCCAACATGTTCTAGGCCTCTCTGATGCCTCAGCAACTAAATAGGACTAGGCTAATGATAATGTGAGAGCTAATAGATATGCTGGTAAGGTCACTAGAGCAACTTCCCACTACAAGTCTAAAAGCATGCCAAAACTGGCCATGCTCCTAACCTGCTTGACGAAATGCCAGGGGTATGTAGGCATCTCTTCTGCTGGCCAAAGTCTCCAGTTTGGGGTCTCCTTGGGTGCAAGTAATGATGGCAAGGTTAGTTTGGCAAGAACAGAAATTGTTAGTCCAGGTTTTTGAGAAAACCAAATCTGGACAGAAACTAAAGGCTATCATTGCATGGACCAAAAATACTCCAATGGGTCCACTCTCCTGGACTTAAGGGTTTGGTAGGGTGGTCTATAAGTAGGAAAAAGAATCATGGGAAAAAGGGCAAGTTAAAATATGGTTGCAGTAGAAAATACGAAACTGGGCCAGAGAGCAAAAGAGGATGTTTTGCTCAAAATTTTCAAAGAACACCAGTGGGTTTTTGCATAAAGTTGAATTATATACTCCTACTGACATCCCCTAATTTTGGTGGAAGTTTTAAAGAAATATTTAAATAGGTTGTAGTGCAATTCACAATCTGGACCAGATTTGCAAACTTGGGGTAGGGCTCAAAATTTCCAAATGACTAAAATAGATTTTTGTATAAAAGTGATTTAGGAACATCACATGTCATCCCCAGATCTTGGTGGAACTTATAACTAATTTTATCCAAGGGTTGTAGTGCAAAAGAGGCTCCAAAACTTAAGAAAAATCACTTTTAGAGAAATAAAGCTCAGGGAAAATATTTATGCAAATAAATCCACTGATAAAAGAAATGTCTTTCTTGAGAGGGTATACAAGTCCAACAATATTTTTGAAAAGATAAATCCAGAAAATAAAATTTAATTTCCTGGCAAAATTTTAATAAACAAATCATGTTTAAATTTTGGGGTGTTACACCTTGCCACTGATAAACTTGTTTGTGGAGGCATGCCACATCATCTTCCTGCGTAAGCTTAACAAGAACAATATGACTCACAAACGAAGGAGTAGCTTTGAACTTCTTGTGCTTCAGTACACCCTGGAAAACACGCCTGACAACAGTGAGGCTGGAATACAACTCTTCATTGGTATATACGCAAATGGATTCCAGGATCCAACAGCCTAAGAACTCTGTTTTCCCAGTGCGTATATTCAGGTCATCCGCCTCATAGCGAGTGACATGTACAACCACACAATCCTTGTCTGCATCAGGGCTCTAATTGAAACAGAAACAAATTCTAAATTACTTTTCAGTATAAGAAACACAAGTTATTTAAACCACTATGTATAGCATGGCATCGAAGCTAATAAAATTTTGCATTATTAATCACCACATACTTCATTTTCTAAAGAAAATCACCACATACTTAGGCAGCTCAGCGGGGGGACACATCCATGAAGGGGGAAAACTGCTCCTGTAGTGCCACGGGGGCTGTAACCTCAAACGGGGCGTTGACCATCTCAGTAGTGGCTGTGAGCGTACCTGGGGTCGGCTCGGTGGTTGCCTCCATCTTCTTGGAGCTCTCTGTGTCGTGGGGATCAGCCTCCCGTGTCTGCTCCAATATCGGCATATCTTTGCCTGGTTCTCCTTGGTCCATCATGAAACTGACGAATACTAGGAGACCACTGAAAGGAAAACACAATCGCAATGACAATGAAACAAAAAAGGAGTGAGGCTCGGTTACTGCTTTGCAAAAGTTCTTTTTTTTCTGAATGAAAATATACCAACATCACGGATCCGCTTACCTTCCCTTCGTTGGGAGAGAAGAACAGTGGCAGATGCGAGTGTTGCCTTTCTTGAAGACGGTGAGGGAGAAGGGGATTCAGCGAAGAGTGAAATGATGGTTGCTTCGTCCGTCAAACTTAGACTGTGGGGAGGTGGGGTTTTGCGATACGACGGCTCGTTACTGCAGCGCTACGACCGGGGTGACTCTCCGCCTGCATACTACCTTCTAATTTGGTGGATGGCATTTGGGCCCGCGCGCTGCATGGCCCGCATGTCGGTGAACAAAAGTATAACGACATTCAGTAGAGGGAGACGTTTCAATGACCTAGGAGGAGCCAGAAGCGGTAGAGTGTCTCCACTGTACTAGTAGTAATTGTTTTTCTGGGTAGCTGTAGAGTGTCTCCACTGTACTAGTAGTAATTGTTTCTCTGGGCCCAAGACAAAACAGCCCATCCACACTAGTAAATAGTAAAATCAATTCAAAAGCCCATATATTTACTGAATGAAGGGCGCTATCCACACCCAGCACACCCCCCCCCCCCAAAAAAAACCTGGGTGCTCTTCTTCCTCCTTGCTCCCACCCACCTCACGTCAGCTCGCTCCACTCATACCCCCAAATTCCTCACCTCACTACAACAGAAAACCCCACCTCCCCTTCTTCCTCACTCCTACAGAAAACCCCCAGCTCCCCTTCTTCTTCGCTCGCACTACAACTAGGCTCGTCATTCGTTACTCTGCTCAAATCCGTGAGCGCGACGCGACGCCCTCGAGGAAAATGGAGTCGGCTGACCCCAGCGCCAAGAAGATGAGGCTCTCGCCAGCGGCGACGCCTGTTGTAGATCCCGCACCCGGCAGCGCGGGGAGAAGCGGCAACCCCGCCCCCACCGGATCCCAGGAACCCGTAGAATCTCGGGTGGACCGCATCAGCGATCTCCCAGACGCCGTCCTTGGGGAGATCGTCTCGCTTCTCCCCACAAAGGATTGCTGCCGCACCCAAGTCCTCTCAATTTGGTGGCGCCCTCTTGTGACACTCCAAAAATTTTCTTTTGGTTTCCTTCAAAAACTTTCTTCGATTTGAGGAAGGTCATTTAAACCCTTCAAAAAAAAAATTTCTCTCAAAGACTTTCCCCTTTGGCAAGGTTTTTATTTTGGCTTCTTCTTCAACTCTGGTGTTTGGTTGTTAAAGACTTTTCTTCTGTTTGTCCTCTTCTCAAATTCAAAATTTTTGAGTTTATTTTTCTTTCAAAAAGAAAACCCTAGGAGTCTTGTGTCCTCTCCTATTTTGGAACCTCTCATGATTTTACCATGAACCACATGGTAAAGCCTCCCAAAAACCTTCTTCCCACTTTGGAGCAATCCAAGCATCCTGTCTCATCAAGTTCAATCCATTTCTAAATTTTATTTCATTTATTTCCCCTCCCAAATCTTTTCTGTCCAATATTTTGAGCATAGGTGATTTGCAAAGCAAGTACCTAAATGCATTTGAGTTTTAACCTCAAACCAACTTCCCTGGATAGTCCTTGGTACCCACAACCTAGAACCATCATGATTCACTCATCTCCTTTTTAAATATTTCAAATTACAGTCTCTGCAAGTTTGGACCAGATTTGTCAAATTTGATGAAATTCATATTCTCACTACTCCAAAAATCCCACAAAAATTTAGGCAGCCTCCAGATGCAATGAGAGGCCACTCCACCAAAACTCAGCTCAAGGAGAAACTTCCACATGCCAAAATCATTCTGTCGAACACCTGGCCGGCACTGTTTCTTTGCGTTTTCAGAAAAGTTCAGAGTTTCAGAGTTCAGCGTCGTTTCCTTTCGTCAGGGTTCAGTCACGCGTCGACAGTGCACTTGGCACGTTGCTCACCGCCCCTCCTCCCTGTCCGGAGCACCACACGAGCGCTTGGCTTGTTCCTGGCGTCGGTGGCGCCCTGGCCCAACCTCGCCGGCGTCTTCCGCGGCGTCGGGACACCCCCCGTGGCGGTCGACAGAAGGCACCACCCAAGCTCAACGCCGTTCTGCGCCGCCCAGCTCTCCCTAGCACTCCGCGTGGCGCATGCATGCCAGCGCACGCCCGCGGCACCATCGCCGTGGCCCGGCAAGCACAGACCGTGCTCCCTGCCGCCGACGGGTCCGCACTGCTCCGTTCCGTCGAGCTCACCCCAAAGCAACCAATCCCGGCTCGTTCAGCACCTAAACGGAATCAGTTGATCACCACGATGACGCTCAACTCCCTAAACCTCCCCGACCAAGCCCTGCGCCGCCGTAATACTCGCCGGACTTATCCATTCACGGCAACCGCCTCGGGCCGGCTATATATAGCACCCCCGAGCGCGCTCTCGCCCCCGCACACCTCCACCACCTCAATAGACCTCGCCAAGCCACTGGAAGGGCCTCGAGGGGCTCTTCTTCCTCGACTTCGGCCGCCCCGTTCCGCCTCGGCCTCCACCTCGGTTCACTTCGGTGAGGCCGTCCCCGGCGCCCTAATCCCGTCAGCAACCACCTCAAGCTACCAGGAGTCTAACCCCCTCCTCAATTTTACCTCCGCAGCGCTCTCCGACGAGACCCACGACCACCCGAGCCGCCGTCCGCCGGAGCAGGAGCCGCCGTCGACGTGGTGCTCACCGGCAACCACCACCACCACCAGCCGACGCGGAATAACTCACTGAGCACGGAGGTACCTTACGATCTTCTCGCCTCGCCGTGGATCACCGCCGGCGACCACCGCGGGTCTCGGGCGCCGACGAGCCCCGTCTCCCTCTTTTAAAAATTCAAACCTGACGGGTGGGACCCGCCCGTCAGCCTCTCTGTTCTCTTCTTTGAACCGTTTTCTGAAAGCGTACTTTGGCAAATACGCTTTCTACTCTGAACCGTTTTTCTGTACTTTTCTGCTTAGGCCCCTGAGAGCTTTCTGTTTCATTACAGATGGGTCCTTGGACCAAAGCTCTTATAACTTTTTAACAGAAAGAGATTTTTGAGTGATTCTTTTTCTGTCCTCTTCAAAATTTTGTCTAGTTTTTTATCATGTTTATTTGAAAAATATTTGGATTACTTTTCTGTACTCCACGGTATTTACGTTAGCGCGTGTGTTTTGTGTACCGTAGATACCGACGGAGGTGATGGAACCGAGAACTTCACCGAGCTAGACCCCGACTACTCCGAACCAGGAAAGCATGTTTGAACTCTTGATATGATGATTGTCTTGGCATGTTTGCATTTAGTAGTTACATGGCATGTTCATGAGCATCTCGGTAAAAACTTTGTCACGTGAAAAGTCGAGACAAGTGAGTTTCGGGAATCCATGGGTTAATGGAAATGAGGTTGCATGGCCACGTGATGGCATGAAATGGGTAAGATGGCAGTGTTGTAGCATGCCAGCCCTATGCCAGATTATTTGACTCCAGTATCCACTCCCGTCCATTTCCTTTTCCGTACTACCACATGTTTTCCGTAAGGGATACGGTTTAGTAAGTTGCAAACCACTTTCCTGGTACACACCAAACCGAGAGGCCGGGATGAGGGTTCCATGGCCCTGGATTAAAGCCTATCATCCGGTCAGGGGGCATGGGTGTTTCCGGTTGGGACCGAGAGGGGGGCACCCCTTAGAGCGCGCGTAAATAAATTTGATCCCATGCTATTCGAGATTGTGATCTCCCCGACTCAAAGTTTTTCTTGAACGTTGTCTAGGGTGATTCCTGGCAATGTGAGGTATGATGGGTGTGTACTGGCTAGCTGTGTTTCCTCCGAAATACCGTAAACGGAACTAGTCCTTCGTGACTACGGAAATCCGTTGGCTGTGGGCATTTTAGTACAAACTCTGCAGAGTCAAAAATTCCATCGCATCATCTTATCTGTGTCCAGGTTCGGTGTCCTTATTATCTTGTCAATTGTCAGTCTTGATGCCAAAGGCCCCGGTAAGCCACATGAGTGTTAAGTCTGGCTAATGTTGATTCTTGTGATGGACTAACCCGTCAGTACCACGTATTGAATATTTTTCCTGTGAGCATTAACCCTTGCACGTTGTGAATAATGAACTTAAGCCCTTTCTGTGACGTCGCTCAGACGTCCGACTGCGGCATTGTTATTGTTTACTTTTGATATAAGCCCTTTCTGTGACGTCGCTCAGACGTCCGACTGCGGCATTGTTATTGTTTACTTTTGATATAAGCCCTTTCTGTGACGTCGCTCAGACGCCCGACTGTGGCATTTCTTTTAAAGCCCTTTATGTGGTGTCGCTCAGACGCCCGACTGTGGCATTTCTTTTAAAGCCCTTTATGTGGTGTCGCTAAGACGCCCGACTGTGGCATTTCTTTTAAAGCCCTTTATGTGGTGTCGCTTAGACGCCCGACTGCGGCATATTTTATTTATTTAATTTCCCTTTCGAGGCGTCGCATCAGACGCCCGATCGGTTTGCAGTTTATTTTGTTGGGTTTTCGAGCGGACTACCGCCGACTCCCTTATTACTTACCTTGTTATTATGAATTAAACGTGCATTGTTAATAGTACTCTTGACGCATTCATGCATGCATTTGTTATATTTATTGTCCGAACTGTCTTGTAGTACTTTCAAAGTACTCACCTGGCTTGTTGATGTGGCCAGATGCTGACGAAGGCGATCTCATGGATGAAGAGTTCGATAGCGAGTCCGACGCCTAGAGGAGTCCCAGTCAGTCTCGTGCGACCCTGGATTTGGTCACTGTATTATATCCGCTTCCGCTACCCAAATAAATTCATCGAGCCTCACCTCGACGCTCGATGAATCACCAGTTAGTAGTCACGCTACCCACCCCACTGTGATATTCCACCAATCACTTATATCTCGAGTCAGTAGCATTTCCACCCCACACCTTTGTGCCATATCCTCCTTATGTATAATTATCGGTGTGTTTGTAACAATTGGTTGGGCATCTTCAGCTCGACCCCTGTAATATTTTAATGCTACTGGCTTATTGTATCAAAGTTTTGTCTACCGGTATGAAGGATTTTCCTCATACTGGAAACTAAAAGATCGGTTTTCTCGATAAACATTTTTATTGAAAAACCGGTCGTGACACCTCTATGGCGCGTCGTGCCCCTTAATCTCGACTGTCGTTAGCTATCTCTCTTCAATGATTTTGAAATCCCCAGAGCCATCATCTCCTCCCACCAGGGCTCCGTTCAAAGCCTCTGCATCCCGTCATGCTACCTGAGCAAGGATACCATACCCTACATGGTGGACTCCTGGCTGAAATCCCCTGAATTCACAGAACTACAACTGCTTGAGTTCTACTATTCCCCTGGAAATCACATACCACATACCGAACGCCATGAACTTGTGCCCTCAGCACCGATGTCCATCTCGCGGTTTTCCTCCTCTCTCCACACCGCCACCTTTGCGCTGTGCTACCTACCAGACAATCTGGTACTAAACCTTCGACTCCCATTTCTCAAGAAACTTTCACTTGTGCGGGTTCGTATATCGGAGGCCTCATTGCACAGCATCATCCACTCCAGTTGCCCTGCGCTGGAGTGCTTGGTGCTTGTTTTCACAGTTAGAATCGGTTGTCTCCAAATAAAGTCGCCTAACCTTGTAAGAATTGGAATTTCTTTTGACGGAAGGCAGCTCATCATCAAGATGCCCCTTCACTTCAAAGGTTGATCCTTGATTTTAGTTATTCACCATTGCAAATAACCGTCCTCTCCGAGCCTAAACTGGAGACCTTGGGTGTAATACATGATCTCTGTGCTCATTTCAATATGGTGTTTGGCTCCACAGTTCTTCAGGTACTTTATATTATCATCTACACTTGTAACCATAAGCTGCATTTTAAATTTCTGCGCATAATTTATATATCATCTTGGAGTACACATTTTGTACTAATATTATGTTCTATGCTCAATGAAGAGTTTCTCCATGGATGGCCTATCAATGGTGCTGGATTCTGTCAAGATCTTACATATCCAAATGAATAGTTTTGATCTAAACAAGACTATTGGTTTGCTGCAATGCTTTCCATGTCTGGAGAAGTTGTATATAAAGGTGATAATTTCACGCACATTGGAAGCCCGCATATAGTGTACTAGAATTAACCATTCAGCTGTTGCTCTCTCGACACTCTTCTTTTAGACCTTAACTATTTTCAATCTTCATGTCTATTTAGGCAATAGGACGGGGTAAGAAAGTTATAACCAATCGGTGTATTCGTAAGCATCGGGATTTTCTCACTTCTCATGAGATTCGATTGAAGACAATAAGGCTAGAACGATATGTAGCCAACCGTGCAAACACAAGATTTGTCACATTCTTCCTGCTGAATGCGAGGTTACAATTGTCCATTAGGCTTAAGTTTATCAGCAGCATGGTTTTGACGGATGGGTATGTCGAAGAGCAAAAAAAGGAGTTTCAGGTGGGCAAAAGAGCTTCTGAACGTGTCGGGCTTCTATTTACAACATATTGTGGTCATAATCCAGTAAATTTTATGACCCAGGATGTTCATTCTATGGACCTGACCGATCCATTTGACTGTGACTGCCGAAAACAGTGCTGGAGTTAGATGTTGTTGCCCTTTTCAATCTGGGTTTTTTTGTAAACCTGATGAACAATTAACCCTCGTGCTTTTGTACAGTTTGTAAGCTGGAGTTAGATGTTCCCGCCCTTTTCAACTCGGCTGTGACTGTCATATTTTCTTTGAAACAAGGCAAATGGCTTGCCATTCGTTTAATTTAGAGTGAAATATTGTAACAAATCCCAACCAAGGGAAATAACATCACTCTCGTCGGCTGCTTGAGCTCACTGTGCATTACAGAAGCCAAGTGATTAGCCCCCACCAGCACCCACAAACTTATTTCGAACTAGCACATCAAATGGGCTGCATGACCGTGACAGATTTGCATTCTGACATTTGGGACCCCCGAGGAAATAGCCTATCCAAGGTGGTGTCGACTTACTAGCCAGTCAACAAACGATTCTGCCTACCAGCCGTTGAATTGACATCCAACATTTGTCATGTATCTTCTATCTCTTGTCTTTGTCACGACCGGTTTTCCAATAAAATGCTTATTGAGAAACCGACCTTTTGAGTCCAGTATGAGGAAAATCCTCCTGACTGGTAGACAAAATCTTGATACAGTAAGCCAGTAGCATTAAATATATTACAGGGTCGAGCTGGGGTGCTCAACAATTTATTACAAGTACGCCAATAATTATACATAATGGTGGATATGACACAATGGTGTGGGGTGGCATACTACTGACTCGACATAAAAGTGGTGGTGGAAAATCACAGTGGAGTGGATAATATGTCTCCTAAACTGGCAGCTCATCGAGCGTCGAGGTGAGGCTCGATGAATTTATTCGAGTAGCGGAAGCGGATATAACACAGTGACCAAATCCAGGGTCGCACGAGACTGACTGGGACTCCTCTAGGCGTCGGACTCGCTATTGAATTCTTCATCCATGAGATCGCCTTCGTCAACATCTGGCCAAATCAACAAGCCAGGTGAGTACTTTGAAAGTACTCGCAAGACAGTTCGGACATAAGATATAACAAATGCATGCATGAATACGTCATGAGCAATTTGTAATGCACATTCAAATGATGAACTTGCACGACAATATTAAACAATAAGGAAGTCAGGCGGTAGTCCTCCCGAAATCCACAAAATAACTGAAAACCGATCGGGTGTCTGAAGCGACGCCTCGAAGGGTGAACAAATAAATAATCATGCCGCAGTCGGGCGTCTAAGCGACACCACATAAAGGGCTTATATTGAAAAGTAAATGACATGCGTGCCACAGTCGGACGTCGGAGCGACATCACAGAAAGGGCTTATATCAAAAGTAAATAACAAGCGTGCCACAGTCGGACGTCTGAGCGACATCGCAGAAAGGGCTTATATCAAAAGTAAATAACAAGTGTGCCACAGTCGGACGTCGGAGCGACATCACAGAAAGGGCTTATATCAAAAGTAAATAACAAGCGTGCCACAGTCGGACGTCTGAGCGACATCGCAGAAAGGGCTTATATCAAAAGTAAATAACAAGCGTGCCTCGGTCGGACGTCTGAGCGACATCGCAGAAAGGGCTTATATCAAAAGTAAATAACAAGTGTGCCACAGTCGGACGTCTGAGCGACATCGCAGAAAGGGCTTAAATTCATTATTCATATCTATTAAACTCACAAAATATAATACTCATAGGAAATATTCAACACATAGTAATAAACGGGTTAGTCCATCCACAGGAATAAACATTTAACCGGACTTAACACTCATGTGGTTCTCCGGAGTTTCTGTCACCGAGACTGACACTTGACAAGATAAGTTGAACACAGTACTTGGACATGGATAAGATGATTTCTAGGATTTTTGACTCTGCAGAGTTTGTACTAAATTGCCCACAGCCAACGGATTTCCGTAGTCAAGAAGGACTAGTTCCGTTTACGGTATTTCGGAAGAAACACATCTAACCAGTACACACCCATCCCACCTCACGATGCCAGGAATCACCCTAGACAGCGTTCAAGAAAAACTTTGAGACGGGGAGATCACAATCTCGAATAGCATGGGATCAAATTTATATCTGGCAGCTCTAAGGGTGCCCCCTCTCGGTCCCAACCGGAAACACCCATGCCCCCGACGGATGACTGGCTTTAATCCAGGGCCATGGAACCCTCATCACGGCCTCTCGATTTGGTGTGTACCAGGAAAGTGGTTTGCAACTTACTAAGCCATATCCCTTGCGGAAAACATGTGGTAGTACAGGAAGGAAAAACGGATGGAAACTGGACTGATTCATGTTGACACTGGAGTCAAATAACCTGGCATAAGACTGGCATGCTACAACACTGCCATCTTACCCATCCTCGTGCCATCTCATGGCCATGCAAACTCATATCCAACAACTTATGGATTTTCGAAACTCACTTGCCTCAACTTTGCATGTAAAATAACATTCATCGCGATGTTCATAAACATGCCATGCAACTACTTAATGCAAACATGCCAAGACACTCATCATATCAAAAGTTCAAACATGCTTGCCTGGTTCGGAGTAGTCGGAGCCTAGCTCGGTGAAGTTCGCGGTTCCGTCACCCCCTTCGGTATCTACGGTATACAGAAATACACGCACTATCGTAAATACCGTGAGGTGCACAAAAGTATTCCAAATATTTTTCAAATAAATCTGATAAAAAAACTAGACAAAATTTTAAAGAGGACAGAAAAAGAATCAATCAAAAATCCTTTCTGTTTAAAAGTTATAAGGGTTTTAATCCAGGGACCTTTCTGTAATGAAACAGAAACTTCTCAGGGGGCTGAATAGAAAAGACTAGAAAAACGCTTTAGATTGAAAGCGTATTAGCCCGAATACGTTTTCAGAAAACGTTTCGAAAAAAAGAAAAGAGAGGCTGACGGGGGGGTCCCACCCGTCAGGTTTGAATTTTCAAACGGGGAGAACAGAGCTCGTCGGCGCCCGAGAGCTGCGGTGGTCGCCGGCGGCGATCCACGGCGAGGCAGGGGGATCGGGAGGTACCTACGTGCTCAGCGTGTCCTTCCGCGTCGGTGAGTGGTGGTGGTGGTCGCCGGCGAGCACCACGTCGACGGCGGCCCTTGCTCCGGCGGACGGCGGCTCGCGTGGAGTTGGATCTCGTCGGGGAGGGCTGCAAAAGTCAAATTGAAGCTTGGGTTAGCTCACTGGGTGCTCGAGGAGGCTACTGACGAGGTTTGGGCGTCGGGGATGGCCTCACCGGAGTGGATCGAGCTGGTGGCCGAGGCGGATTGGGGCGGCCGGAGTTGGGGGAGGAGACCTCCTCGAGGTCATCCTAGTGGCTTGGCGGGGTGTTGGTGGGGTGCAGTGGTGGTGCGTGCTCGAGAACGAGCTCGGGGCTTCCTTTTATAGGCGATCTGAGGCTGTGGCCGAGAACGGGGATCTCCGGCGATGGTTACGGCGGCGCAGTGCTTGGTCGGGGAGTTTAGGGAGTTGGGCGTCAGCGTGGAGGTCCACCGGTTCCATTTAGGTGCTAACCAAGCTCAGATTAGGCTCTCTGGGTGGCTTCGGCGTAACGGGCGCAAGACGGGCCTGCCGGGCGGCAGAGGGCGCGCCCTATGCTTGCCGGGCCACGGGGACGGTGCTGCGGTGTGCGTTGGCATGCATGAGGCCACGCGGAGGGCTAGGGGGCGTTGGGCGGCGCCGGACGGCGTGGCGAGCTGGCTCAGGCCCCCGCTGGCCGCCACGGGTGGCTCTGCCACCGCAGAAGCTGCCGGCGTCGGCGATGCTCGCCGCCACCGACACCTGCGTCCGTCCAAGAGAGCATGCGGTGCTCTGGTCAAGGAGGAGAGGCCGTGCGCAACGCGCCAGGGCGCTCAGGTGATCGATGACAACTCTCTAACGAAAAACGACACTGAAATCTCTGAAACTCTGAACTTTCTGAAAGTGTATAGGAACAGTGCCGGCCAAGTGTTTGACGAAATGATTTTGGCATGTGGGGAATTTTCCTTCAGCTGATTTTTGGTGGGGTGGCCTCTCATTGCATCTGGGGGCTGCCTGAATTTTGGTAGAATTTTTGGAGAAGAGAAAATATGAGTTTCACCAAATTTGACAAATCTGGTCCAAACTTGCAGAGGTTGAAACTTGAAAATTTTGAAAAGAGGAAGAGTGGATCTTGATGGATCTAGGTTGGGGGTGCTAAAGACTATCCAGAGGAGTTGGTTTGAGATCAAAACTCAAAGGAAATTAGGTACTTCCTTTGTAAATCATCTAGGCTTAAAATAATTGACAGAATTGTTTGGGGAATAAAACAAATGAAATAAAATCCAAAGATGGGTTGGACTTGTTGGAACAGAATATTTGGATTGCCCCAAAGTGGAGGGAGGTGGTTTTGGGAGGATTTACCACATGAGGCATGGTAAAACCATGGGTGGTTTCAATATAAGAGAAGTCCCAAAACTCCTAGGGTTTCTTTTAAAAGAAAAAAATTTCCAAAAAAAAATAAATTGGGAAGGGAACAATCAGAAGAAAGGTTTTTAACAATCAAACACCAGGGTTGAAGAAAATACCAAAAATAAGATCCTTGCCAAGGGGAAAAGTATTGAGAGAGAGGTTTTTGGAAGGATTTAAAAGACCTTCTTCAAATCCAACAAAGTTTTTGTTGAAAACCAAATAAAATTTTTGGAGTGTCACAACACCTACCTCCTTAGGAAAAATCTCGTCCCCGAGATTTCAGCTGATCCTCAAATAAGTGTGGGTGCTCTGTCCGAAGAAAATCTTCACTTTCCCACGTTGCTTCACTCTCGGGGTGATTGCTCCACTGAACTCTGAAAAACCTGATGGTTTTCTGTCGGGTCCTCCTTTCAGACTCATCTAATATTTTTATTGGATGTTCCCGATAGGTGAGGTCTGGTTGCACGTCAACGTTTTCATGGGACACTTGCTTCTCTGGGTTGCTTACGCACTTCCTCAACTGCGAGATGTGGAACACGTCGTGGACATCGGATAATTCTTCGGGTAAGTCTAGCTGGTAGGCTACCGTGCCTCTTCGTGCCACTATACAGAATGGTCCGATGAATTGTGGTGCTAGCTTCCCCTTAATCTTGAATCGTTGCAGGCCCCTCACAGGAGATACTCGTAGGTACACAAACTCACCGGGTTCGAATCTGACTCCACGATGTTTCCGATCGTAATAACTCTTCTGTCGGCTTTGAGCTGTCTTGAGTCGGTCCTTGATTAGCTTGACCTTTTCCTCGGCTTCTTTGAGCATGTCTGGCGAAGATACTGCTGTCTCCGGTCTCTCGACCAATTTAGCGGGTACGACATCTCCGCCTGCATAAGGCTTCAAATGGTGCCATTTGCAGGCTGGCTTTAATCATTGTTGTATGCGAACTCTGCGTATGACAAGCTTTCTTCCCAACTGGTTCCATAGGTGAGGACACATGCTCTTAGCATGTCTTCTAGAATTTGGTTTACGCCTTGGTTTGTCCATCGATGCAGGGGTGGTATGCGGTACTAAATGCCAGTTGAGTTCCCAGAGCTTGTTGTAATTGATCCCAAAATCGGGAGACGAATTGAGTGCCTCTGTCCGACATTATAGTCTTTGGAACTCCATGTAAGCAGACGATACGGGAAAGATAGAGCCTGGCAAGCTTCTGAGTGGTGTGGGTTGTCTTCACGGGGATGAAGTGTGCCACCTTAGTCAGTCTATCTATGATGACCCATATGGCATCATTCCCGTGTCGTGACCGAGGTAGCCCAACAATAAAATCCATTCCAATCTCGTCCCATTTCCACTCGGGTATCTTATTTGGTTGTAATAGTCCGGCTGGTTTCTGGTGCTCGGCCTTGATGCGTTGACATGAGTCACAACATGCAATGAACGTGGCTATGTCCCTTTTCATACCGTGCCACCAAAATTTTTCCTGAAGGTCCTTGTACATTTTTGTTCCTCCAGGATGGATTGAATACGGGGCGGTGTGGCCTTCAGCTAAAATTTGTTGTTTAAGGTCCTCGATATTTGGCACGCAAAGCCTCTCTCCGTACCACAATATTCCCTGCTCGTCTATGATGAATTCTGAGGCCTTGCCCAAACTCACTTTCCGTTTTATGCCTTCAATGCTGGGGTGTCTATGCTGAGCCTCCTTAATCTTTTCTATCAGGGTAGGCTGTATTTCCAAATTCGACGCACTGCCTTCGGTGACCATTATTAAGTTTTGCTTGGCAAATTCCTGCTGAAATTCAGGTCTCAGATTTGATAGGTTGTCGTTGTCTGAGCTGGGGTTTCGACTTAGAGCATCTGCCACTACATTTGCTTTTCCTGGATGGTAGTGGATTCCAACATCATAATCCTTCACTAATTCCAACCAGCGTCGTTGTCGTAAATTTAGTTCTGGTTGTGTGAAAATATACTTGAGGCTCTTATGGTCTGTGTATATTTCACAACGATTTCCAAGTAAAAAGTGTCTCCATTCTTTGAGTGCATGGATGACCGCTGCCAATTCCAGGTCATGAGTAGGATAATTTTCTTCATGCTTGCGAAGTTGTCTGGAAGCATACACGACTACTTTGCCTTCTTGCATCAATACGCATCCGAGACCCTTTCGGGATGCGTCACAATATACCTCAAAATTCTTGTGTATGTCTGGCACAATTAATACTGGTGCTGTTGTTAATTTCCTTTTTAGTTCTTGGAAACTTTTCTCGCAAGCTTCCGTCCATTCAAACTTCTTGTCTTTCTTGAGTAACTGCGTCATTGGCTTTGCTATGGTGGAGAATCCTTCAATAAATCTTCGGTAGTATCCTGCCATTCCCAAGAAACTTCGTACGTCCGTTACGCTGGCTGGTGATTTCCAGCCAAGTACAGCCTTGACCTTTTCCGGGTCTACGGCGATACCTTCTTGGGTCAGTACGTGGCCCAGGAAACCCACCTGTCTTAGCCAAAATTCACATTTGCTGAACTTGGCGTACAATTGATGTTTCCGGAGTTCTCCTAGTACAATTCTGAGATGTTCAGCGTGCACTTCTGGTGTCTTGGAGTATATATGAATATCATCGATGAATACTACAACAAACTTGTCCATAAACTTCATAAATACTTTGTTCATGAGGTGAACAAAATATGCGAAGCGTTGTTAGTCCAAATGGCATTACTGTGAACTCATACAGTCCGTATCTGGAGGTGAAGGCTGTCTTAGGGATATCTTCTGTTCGCACTTTTAATTGATGGTATCCTGACCTTAAGTCAATTTTTGAGAAGACCTTGGCCTGAGCGAGCTAATCAAATAAATCATTTATCCGGGGCATTGGGTATTTGTTCTTGATTGTGACCATGTTAAGTGCTCGATAGTCTATACACAATCTCAGTGTCCCATCCTTTTTCTTGGCAAATAAAATTGGTGACCCCCAAGGTGACGAAATGGCTCGGATATATCCTTTGTCCAGTAATTCTTTTATTTGCTTCTTCAATTCTACCAACCCGGATGGTGCCATTCTGTATGGTTTCTTGTATATGGGGGTGGTTCCAGGTGCTAGCTCAATGCTGAATTCTATCTCTCAGTCTGGTGGCATGCCTGGTAGTTCTTCGAGAAGTACGTCCGGAAATTCACACACTACTGGAACTTTGCTTAACTCCGAAACGTCCACCTTGTTCAATCTCGGTTGCCGAGATATTTGTCTCTCTTTGGCTGAAACTTTTATTGTCTTCCCGTGATGGTGGGTGAGAATTACGATCCGGTTGAAGCAGTCAATAAATCCTTTGTTGGTGGTTAACCAATCCATCCCTAAGATGACATCCAGTCCTTTATTTTCCAATACAATAAGGTTGGCCTGAAACTTCAATCCTTCAAATTCAATAACCACACCTTGGCAGTAACTCTGAGTCACTTGCTTAATCCCGGGGGACTTGACAATCATGGATTTTTCCAAGGGAAGCATCGAAAATTTATTTTGCAAAGCAAACCTCTTCGAAATGAATGAGTGAGAAGCTCCAGAATCAAACAAAACCGTGGCAGGTGTTGTGTTGACAGGAAACGTACCGAGCACGATATCCGGGGCATTTTGTGCTTCTTCTCTGGTCACGTGGTTCAGATGACCCTTCCTGTGGTTGTTATTGGGGTTGAAATTGTTGCGCTTGGGCGCTGAATTATTGCCACCGTTGTTCGGCTTTGGGGTCGAGTTCCTTGGCTTGGGGCACTGCTTGGCATAGTGTCCTTCTTCTCCAGAAGCGTAGCAAGTAACGCCCTGGGCGATATGTGAACTCCTTGTCCCTTGCATGGAAATTCTTGATTGGGCGTGAGACGTTTGTCGTGGGTTTGTGTGTCCCACCTTTCTGAAAATCCGTCTTGCTTCGGTGGTTGTGAGCAAGATTAGTCTGGTCCCTTTTTCTCTTGCGGAAATCCTCCAAGCTGCATCTCTCATTTTCCAAGGTAATGGCCTTATCCACCAATGTTTTGAAATCTAGGAAGGTGTGCACAATTAGCTGGCATTTAAGCGCGGGTGCCAGACCGTCTAGGAATTTTTCCATCTTCTTGCTTTCAGTCATACGCTCTTCGTTGGCGTAGCGAGACAACAGAGTAAACTGACTGTTGTATTCTGACACTGTCATGGTCCTTTGTTTGAGGTCATCAAATTCTCTCTTCTTGATCTTCATAAGACTTTTAGGAATGTGTGCCCCATGAAAACCTTCTTTGAACTCCCCCAGGTTATATCATTTTCGTTGGGGTGCATGTGTAGGAAATTTTCCCACCACGATGCAGCTGCTCCTGTGAGATACTGCGGTGCATATAGTACTTTATCAAGGTCTGAACACTGTGCAATAATTAATTTTCGTTCCATGTCTCGAAGCCAGTCCTCGGCCTCAAGAGGTTTGTCAGTATGAGAAAATGTTTGGGGACGCGTCTTCTGTAGCTCAGACAACTTGGATTGCTGCTGATACTGTCCACGGTGATTTCCCATATTGATGACTTGGTTCATCATTTCCTGATGTTGTTGCTGACTTTGCTCATAAAGACGGCACATTTGGGAAAATGTTGTTTCACTGTCCTGTTGACTTGACTGCCCCTGTGTGAAATTGTTGCTTGGTTGTGTGCCAAAATTTTCCTCTGGCGGATTTGGCATGGAGCGCGTCCAAGGACGAGACATTTTTCACTCTGGGGATAAATTTTGTAAAACTCATAAGAAAAGGAAAAGAGTCGCAGAAATCAATAAATTCATAAATACGGGAAATTTTAAATGCTCAGGATTTTTCAAGATAATAATCGGTTGCGCACGGAGAAGGACTGCTCATTACATATATTACATGCAAGCAGTAATTATATAATACATCACTCAGGATATGCGTACATAATCCTGACATGTTATTTAGGCTAGTGCACTTCTCCCAGTTCCTACATGATGCGCAAACAAGCTACTTCTCACAACCTATGTACATATAAACATATCGTACAAGTCGGTACATCGCATGGCGGCTAAGCGTACTCAGTCGGAGATAGTAAGGATCTCCTTTGCCCTGCCGAGGGTGAGGCGCAGTGAGGCTGGGGACTCAACCTCCTCCTCGCTAATAGGCTCCAGACGTGAAGCGCTGCGCTGAGTAGATGGAGCGGGCGCCATAGGCGGAGCAACACGAACAGGAGTGGGCGCAATGGGTGGTGCAGAGCGGACTGGAGTGGGCGCAATGACTTGATTGAACTCCTCGGTGGTAGGCAGGCGACGAGCAGTGGCGAGAGTGGTAGGTGCATAAGATGTCGAGGACGAGACGAAAGTCAGTGGCGGTGCGGTGTGCAGGAGCTCCCTCTTGTTGGCGGCATAGCCATGGACTGAGTCCATGTGGGCAGCCACGAGGTCGTCCACCAGGTTGTCGAAGGCTGCCTCCAGAGCCCAGTGGTACTCGATAAGCATCTCGAAAGCCTCGTCTCGTTCTCCTCTGGGGCAAGAGAACGCGTAGTGACAGGTGTATGGCACGTGGCATGGAAGGTAGCGGTAGCGACGAGTCTTCATCGAAGGAAGAACATCCCTGAGACGAGCTATCGCCTCACGGACTGCCATCTGCATAGCATGCTTCTTCGTAGGCATGGCTCTCCCCAAGAACCGGAAGCGGCGTAACTCAACACGCCCTCCCTTGAATTGCACCGCGGCCTGGTGCATGGTCAGACTGTCGTTGACCTTGTGCTGATAGAGTGTGAAGACTGGGCGCATAGATGGCCCCATCGCGACCTGGACGATGAAGGAGAGAAGCTTGACGAACCCATCAGGCATGTTGGCGAACATCTGTGACTCGCAGTCGTTGCCAGCCATCTACAAAAGTAGGCAAAAATTCTGAGTGGTCAGATCATAAATTTTATGCTGACTGTCAGAAAATGACTACATTTGCAAAAATATGAATTAGCTCTATTATGCTAATAACCGATTAGCGATCGCACCTAGTGGCTTCCTACAGTCAGCCTGGCTCTGGTACCAAGCTTGTCACGATCGGTTTTCCAATAAAATGCTTATTGAGAAACCGACCTTTTGAGTCCAGTATGAGGAAAATCCTCTGGTAGTAGACAAAATTTTGATCTGATAAGCCAGTAGCATTAAATATATTACAGGGTCGAGCTGGGGGTGCTCAACAATTTATTACAAGTACGCCAATAATTATACATAATGGCGGATATGACACAATGGTGTGGGGTGGCATACTACTGACTCGAGATAAAAGTGGTGGTGGAAAATCACAGTGGAGTGGATAATATGTCTCCTAAACTGGCAGCTCATCGAGCGTCGAGGTGAGGCTCGATGAATTTATTCGAGTAGCGGAATCGGATATAACACAGTGACCAAATCCAGGGTCGCACGAGACTGACTGGGACTCCTCTAGGCGTCGGACTCGCTATTGAATTCTTCATCCATGAGATCGCCTTCGTCAACATCTGGCCAAATCAACAAGCCAGGTGAGTACTTTGAAAGTACTTGCAAGACAGTTCGGACATAAGATATAACAAATGCATGCATGAATACGTCATGAGCAATTTGTAATGCACATTCAAATGATGAACTTGCACGACAATATTAAACAATAAGGAAGTCAGGCGGTAGTCCTCCCGAAATCCACAAAATAACTGAAAACCGATCGGGTGTCTGAAGCGACGCCTTGAAGGGTGAACAAATAAATAAGCATGCCGCAGTCGGGCGTCTAAGTGACACCACATAAAGGGCTTATATTGAAAAGTAAATGATATGCGTGCCACATTCGAACGTCGGAGCGACATCACAGAAAGGGCTTATATCAAAAGTAAATAACAAGCGTGCCACAGTCGGACGTCTGAGCGACATCGCAGAAAGGGCTTATATCAGAAGTAAATAACAAGTGTGCCACAGTCGGACGTCGGAGCGACATCACAGAAAGGGCTTATATCAAAAGTAAATAACAAGCGTGCCACAGTCGGACGTCTGAGCGACATCGCAGACAGGGCTTATCTCACAAGTAAATAACAAGCGTGCCACGATCCGGACGTCTGAGCGACATCGCAGAAAGGGCTTATATCGAAAGTAAATAACAAGTGTGCCTCAGTCGGACGTCTGAGCGACATCGCAGAAAGGGCTTAAATTCATTATTCATATCTATTAAACTCACAAAATATAATATTCATAGGAAATATTCAACACATAGTAATAAACGGGTTAGTCCATCCACAGGAATAAATATTTAACCGGACTTAACACTCATGTGGCTCTCCGGAGTTTCTGTCACCGAGACTGACACTTGACAAGATAAGTTGAACACAGTACTTGGACATGGATAAGATGATTTCAAGGATTTTTGACTCTGCAGAGTTTGTACTAAATTGCCCACAGCCAACGGATTTCCGTAGTCACGAAGGACTAGTTCCGTTTACGGTATTTCGGAAGAAACACATCTAACCAGTACACACCCATCACACCTCACGATGCCAGGAATCACCCTAGACAGCGTTCAAGAAAAACTTTGAGACGGGAGATCACAATCTCGAATAGCATGGGATCAAATTTATATCTGGCAGCGCTCTAAGGGTGCCCCCTCTCGGTCCCAACTGGAAACACCCATGCCCCGACCGGATGACTGGCTTTAATCCAGGCCATGGAACCCTCATCATGGCCTCTCGATTTGGTGTGTACCAGGAAAGCGGTTTGCAACTTACTAAGCCATATCCCTATGGAAAACATGTGGTAGTACAGGAAGGAAAACGGATGGAAACTGGACTGATTCATGTTGACACCGAGTCAAATAACATGGCATAAGACTGGCATGCTACAACACTGCCATCTTACCCATCCTCGTGCCATCTCATGGCCATGCAAACTCATATCCAACAACTTATGGACTTTCGAAACTCACTTGCCTCAACATTGCATGTAAAATAACATTCATCGCGATGTTCATAAACATGCCATGCAACTACTTAATGCAAACATGCCAAGACACTCATCATATCAAAAGTTCAAACATGCTTGCCTGGTTCGGAGTAGTCGGAGCCTAGCTCGGTGAAGTTCGCGGTTCCGTCACCCCCTTCTGTATCTACGGTATACTGAAATACACGCACTATCCTAAATACCGTGAGGTGCACAAAAGTATTCCAAATATTTTTCAAATAGATCTGATAAAAAAACTAGACAAAATTTTAAAGAGGACAGAAAAAGAATCAATCAAAAATCCTTTTCTGTTTAAAAGTTATGAGGGTTTTAATCCAGGGACCTTTCTGTAATGAAACAGAAACTTATCAGGGGGCTGAATAGAAAAGAACAGAAAAACGCTTCAGATTGAAAGCGTATTAGCCCGAATACGTTTTCAGAAAACGTTTCGAAAAAAAAGAAAAG
>CM038675.1:846400806-846405806 GCA_021605145.1 Aegilops bicornis | reverse complement strand
TCTTCTTCTTCTTCTTCTTCTTCTTCTTCTTCTTCTTCTTCTTCTTCTTCTTCTTCTTCTTCTTCTTCTTCTTCTTCTTCTTCTTCTTCTTCTTCTTCTTCTTCTTCTTCTTCTTCTTTCTTCTTCTTCTTCTTCTTCTTCTTCTTCTTCTTCTTCTTCTTCTTCTTCTTCTTCTTCTTCTTCTTCTTCTTCTTCTTCTTCTTCTTCTTCTTCTTCTTATTCTTCTTCTTCTTCTTCTTCTTCTTCTTCTTCTTCTTCTTCTTCTTCTTCTTCTTCTTCTTCTTCTTCTTCTTCTTCTTCTTCTTCTTCTTCTTCTTCTTCTTCTTCTTCTTCTTCTTCTTCTTCTTCTTCTTCTTCTTCTTCTTCTTCTTCTTCTTCTTCTTCTTCTTCTTCTTCTTCTTCTTCTTCTTCTTCTTCTTCTTCTTCTTCTTCTTCTTCTTCTTCTTCTTCTTCTTCTTCTTCTTCTTCTTCTTCTTCTTCTTCTTCTTCTTCTTCTTCTTCTTCTTCTTCTTCTTCTTCTTCTTCTTCTTCTTCTTCTTCTTCTTCTTCTTCTTCTTCTTCTTCTTCTTCTTCTTCTTCTTCTTCTTCGTCTTCTTCTTCTTCTTCTTCTTCTTCTTCTTCTTCTTCTTCTTTCTTCTTCTTCTTCTTCTTCTTCTTCTTCTTCTTCTTCTTCTTCTTCTTCTTCTTCTTCTTCTTCTTCTTCTTCTTCTTCTTCTTCTTCTTATTCTTCTTCTTCTTCTTCTTCTTCTTCTTCTTCTTCTTCTTCTTCTTCTTCTTCTTCTTCTTCTTCTTCTTCTTCTTCTTCTTCTTCTTCTTCTTCTTCTTCTTCTTCTTCTTCTTCTTCTTCTTCTTCTTCTTCTTCTTCTTCTTCTTCTTCTTCTTCTTCTTCTTCTTCTTCTTCTTCTTCTTCTTCTTCTTCTTCTTCTTCTTCTTCTTCTTCTTCTTCTTCTTCTTCTTCTTCTTCTTCTTCTTCTTCTTCTTCTTCTTCTTCCTCTTCTTCTTCTTCTTCTTCTTCTTCTTCTTCCTCTTCTTCTTCTTCTTCTTCCTCTTCTTCTTCTTCTTCTTCTTCTTCTTCTTCTTCTTCTTCTTCTTCTTCTTCTTCTTCTTCTTCTTCTTCTTCTTCTTCTTCTTCTTCTTCTTCTTCTTCTTCTTCTTCTTCTTCTTCTTCTTCTTCTTCTTCTTCTTCTTCTTCTTCTTCTTCTTCTTCTTCTTCTTCTTCTTCTTCTTCTTCTTCTTCTTCTTCTTCTTCTTCTTCTTCTTCTTCTTCTTCTTCTTCTTCTTCTTCTTCTTCTTCTTCTTCTTCTTCTTCTTCTTCTTCTTCTTCTTCTTCTTCTTCTTCTTCTTCTTCTTCTTCTTCTTCTTCTTCTTCTTCTTCTTCTTCTTCTTCTTCTTCTTCTTCTTCTTCTTCTTCTTCTTCTTCTTCTTCTTCTTCTTCTTCTTCTTCTTCTTCTTCTTCTTCTTCTTCTTCTTCTTCTTCTTCTTCTTCTTCTTCTTCTTCTTCTTCTTCTTCTTCTTCTTCTTCTTCTTCTTCTTCTTCTTCTTCTTCTTCTTCTTCTTCTTCTTCTTCTTCTTCTTCTTCTTCTTCTTCTTCTTCTTCTTCTTCTTCTTCTTCTTCTTCTTCTTCTTCTTCTTCTTCTTCTTCTTCTTCTTCTTCTTCTTCTTCTTCTTCTTCTTCTTCTTCTTCTTCTTCTTCTTCTTCTTCTTCTTCTTCTTCTTCTTCTTCTTCTTCTTCTTCTTCTTCTTCTTCTTCTTCTTCTTCTTCTTCTTCTTCTTCTTCTTCTTCTTCTTCTTCTTCTTCTTCTTCTTCTTCTTCTTCTTCTTCTTCTTCTTCTTCTTCTTCTTCTTCTTCTTCTTCTTCTTCTTCTTCTTCTTCTTCTTCTTCTTCTTCTTCTTCTTCTTCTTCTTCTTCTTCTTCTTCTTCTTCTTCTTCTTCTTCTTCTTCTTCTTCTTCGTCTTCTTCTTCTTCTTCTTCTTCTTCTTCTTCTTCTTCTTCTTCTTCTTCTTCTTCTTCTTCTTCTTCTTCTTCTTCTTCTTCTTCTTCTTCTTCTTCTTCTTCTTCTTCTTCTTCTTCTTCTTCCTCTTCTTCTTCTTCTTCTTCTTCTTCTTCTTCTTCTTCTTCTTCTTCTTCTTCTTCTTCTTCTTCTTCTTCTTCTTCTTCTTCTTCTTCTTCTTCTTCTTCTTCTTCTTCTTCTTCTTCTTCTTCTTCTTCTTCTTCTTCTTCTTCTTCTTCTTCTTCTTCTTCTTCTTCTTCTTCTTCTTCTTCTTCTTCTTCTTCTTCTTCTTCTTCTTCTTCTTCTTCTTCTTCTTCTTCTTCTTCTTCTTCTTCTTCTTCTTCTTCTTCTTCTTCTTCTTCTTCTTCTTCTTCTTCTTCTTCTTCTTCTTCTTCTTCTTCTTCTTCTTCTTCTTCTTCTTCTTCTTCTCCTTCTTCTTCTTCTTCTTCTTCTTCTTCTTCTTCTTCTTCTTCTTCTTCTTCTTCTTCTTCTTCTTCTTCTTCTTTTCTTCTTCTTCTTCTTCTTCTTCTTCTTCTTCTTCTTCTTCTTCTTCTTCTTCTTCTTCTTCTTCTTCTTCTTCTTCTTCTTCTTCTTCTTCTTCTTCTTCTTCTTCTTCTTCTTCTTCTTCTTCTTCTTCTTCTTCTTCTTCTTCTTCTTCTTCTTCTTCTTCTTCTTCTTCTTCTTCTTCTTCTTCTTCTTTCTTCTTCTTCTTCTTCTTCTTCTTCTTCTTCTTCTTCTTCTTCTTCTTCTTCTTCTTCTTCTTCTTCTTCTTCTTCTTCTTCTTCTTCTTCTTCTTCTTCTTCTTCTTCTTCTTCTTCTTCTTCTTCTTCTTCTTCTTCTTCTTCTTCTTCTTCTTCTTCTTCTTCTTCTTCTTCTTCTTCTTCTTCTTTCTTCTTCTTCTTCTTCTTCTTCTTCTTCTTCTTCTTCTTCTTCTTCTTCTTCTTCTTCTTCTTCTTCTTCTTCTTCTTCTTCTTCTTCTTCTTCTTCTTCTTCTTCTTCTTCTTCTTCTTCTTCTTCTTCTTCTTCTTCTTCTTCTTCTTCTTCTTCTTCTTCTTCTTCTTCTTCTTCTTCTTCTTCTTCTTCTTCTTCTTCTTCTTCTTCTTCTTCTTCTTCTTCTTCTTCTTCTTCTTCTTCTTCTTCTTCTTCTTCTTCTTCTTCTTCTTCTTCTTCTTCTTCTTCTTCTTCTTCTTCTTCTTCTTCTTCTTCTTCTTCTTCTTCTTCTTCTTCTTCTTCTTCTTCTTCTTCTTCTTCTTCTTCTTCTTCTTCTTCTTCTTCTTCTTCTTCTTCTTCTTCTTCTTCTTCTTCTTCTTCTTCTTCTTCTTCTTCTTCTTCTTCTTCTTCTTCTTCTTCTTCTTCTTCTTCTTCTTCTTCTTCTTCTTCTTCTTCTTCTTCTTCTTCTTCTTCTTCTTCTTCTTCTTCTTCTTCTTCTTCTTCTTCTTCTTCTTCTTCTTCTTCTTCTTCTTCTTCTTCTTCTTCTTCTTCTTCTTCTTCTTCTTCTTCTTCTTCTTCTTCTTCTTCTTCTTCTTCTTCTTCTTCTTTATTCTTCTTCTTCTTCTTCTTCTTCTTCTTCTTCTTCTTCTTCTTCTTCTTCTTCTTCTTCTTCTTCTTCTTCTTCTTCTTCTTCTTCTTCTTCTTCTTCTTCTTCTTCTTCTTCTTCTTCTTCTTCTTCTTCTTCTTCTTCTTCTTCTTCTTCTTCTTCTTCTTCTTCTTCTTCTTCTTCTTCTTCTTCTTCTTCTTCTTCTTCTTCTTCTTCTTCTTCTTCCTTCTTCTTCTTCTTATTCTTCTTCTTCTTCTTCTTCTTCTTCTTCTTCTTCTTCTTCTTCTTCTTCTTCTTCTTCTTCTTCTTCTTCTTCTTCTTCTTCTTCTTCTTCTTCTTCTTCTTCTTCTTCTTCTTCTTCTTCTTCTTCTTCTTCTTCTTCTTCTTCTTCTTCTTCTTCTTCTTCTTCTTCTTCTTCTTCTTCTTCTTCTTCTTCTTCTTCTTCTTCTTCTTCTTCTTCTTCTTCTTCTTCTTCTTCTTCTTCTTCTTCTTCTTCTTCTTCTTCTTCTTCTTCTTCTTCTTCTTCTTCTTCTTCTTCTTCTTCTTCTTCTTCTTCTTCTTCTTCTTCTTCTTCTTCTTCTTCTTCTTCTTCTTCTTCTTCTTCTTCTTCTTCTTCTTCTTCTTCTTCTTCTTCTTCTTCTTCTTCTTCTTCTTCTTCTTCTTCTTCTTCTTCTTCTTCTTCTTCTTCTTCTTCTTCTTCTTCTTCTTCTTCTTCTTCTTCTTCTTCTTCTTCTTCTTCTTCTTCTTCTTCTTCTTCTTCTTCTTCCTTCTTCTTCTTCTTCTTCTTCTTCTTCTTCTTCTTCTTCTTCTTCTTCTTCTTCTTCTTCTTCTTCTTCTTCTTCTTCTTCTTCTTCTTCTTCTTCTTCTTCTTCTTCTTCTTCTTCTTCTTCTTCTTCTTCTTCTTCTTCTTCTTCTTCTTCTTCTTCTTCTTCTTCTTCTTCTTCTTCTTCTTCTTCTTCTTCTTCTTCCTCTTCTTCTTCTTCTTCTTCTTCTTCTTCTTCTTCTTCTTCTTCTTCTTCTTCTTCTTCTTCTTCTTCTTCTTCTTCTTCTTCTTCTTCTTCTTCTTCTTCTTCTTCTTCTTCTTCTTCTTCTTCTTCTTCTTCTTCTTCTTCTTCTTCTTCTTCTTCTTCTTCTTCTTCTTCTTCTTCTTCTTCTTCTTCTTCTTCTTCTTCTTCTTCTTCTTCTTCTTCTTCTTCTTCTTCTTCTTCTTCTTCTTCCTCTTCTTCTTCTTCTTCTTCTTCCTCTTCTTCTTCTTCTTCTTCTTCTTCTTCTTCTTCTTCTTCTTCTTCTTCTTCTTCTTCTTCTTCTTCTTCTTCTTCTTCTTCTTCTTCTTCTTCTTCTTCTTCTTCTTCTTCTTCTTCTTCTTCTTCTTCTTCTTCTTCTTCTTCTTCTTCTTCTTCTTCTTCTTCTTCTTCTTCTTCTTCTTCTTCTTCTTCTTCTTCTTCTTCTTCTTCTTCTTCTTCTTCCTCTTC